>CM065689.1:3363735-3388735 GCA_017654935.2 Phymorhynchus buccinoides
AAACAAAACACCTGAGCTTCACGTTGCCCTGAAGCAATGACATGCAAGACAAAATACCATGATTTTTCTCCAGCTGAAGACGGACATGCTGGGCCTAACTACCATCATTTTTGGGTTACACTGGCTTCCAGTCGAGGCAAGAATAAAGTATAAAATTGCTTGCCTCTGTTTCAATGCTGTCCATTCATCTGGTCCTGCCTACCTCTCTGATCTCGTTCACCTGTACTCACCCTCCAGGTCTCTCCGTTCCTCTTCTGACAAACTTATCCTTTCTATTCCTCGTACAAACACTAAGACATATGGTGAACGTTCATTTTCTTTCAGCGCCCCTTCTGTCTGGAACACCCTACCATATGAACTTCGTTCTGCTAAATCTTTCAAAACCGCTCTTAAAACTCACCTCTTTCCGGCAATACCTCTGATTTCTTCCTTGTCCTGTTTCCTGCCTTAAAACTATGTTCCCCACATTGTGTGTGGGTGTGTGCGCGTGCGTGTGTGGGTGTGGGTGGGTGTGGACATGTGTTTGTGCGTGTTGTGGCTATGTGCATGTTTTTGATAGTTAATATTGTAGTAGCTTATGATCCATGTATTTATTTAAATTATTGTGAAGCGCCGTGAGCTCATGATAGAAAGGGCGCTCTATAAATGTTAATTATTATTATTATTATTATAAGACGATATTTTTTTCTCCAATTTCAACCTATGCACCTAATAAACGAGGGCGCACTATTAGTGAACAAAATCGTAAGAGAGGCAACGATTGCCGTGCTCAGTACAGTCTACTGTGAGTCACATCGAAAGTGGTAACGAGTCGCCGATACGACGAATGCTCACGTTAAAATCCTTCAAAATCCCTATTATCTTCCGAGATACCGTCCAGCAGATGCCATAACCCTTCATTGGATGTAAAAAGCATTGTTGTAGAGCTTAAAATGCCATCATTCTACCAGTTTTTGTGAGAAAAAAAGTCCAAACACAACAACCGGAAGTCGCAAAAACAGAAGTTCAAATGAGCCAGCACACACACACATTGCCCTGAAGCAATGGTGTGCAAAAGAAAATACCATTAAAATCTGGACTATAAGATGCCCCTTTAACCCTTTCACTGCCAAAGTCGCATTTTAGCACCACAGTGATTTAACACCTATGTCACTAAAAGGAATCAAATTGGGGTCTATTATCCAAAGACCCTATTGTCTTAGTTTTGGGAAGTAAGGACAGGCCTTATTTTAGATATGTCACAGAAGAATCCCCAAAACTGTAGATGGATTTTGTTCTCTACCCAGGTAAATTTAATGGAAAGTTTGACTGAAATATGGCTGGCGGTGAAAGGGTTAAATTGACAAAATATTAGGTATTTATTCAGATATAAGCCGCACCAGTTTATAAGCCACAGAGAAAATTATATGTGCACACAGCAACACAAATATAGAAGTTCGCCTATCAAAACGTAGCTATTAAGTATTTAATGCTCTGATACTTAAAACATGAGATTTGAATCTATTGATTACCAAAACAAGTTTTTGTTTGTGGCACAAGCCACAAACCTATAACTCACTTTGTCGGTCTGTCTGTCTGTCTGTTGGTCTGTCGGTCAGTCCAAAATTGTCGCACTTAAAAATCGAGGCTACAAAATTGTCGCACTTCAAATCGAGGCTGCACTTCAAATTGAGGCTGCTCTTTAAAATGATGTTTCGTTTTCAATTGTCGCACGCCACAAACGATTGCGAATCCACGCTTGTGTTAGTCTAAAGAAGCTCAAAATAGGCTGAAGAATGTGTCCAGAAACAAATTTAATGATACTGATAAATGCAAGAGTGGGAAAAAATCCGCATCAGTCTATAAGCCGCATGGGCCAAAGTTGAGGGGAGGAAAGGCGGCTTGAAATCCGCATTTTACGGCACATGAGCCAGCTTCACATTGCCCTAAAGCAACTCACACACACACACTCTCTCTCTCTATACTCACCATCTGCAGCGCCTGCATAGCGGGGGTGTAACCGTCGTCGTCCCTGAGAGTGACGTCACATCCCCCCTCCACCAGCATTTCACTGATGGCCATCACCACCCTGCTCAACTCCTCGTTCAACTCCTAAACACCAGACAATGGGCTCAAGAATACGGCCATTTACACTGGATAATGTAATCCCATTTCAAAGAGATGTATACAGTAATTTATTCATGATGTGCATCGAGATTCTGCGATAAGGTGGTCTTGGTTGATATTGTAGACTTCAGGCATGGTAGTGGGGGCAAAGTGAGTTTCGCGGAAGAATATCCAACCGATTCTGCATTTCATTTGAAAGATGTCGACTCAAACTAAAATGATGAAGTTGGGCGTCAAAATGAAGAAGAAGAAGAAAAAGAAGCACTAGGATCACAAATCTGGAAACGTGTGGCGTGAGCTAGGCCGCGCACGACTGCTAACTTCGGCGGGAAGTTGCTTGTTCAGTCATTCACATCTGGTTCCGCAAAGCGATTGCATAGGTTTTAACGCACGTAATTTTTAGGCACTCAAGCGAATTTTTACCCCAGTTTTTTTTTTGGGGGGGGGGGGGGTCAAATTTTCACTTTTGCGTGTTTTCCGCGATTCGCGGAGGTATACCATGCCCGAGTCTTGGTTTGAATGCTCATAATCTGATCCCATGTATCTTAATGTTATTATCGTAATATTACGCCTGTATGTTATTATGCTTCTGTTGATTGCTTTAAATATGTTCCTAATTTAATCCCATGTGTCTTAATGTTATCGTGCTTTCTGCGATTGCTTTGTGATATTTTTTAAAAATAATTTGATGTTGCCCCTGAATGTAATTTCTCTGCTGAGATAATAAAGTGTACTTGACTTGACTTGACTTGACCTGACGTTTTCAGTTTTTACACTTGGTTTTGATGGCGTTGTTTAAATGAACATAAATAAATACCACAAATGCAGTGAAAGGCCGAATTTTCTGGATGTTTATTTTGTTTTTTTCTTGTAAACTTCCTCTAATCTGTCACTCTCTTTGACTCTGCCTTTTCCCATTGCTTACTGCCATCTACTATCTTTCTGCCTACACCGATCCATTCTCCGTGCCTTTTCCCATTGCTTACTGCCATCTACTATCTTTCTGCCTACTACCGATCCATTCTCCGTGCCTTTTCCCATTGCTTACTGCCATCTACTATCTTTCTGCCTACACCGATCCATTCTCCGTGCCTTTTTGTTCATGAAATTCTGACAAAGATTTTTCTCCAGCTGAAGACGTACATGCTTGGCCTAACTATTTTGTTTGTTAGGTGCACAACGCTTAGCGTCCTCCAGCCTGGAACAGGCACATGTGGGACAGTCAGAGCTCATTCTAGGATTTTGAAAAAGTGGGGGCGTCCCCCCCCCCCCCCCCCCCCCCAAGAATAAAAAAAGGGGGGCAGGTCCAATGGATACGAGGGGAAGGGGTGGGGTGGAGGTGGCCGATTCAATCTTAACCAGCTTCGCCACATCGAGTGGCTTGGAACCGGTGTTCCCTCGCACTAGTGCCGTTATCTTCGGGCTGCTTCTCCTAGACTAACTGTAGCTGTTTCTGCACACTCGCTTGGCAGATGATTTTTTTTTGGTACTTTGCCGCCACAAAAACTCAAAGTCGAAGAGCTTTGTTGTCCGCTTCATTTTGAAGAAAATTCAACATGGCGAGTAGGACTCTCGCAACTTCTTGTCGGTAAAACGAGATGAACGCGATTGGTTGATTTACACTAACATTGTAAAGGAACCAATGAAATGTCGAGAAATCATGCATTCCTGCTCGATGCTTTTGGTTTGTGCAGACGACGGATTTAGCAGACAACGAAGGAATTCCCGCAGGGATCGGTAAAAAGTGCGGGCAGTTCTGCAAATATGCGGGCGTCGGCCCGCGCTTAGACCCGATTATTGAGGGAAGGAACAGATTTTGGGGGGGATTTTACCAATCCCGCGCCCTATAATCAGCTCTGGACATTAATAGATATAAAGACAGCCTAAATTCTTTGGCTTAGCATGCCCTGCTCCCATGGTGACCTCAGTTTCGGTTTCCAATCCAGTCTGTGCCTTGGTGCGTTCGGGTCAAAGTCATGGGGATCAGTGTGTTTTGGGGAGCTGTCGGTGGACGGTCGTGGTGGCGCCCTTGGAGGAGGATCCACTGAACTTCACCGAAGTGACTCAGCAGCAGTGCAGTGTCTCCTCGGCTGGCTGCCTCCTGAAGTCCTAAAATGGATTCGCTCCCCTGTGACCTGAACAAGCCGGGGTGTGGCTGCGAATTGGGATTCGGAATGAGCGGCGTGGGAGCAACGCCACTGTACGACCCAGAAGATGGGACAGAAAAAAGAAAAAAAAAGATATTAAGACAGTGGGACGATCCTGGAGGTACTGCAATACCAAGGAAAGTCCCTTGGTTTTGAAGTATCAAATTCCAGTGCTAACGCATAGCCGCAGCATGACACATCTGCGCTCATAATTGACAGGAAACTGTCTGAGCGATCGAAGAAGAAGAAAAAGAAGAAGGATCACCAAATTGAAACTCACTGTCGGGCAGTGGGTGGATGCCTCGTGCCTCCACACGGGGAGCTGGACAACCCCGCCCCTTCCACGGGTCTCTCCCCATGGGGATTCCAGGTGAGGGGGGGGGGGGGGGTTCTTTCATAAAAATAGTTCCCCCACCTTCTGGAAGCTCTGTGCTTGAAACTTCCCCCAACCTGCCACTCTCTTTGACTCAGCCTTTTCCCTTTGCTTTCTATCATCCACTATCTTTCTGACTTACTGGCCCATTCTCCTGCCTTTAAAAAAAGAAAATCTTCAAAATAATTGTTGTCCTTTGAGCTCCTCCAAAATCGGAATGTGTCGTCTGTACGCAGCGGGGGGGGGGGGAGACCAGCGAAAACTGAAAACCGGACACATGCGTACCTTACCCATTATGGTTATAATTATGGCCTGGGAATGCAGAAGAAGAAGAAGAAGCAGAAGCAACTCACTGGTTTGGCATTGATCCTCTCCTCTTTGTCCATGTAGAAGCTCTCTTTGAACACCGTGCTGTTCACCAAATAGTGCAGCTGGGAAAAAAGAAGAAGAAAACGTCAAAAAAGGTAATTAGTGCTTTTGTACGTTTTATACAGGATTTGTTTCCTCAATGTCAGGAAGTAAAGAACTTTATAAAGATGACTGTTTAAAGGACAGTGTATGTATGATGATGACGATGATGATGACAATGACGATGATGATGACAACGACGACAATGATGATGATGATGATGACGATGATGACAATGATGACGACGATGACGATGTTGATGACGATGATGATGATGACGACGACGACGACGATGATGATGATGATGATGACGATGATGATGATGATGACAACAACGATGATGATGATGATGATGACAACGACAATGACGATGACAACGACAACGATGATGATGATGACGACGATGATGATGATGATGATGATGATGATGATGATGATGATGATGATGATGATGATAACAACGATGATGATGATGATGATGACAACGACAACGACAACGACAATGACGACGATGATGATGATGATGACAACAATGATGATGATGATGATGATGACAACGACAACGACGACGACAACGACGACGACGATGATGATGATGATGAGAATGATGATGATGACAATGACAATGATGATGATGATGATGACGATGATGATGACGACGATGACGATGATGATGACCACGATGATCATGATGATGACGACGACGATGATGATGATGACGGCGACGACGACAACGATGATGATGATGACAACGATGAAGATGATGATGATGATGACGACGATGATGATGACGATGATGATGATGACGATGATGATGACGACAACGACGAAAATGACGATGATGACAATGATGATGACAATCACATTTGTTGTTTGTTGATTTACCCTGGCTAAAAGACTCCAGGGATCATCCCAACAGCCGAAGCAATTGAACACTATGGTACAAACGCATCAGCTAGGGATGAGAACATTAGTACACGTGTGTGATCGTTTTTAGGTTAGGTTAGGTATTAGGGACAGGCTTTCTCAGCCTAGGCCTCGCGGCTTATAAAACGTCCCATCATAGGGGGATACATTTTGATTTTGCATTGGGGTCTGACACAAAATATACATTTATGCAAGCAATCAAATCATCTTTATTAATTACTAATCAAATTCTAGAAAGAGATCTATAAATTTTGGTACTTCATCCACAAGATTCTTGAAACAATTAGTATTAGGTGCATATTTGATATTAGTAGGGAGGTCATTCCAGTATGAAGCAACTCTGTTAGAAAAACAATATTTCCTAATGTTAGTACGGCGTTTAATAAAAAATGTTCCCTCAGACCTTCTTGTATTATCATATTGTGATACAGTGAATAGTGAGTCAACAGAAATATTGTCTATTTTATTGAATATTTTATATGTTTGAATGAGGTCTCCTCTCAGTCTTCTTCCTTTTTTTGATTACCCCGCCACATGGGCAGCCACACTCTGATTTTGGGAGTATTTTGGAGATTGACGATGTTATGCTAGGACACACCTGCTTACCCCAAATCTTCACTGTCAGTAATCCCAAGCTCTGAAAACAGTAATTTCAGGCGTCTGTCCGTAATTTTGCTGTCTGATAAATCCTTCCACCAGAAATTTTTCGCTGCCGTCAAGCCTTTCGTTGAGCGGGGGGGGGGTACACGCATGCTGCAACTTCGACGGCCCATGTTGCACTCGTACACAAACTACACATAACCGTACAGACCTAATCTTCGCCATAACGGACCTACTAAATACTGGATTCTGCACAACGACAGAACTCAACACAAAACATGACAAAGTAACGCTCTGGCAGTTCATTTTCAGTCACAGTTTGCACACACGAATCTTTTCCCGCGCATACAACTCGGCTGACAAAATGGCGCCGCGCACACCGCAGATACGAAATCACGGCAAACGCTAATGCGCCAGCTGCTTTCATTTATCGGATTTTGTGTGTTGTTTGCATTCAGCGAGTGTTTCAGAGCACACACTAACGCCGATTTATCAGTTTGATAACGGAAAGGAGCTGATTTTCAACTTCTTTTTGTGTGTGAAGTGAGACCATTCACTGAGTTCCAACTTATGGAGTGAGACCAATCACCTAGTTTCAACTTGGAAGTTGACTTCGCATTTACGTGTGCACAGAGTTCGTAAAGATCGACACGATCGCGACTGTTTCAGTTCAAACTTTGATCATAAACTGCTCAGTGATGACACATGAGCATAACAGTGGTGACATTTAGTGGTCAGATCGTGATATCGCTGATTAAATTCTTAAATTTCGGCATGAGAACGGTTCGTTTTTGCCGACAATGATGATGTCTACACGCACAGGCTGGAGTTGACGACCAGCCTAAAATACAGAACGGGAAATATTCACAAATTAGCCGCAATCGTTGTTTTAGCTGCAGGGGTCAAAGCAAGTACGGCTTAAACGCGAAAATGCTGATTTTGTTGTTGCTGACTGTAATAGCGTAATTGAGGTCTCAAAGCGTAATAATTACGGACTAATCCGTAGGGAAAACAGGTCTGCTAGGAGCTTGTCATGGCTAAAAACAATCCCCGCATTAACTATGTGGAGCATAACAACGTTTTGCTGTAGCCTTGGTGTTCTCATCACCACCATCATCATCATCATCATCATCACCATCATCACCACCATCATCATCATCATCACCATCACCATCATCACCATCACCATCACCATCATCACCATCACTCACAGGAGTGGCTCCATCGTTGTTGGTCAGCTTACAGTCAGCCCCCTTCTCCTTGATCAGGTAGCGGATCTGTTCCACCAGATCCTCCTCCTTGTCGCTGGAGCATGCGATGAACAGCAGTGTTTCCCCTGTTGTAGAGCGCACATACCACCATCATACAACAGCCGATTGTTGTTGTTTTTTTATCACCGATGCCAGTTTGGGCTAACAAGTCAAGTCAAAGTCCAAAGTTTATTTTAAAAAAACCAGGGGGCATTTGAAAAGTGAGAATAACAGTGAAGTGAGAATAGGCCCTTTGCTCAAATGGCTTTGTGTCATTGGTTGACATTAGCCTGTAGTATGGGCCAACAGTAACATGAGAGCTGTACAATAAATGATTTTCTACAGTAATGGAAAATCGTGGTACAGCTTAGTCTCTTGCGGAAGACGATGACTCTCGAATGAGGGGGGGCCTTGGCACCGGCTCTGGTGCTGCAGCCAAAGGGATGGGTTGGCCTTTGGGGGGACTTTCCTCAACGCCAGCTGCATCCTCAAATCCCTTTGGCCAAGAGTGTGGATGTACCCTGGGCAAGGCATCTCCGCTATAAACAAATTCTAGCCCAGCCCGCCAGAATAGCATCTGCCCCCTCTGCTATCCGGCAGTCATGGTCCGAAACGACTGAGTGGCATACAAAGTGAGAATGAGAGCGGTGCGACAACTCACTCTCTACAGGAGCGTTAAAATCAAGTTTACAGCTTCATCATCATCGTTGTCATCCGCCTCATTTCCATCAATCATTAAAAAAGAAAAGAATGTCTCAAATTATGTGGCGTGGCATGCCCTGCTCTCATGGTGACTTCAGTTTCGGTTTCCAATCCAGTCTATGCCTTGGTGCGTTCGGGTCAAAGTCGTGGGGATCAGTGTGTTCTGGGGAGCTGTTGGTAGACAGTCGTGGTGGCACCCTCAGAGGAGGACCTCACTCACACTGGCTCCGCGACTAAGAGAATAGTGTCGTCAGTAGGGGGCTTAGTAGGTGGTGTCCTGAACAGGCTCCACTGAACTCCACCGAAGTGACTCAGCAGCAGTGCAGTGTCTTCTCGGTTGGTTGCCTCCTGACGGCCTAACATAGATTCGCTCCCCTTGGACTGCTGGTCTCGGATTCTGCGACCTGAACAAGCCGGGGTGTGGCTGTGAATTGGGATTCGGAATGAGCGGCGTGGGGGCAACGCCACTGTACGACTGTATAAAAATAGTTCCCCCACCTTCTGGAAGTTCTGTGCTTGTAACTTCCTCTAATCTGTCACTCTCTTTAACTCTGCCTTTTCCCTTTGCTTACTGTCATCTTCTATCTTTCTGCCTAACTGGTCCATTCTCCTGCCTTTTTTCAAGAAACACTTTCAAAAAGATTTCCTCCAGCCGAAGTCGGACTTGCTGGGCCTAACTATTTTTTAGTTAGGTGCATAACGGCAGCATGACGCATCTCCGCTCATAATTGACAGGAAACTGTCTGAGCGACCGAAGAAGAAGAAGAATAGCATGACACTCCACAACGCTGGAGGAGAGCAACTTCACAACAGGATTCTGTTAGGGCGAGGTGAGGGGAATAGCCAGGACCCTCACATCGCAAAAAACGTCCCAAGGATGACCGTCACCTGCTGACGAGAGAGCATCAAAGCATCCCAGTGAGGCTCCGCACCAGGCACAACAGACTGGTATTCGGCTCTTTATAGTCACAGAGGCATCTCTGTGAAATTCGGGTTGCTCCCACCTGGAGAGCGTGTTGCAGCCAGAGGCGCGCCACCCCAATTTTTTGTAAAAAATTTTGCATGCGAGTTTTGTGTGACTGATGAGGAAGGAAAGGGGGTGTGGGTAAATTTTGACCAAACGACAACTTTTTCATTGCCACTGGGTTTAACGTATACTAAGTGCATGGGCACACGGGACCTCGGTTTATCGTCTCATCCGAAAGACTCCACGTTCAGACAATTTTATCATTTTTTTGACACTACCCCACCTTTTGTAAGGAGTGACGTCCCTTGGGTTAGGATTTCAGAAGTTACTGAGAGCACAGAGCGTCAGGACTAAGAGGGTTAATGTCCCTTTCGTGGTGCTGGGTCAGACATGACAAATTTCACAGGTTATCTGTGGGCATCTCTCTGACACGCTATCGTCGACTGACCTTCTTCATTGGGGAAGTTCACATCCACTCTGTCGTCTTCCAGCAGAATGCTGACGATGCCCTGATGACCTTTGAGGTAGGCCACAGAGAGAGGGGTCGTCTGAAATGATAGGGACAATTACATTAATTATCATCATGGCTCCATCATAAAAAACCAATGTGCCAAAGCGTAGTGGCAGAACTGCTGTACCCTGGTCATTCACAGTACTATAGGGAAAGAAACACCTTCATCATACAGGTCATAGTGTAGAGTGGCACAGTGGTAGCGCGTTCGCCTCGTGTCAAGTAAACCCGAGTTCGAACCTGGGCTACAGGGGATTTTTCTTCTCACTTTGCACTAGGCCTTACGGTTTGTGGTGTCTTTCGGATGAGACGATAAACCGAGGTCCCGTGTGCCCATGCACTTAGCACACGTTAAACCCAGTGGCAATGACAAAGTTGTCATTTGGTCAAATTCCTTCCTCATCAGTCACACAAAAATCGCTCTCCAGGTGGGAGCAACCCGAATTTCACAGAGACAGCTGTGACTATAAAGTACCTAATACCTAATAATCCCTCCTCCCTAATAATGTTACATTATCGTGAAATAATACTTCCACTGTGTTCTTCTATAATATTAATAATAATAATGGGAATTTATATAGCGCTCTTTCTCACATGAGCTCAGTGCGCTTTACATTGATAACAAGAACATTAAAGGCAAACAAATAATGAATCATTAGAAAGTAAAATAAGCACGATGCTTGCACGCAACGTTCTCTTACTACTCACACACACACACACACACCCACACACACACACACACACACACACACACGCACACACACACACACACACACACACACACACACACACACACACACACACACACACACACACACACACGCACGCACGTACGCATGCACGCCTATGTTTGCAGAAAGACCACAACAAGTCTGGACACTTTCAGTTTCAAATACAATACCGGAAGTGTTGAAAATCTATGTTAGTAAATTCTGAAAATATGAACGAATTCCATTCAGCCGTCTTTGCTAGATTGAAATTTTGCCAATTTCACGTTTTTTCAGCCATATTTGTACTGAAAATCCGGCAAAATCATTTAATATTTCAGATTTCAGATTCCCGCATGGTCCCACAACTTTCCTGAAAACTTCGTCGTAATCGGACAAAAAAAAAGACACAAAAAAAAATCTTACAAATGCAATAGTATTCTCCCTAAAGGGGAGAATCATAATAATGAGACTTTATACTGACAATTATCTTCCCCTAATTCGTCACTAGGTGGCACTTGCACATAGTCCCTAAAGCCTGCACGGCCAAGGCATCCATTGTTGCTAGGTCTACTCTCTCTCCCCCTCCTTCTCTCTCTCTCGCTGTCTCTCTCTCTCTCCCTCATTCTCTCTCTCTCTCTGTGTGTCTCTCTCTCTCCCTCCTTCTCTGTCTCTCTCTCTTTCTCTCTCTCTCTCCCTCCTTCTCTCCCTCCTTCTCTCTCTCTCTCTGTCTCTCTCTCCCTCCTTCTCTCTCTCTCTCTCTCTGTCTCTCTCTGTGTACGTCTCTCTCTCTCTCCCTCCTTCTCTCTCTCTCTCTGTCTCTCTCTGTGTGTGTCTCTCTCTCTTTCTCTCTCTCTCCCTCCTTCTCTCTCTCTCTCTCTCTCTCTCTCTCTCTCTCTCTCTCTCTCTCTCTCTCTCTCTCTCAAGTGAACAGAGGGCCTCACTTGAAAAGCGCCACCTACATAAAATTATCACCCTTGGGCAACACAAAGAAGCAGCATAAAGCCTCATTCTCACCGTCCAATCGTTGCTGATGGTAGGATCAGCCCCACACTCCAGCAGTAGCTCGACGGAAAAGTACCAGCCATAGACCGCCATAGAGGTAAACAACTCTAATTTTCATGAAGTGCTCTCCCTTAGTTTTTATTATTTTCCCCCCAAATCGTCACAGGGCTCCCAATCGTCCCGCAAAACAAGGGGTCCCAGGGACTCCTTCACTTACAGGATAGAGGGTCCTAGAGGCGGGATAGAGAGGCGGGATAGAGAGTCCCAAGGGCACTGTGAATGCTAAAAAGAATTTTTCTAGTGCATCCCTGGGACCCCCTGCACATTCTTTTAGAGGGTCCCTTAGAATTTTAGTGCTTCATAGATCCCCAAATGGGGGTCCCTGGGAACCCTGTTGTCAGTTCTCACCGTCCAATCGTTGCTGATGGTGGGATCAGCCCCGCACTCCAGCAGCAGCTTGACTGAGAAGTACCAGCCATAGGCGGCCGCGTAGTGCAGAGGCGTGTTGCCCGAGGTGTCCTTGCGGTTCGGCCGCGCCCCGATGTGCAGCAGGTACGACATGATGCGCGTCGCCCCGTTCATCGCCGCGTGCATCAGGGCCGTGCGCCCCACACGATCTGACAAGAGCGCACAGTAACGTCCCACAATTAAAAACAAGCGCGCACAGTAACATCCGCAATCAAAAACGAGCTCACACAGTAACATCCGCAATCAAAAACGAGCTCACACAGTAACATCCGCAGTATTAAAAAAAGCGCACACAGCAACATCCGCAGTCAAAACCAAGCGTGCACAGTAACATCCGCAGTCAAAACCAAGCGTGCACAGTAACATCCGCAGTCAAAAACAAGCGTGCACAGTAACATCCGCAGTCAAAAACAAGCGTGCACAGTAACATCCGCAGTCAAAAACAAGCGTGCACAGTAACATCCGCAGTCAAAACCAAGCGTGCACAGTAACATCCGCAGTCAAAACCAAGCACGCACAGAAACATCCGCAGTCAAAACCAAGCGTGCACAGTAACATCCGCAGTCAAAACCAAGCGTGCACAGTAACATCCGCAGTCAAAAACAAGCACGCACAGTAACATCCGCAGTCAAAAACAAGCGTGCACAGTAACATCCGCAGTCAAAAACAAGCGTGCACAGTAACATCCGCAGTCAAAAACAAGCGTGCACAGTAACATCCGCAGTCAAAACCAAGCGTGCACAGTAACATCCGCAGTCAAAAACAAGCGTGCACAGTAACATCCGCAGTCAAAAACAAGCGTGCACAGTAACATCCGCAGTCAAAAACAAGCACGCACAGTAACATCCGCAGTCAAAAACAAGCGTGCACAGTAACATCCGCAGTCAAAACCAAGCGTGCACAGTAACATCCGCAGTCAAAAACAAGCACGCACAGTAACATCCGCAGTCAAAAACAAGCGTGCACAGTAACATCCGCAGTCAAAAACAAGCGTGCACAGTAACATCCGCAGTCAAAAACAAGCGTGCACAGTAACATCCGCAGTCAAAACCAAGCACGCACAGTAACATCCGCAGTCAAAACCAAGCACGCACAGTAACATCCGCAGTCAAAACCAAGCACGCACAGTAACATCCGCAGTCAAAAACAAGCACGCACAGTAACATCCGCAGTCAAAAACAAGCACGCACAGTAACATCCGCAGTCAAAACCAAGCGTGCACAGTAACATCCGCAGTCAAAAACAAGCGTGCACAGTAACATATGCAACAAAAACGGCTGGAGGAAATCGTTTTGAAAGTGTTTCTTGAAAAAAAGCGCAGGAGAATGGACCAGAACTAAGGCAGAAAGATAATAGTAGATGACAGCCAGCAAAGGGAAAAGGCAAGAGTCGAAGAGAGTGACAGATTTGAGGTAGTTACAAGCACAGAACTTCCAGGAAGGTGGGGGAATTAATTATACAAAAGACACCTCCCGGTATCTCCACGGGGATGTGGGGGGTGGGGGTGGTGGGTGGGGTGGGGGGATACTGACCTCTGAACTCGACGATAGCTCCGGCCTGCACCAGGTTTTTACAGATGTCCAGATAGCCGGCGCCGGCCGCGTACATGAGGGGAGTGACACACAGGTCATTGAGCGAGGTCTTCACGTTGGGGTTGGCTCCGTGCTTCAACAACAGATTCACTATGTCCTGCGTTGAGAGAAGAACAAGAAACAAGATGGCAAGCCATATATATGAATGATCTTTCGCTACTTAATTAGGACGACCCATAGAGAAAGGACGTGGTAATTAGCAAATAATTACGTAGGATCCCCAACGGCAGGTGTCCGCGAGTCCTTTTGGCGGAGAGAATGTGGATGTACTGTGAACAGCACACACACAACACAACACAACACACACCACTCTGTCTCTCTCTCTCTCTCTATCTCACACACACACACACATACACACACACACACAGTGACAATTTAATGTACTCATGTTCTTCAACGGTAACAGAAAAACACACAATGACACACACAGTGGCACACACACACAAGCACACACACACACATGACACTACATGAAACAACACACACACACACAACACTCACTCTCTCTCTCTCTCTCTCTGTCTCTCACACACACGCAATGACACACACACACACAGAGTGACACACACACACACACATTGTCACACACACACACACACACAGTGACACACACACACAGAGTGACACACACACATATACACAGAGTAACACATACACACACACACAGAGTGACACACACACACACCACCCTGTCTCTCTCTCTCTCTCTCTCTCTCTCTCTCACCAACAATCCTCTCTGGCAGGCCAGATGCAGGGGAGTTCTCGACCTCTTGTTGGTTCTATTGACACACACACACACACAGTCTCTCTCTCTCTCTCTCTCTCTCTCCCTCTCTCTCTCACCAACAATCCTCTCTGGCAGGCCAGATGCAGGGGAGTTCTCGACCTCTTGTTGGCTCGGTTGATACCTCCGTTGGGTTTCCCTGCAGTAGGGTCCACAAAGCGAGCCTTGCCTGAACAAAGAAGTCACACCACATTACATTAGAAATTATTCTGTTCCTCTCTGTTTCATTTCAAGGATTGCGTCATAATAATACTTTCCGTGTTAACTAAAGGAATGTTATCGTCTTTTGGGCGATTTATTTTTTCTGTTATCATTGAAGAAGGTGAGTACATTAAATTGGAATCAGGGATGAATGTGAGTCTGTGTGTGTGTGTGTGTGTGTGTGTGTGTGTGTGTGTGTGTGAATGTGTGTGTGTGAAGATGCTTAATATGTACTTTTTTTAGTAATCATGTAATGATTGTAATCATGTAATCAACTGCAAGACAAATTTCCCTATAATGGGTAAATGAGGACAATAAATGATTGATTGAGACAGACAGACAGACAGACAGACAGACAAAAGTACAAGCTGTCACTCCCATTGCAATCTTCTTCATCGATCGCTCAGACAGTTTTCTGTCAATTATGAGCGCAGATGCGTCACGCTGCCGTTATGCGCCTAACTAACAAATAGTTAGACCCAGCATGTCCGTCTTCGGCTGGAGAAAAATCTTTGTAAGAATTTCTTGAGAGAGAAAAAGGCACGGAGAAGAACCGGTTATGCAGAAAGATAGTTAGATAACATAGTAAGCAAAGAGAAAAGGCAGAGTCAAAGAGAGTGACAGACACATGGGTGCAACTCCCCAAAATGGAAAAAAAACTGAAAGGCAGGGGTCCAGGGACCCATGGCCCCGGCAGGGTACAGGGGCAGAGCCCCGACGGACGATTCAGGGGGGCAACTTGAGAGATAATGAGACAGACACAGTTAAAATGAGAAGACAGAGACAGTTAGAGTCTGATAAGCCTTGTAAAATGATTACAATGCCTTTGTAAACTTCCAAGATAGAACAACTAAGTTCAAAACGCCCTAAATCGCTTGTGGTCAATTTTGGGGGAATAAATTTAAAAATAAATGAAGTTCAGTTTCTGGAAAAATTTAAAATACTGAAATCAGTGTAAAACTGAAAGAGTAGCGCCCATGGTGAGATCAGAGGAAGTTACCAGCACAGAACTTCCAGAAAGTGGGGGAACTATTTGTATTCCCACGGGGGGATTCCCATTGCAACGTAGTCTTGTTTTCACAGCATTAGGGGAACAAAACAGAAACATTGACAACACTCCATGCACTGACTGTCCGACAGCAGGTTCAGTAGAATCTCCACATTCTTGGTGCGACCCGCGCAAATGGCGTAATGCAGAGCCGTCTCCCCTTCCGTGTTGGCGTCAAACGGGTTAGCTCCCCTGTCGAAACCCAGACGGATTAGTAGTACCGCATTTTACGCACTCCAAGGCGATATTTTTTTCATAGGCTCTTTTTCTTCTGTCAGGGCTCCCAGTCGTCCCGCAAAACAAGGGGTCCCAGGGACTCCTTCACTTACAACATAGAGGGTCCTAGAGGCGGGATAGAGGGTCCCGGTGGCGTAGTGAATGCTAAAAAGAATTTTTCTAGCGCTTCCCTGGGACCCCCTGCACATTCTTTTAGAGAGTCCTGTAGAATTTTAGTGCTTCATAGACCCCCAAATGGGGGTCCCTGGGAGCCCTGTCTGTGGTCTCAGGCCATATGGCCATAATGGATAAAGTATGTGTCCAGTACCGCATTTTACGCACTATAAGGACATATTGTTTTCCTACTCTTCTTCTTCTGCATTCCCGGGCCATATGGCCATAATGGGTAAGGTATGTGTCCAGTACCGCATTTTACGCACTATAAGGACATATTGTTTTCCTAGACTCTTCTTCTTCTGCATTCCCGGGCCATATGGCCATAATGGGTAAGGTATGTGTCCAGTACCGCATTTTACGAACTATAAGGACATATTGTTTTCCTAGACTCTTCTTCTTCTGCATTCCCAGGCCATATGGCCATAATGGGTAAGGTGCGTATGTGTCCGCTTTTCAGTTTTCACTGGTCTCCCCGCTTGCGTACAGCCGACACATTCCAATTTCGGAGGAGCTCTAAGGAGAAAAATCGGGAAGATTTTTTTTTGTTAAAAGGCAGGAGAATGGGCCAATAGGTCAGAAAGATAGTAGATGACAGAAAGCAAAAGGAAAAGGCAGAGTCAAAGAGAGCAGCAGATTAGAGGAAATTACAAGCACAGAACTTCCAGAAGGTGGGGGAACTATTTTTATGAAAGACCCCACCCACCCACCCACCCCCGTATCCCCGCGGGGAGTTTCGGACTACAAGGGGCACCTGGTTATAAGGCGCACCCCCCAAAATTTTACACAAAATTAAGATTTTGTAACTACATTTTCTTACTGTATTATTAGAAGTCATATTATAAGGCGTAGGGGTCTCTTGGTCTGGGGAAAAAAAGCTTCGCCTTATAGTCCGAAAAATATGATAAATGGCTGATGAGGAGAGGTGTCTTCTTCTTCTTCTTCTTCTTCGATCGCTCAGACAGTTTCCTGTCAATTATGAGCGCAGATGCATCATGCTGCCATGATGCACCTAAATAAGAAATAATTAGGCCCAGCAAGTCCGACTTTGGCTGGAGGAACTCTTTTTGAAAGTGTTTATTGAAAAAAGGCAGGAGAATGGACCAGTAA
Organism: Phymorhynchus buccinoides; assembly: GCA_017654935.2. Lineage (NCBI taxonomy): Eukaryota > Metazoa > Mollusca > Gastropoda > Neogastropoda > Raphitomidae > Phymorhynchus > Phymorhynchus buccinoides. Next base: position 3,381,032 of record CM065689.1, read on the forward strand.
GACAGAAAGATAGTAGATGACAGCAAGCAAAGGGAAAAGGCAGAGTTACACAGAGTGACAGCTTAGAGGAAGTTACAAGCACAGAACTTCCAGAAGGTGGGGGAACTATATATACAAAAGACACCCCTGGTACCCCCACGGGGGGTGGGAGTGTTGTGGCACTCACTTGTCCAACAGGAGCCGGAGGGGGGCGGGGGAGGAGCAGCCCGCGGCGATGTGGATGGGTCGTCTCCCTTTGACGTCGCTGACCAGGAAGTTGGGGTCGGAGGTCAGCACCTTCTCCAGAACGTCGGGGTTGGGGTTGCTGGCCGCCGCGTGGATCATGGTCAACTGAACGTGACAACACATAACATAACGTAACACGCTATGACAATCAAACTACATGATGTGTTCAAAGTAAAAGAGAGATCAAACTACATGATGTGTTCAAAGTAAAAGAGAGATCAAACTACATGTGTTCAAAGTAAAAGAGAGATCAAACTACATGACGTTTTCTTGTATTCAAACTAAAAGAGGAAGAGAGAGATCAAAGTACATGATGGTCAGGGTAAAAGATCAAACTACATGTTTTTTTGTGTTCAAAGAAAAAGAGACAGAGATAAATCAAAAAACAAAAAAACCCAACTACATTGTGTTTTTTTGTGTTCAAAGTAGAGAGAGAGAGAGAGAGAGAGAGAGAGAGAGAGAGAGAGAGAGAGAGAGAGAGAGAGAGAAAGAGAGAGAGAGAGAGAGAGAGAGAGAGAGAGAGAGAGAGAACAGCAAAAAACCCACCCATGCTATGACAAGGGGCTTAGTAGGGGATACTCCCCATGGTGGTACCTGGGGGGTCTTTAGAAGATGAAAACGAATATTATGTGTTTCTATCTGGGCTTTTTTGGGGGGGTGGGTGGGTGGGTTTACATTAATTCATTAAAGGCCATAATTAATAAATAACTGTCAATATGATGCATTTGCTTCAAGGGAAGTAAATCTGTGTGCACACAATACTTTGGTCACTTCTAAATGCGCTTCGCTCCCTTAGACCACAATTCTGACTTTGCTTTTGTAGTGGTTTGTTGTGGGGGAACCAATCGGTGTAGAGAGTTTTTCTATATAAAGTCTATTATATACAAAAAGTCTGATCTACCACTTCCCTATGTCTAAACCTGAAGTAAAAAAACCTGTAATCTTTCATTTCCCCTTTTGTTTAAGCATGTTTTGTTTGTGTGTATGTGCAGAGTGATTTGTGAGGTTTTTTTAATCATTCAAAATCGTTGCGATGCGAACGAGTTAACTCTCTCAATCTGATCAATCGAACCGAGAATCTATATTGAGTACCAAGTGATGAGAAGTAACTCTGAAAGTCACACCAAATCTTTTGTTTTAAAAAATCACCCAGAATAAAGTCTAACTCACATTTCATTTCTGAGAGATGCATATTGAATAGCAATGATATTTTCATTCCAAAGCTAACACACTGTCACACAACAAACCACGAATTGGAATAAAAAAATCCGTAATGGCGCTCCGAGCATCACGCCGAGTCAATACTGCGCACGTCACGTGGAAAGAAGAAAAAAATTAGGGGTCACTTCGAAAAATCCGTTCAAAAAGACTAGTGGGTGCTTTCCCTTGCTGTAAGAACCAAAAAAAGGACCAGCGAGACTGAGGTAAAGGAAGCACTAACTTAGTATATTGCATTGTGGGTAGGGCAAAAGTGAAAGTGAAACTACTAGACCGGGCGTTCAGCGGGCGCAATCGGCGCTACGGGAGCCAATGGTAAAAAAAAATCGGTCAGATCTGGCGTCTGTAGCCTAGAGAGGGTTAAGAGCTGCTGCGCTCCATGTTCTGCGTTGTCTCACTCGCTGGTGAGTACAGTGTGTAAAATGAAGAAAGAACGTATGCAACAACAACAAAAAAGAGCCACTCACTCCTTTAACGGCCTTGATGTTGAGATCCATACTGGACGGCGGGACGCTGGGCACTTCAGACACGTCCTTGGCAACCAGCACCTGCCAATCACAAAAGTGGAAAATTGAGCTGTGTCTATACAAGCAGCAGGCTGCACAGAAACGGAAAACCGAGCTGCGTCTATACAAGCAGCAGGTTGCACAGTGTCGTAACTTCCTGTTTGGACTTAACTAACCCAGGTATAGTCTCATTTGGCTGTCTCCAAGCGAGTGGAAGCTTGCGTCTGTGGTCGTTTTCTAATTTTGTTGATCATTAGGCGCTGCTGTGTATAAGGCGAATAGGGCAATTTTCAAGAAAAAATCTGAAATGAAAAAAAAAGTAAAAGGCGCCCTGGTTTATAAGGCACATCGCAAAAGAAAGTCAAAGTTTGAAGCCCATAAACGCTTACCGACCGCCATTACTGCTGTCATAAACGAGAGTTGGCTCCCTTCTCAAATAATCGAACTTCCATTTTTGCAACTTCCGGTTGTTGTGTTTGGACTTTTCTTCGCGAAAACTGGTAGAATTATGGCATTTTAAGCTCTGCAACGATGCTTTTTACATCCAATGAAGGGCTGTGGCAACTCTTGGACCGTATCTCAGATGATAATAGGGAATTTGAAGCATTTGAACGTGAGTATTCGTCGTATCGGCGACTCGTTATCACTTTCGTTGTTGTGACTCACAGTAGACTGAACTGAACACAGCAATCGTCGCCTCTCTTCTCACGATTTTGTTCACTAATAGGGCGCCCTCGTTTATTAGGTGCATAGGTCGAAAGTGGAGGGGAAAATATCGCCTTATAGTCCGACAATGACGGTAGTAAAAAACCCTGTTAAACCAGAGTAAAATAATGAAGACAATCTCGTGTTTTATACATAGTTTGAGCCTGGGTTTCTTCATCAAGGCTAGGTGAAGTCTGGCGTGTGTGGTGAGCCTGTCACCCTGATGTTTCCTGGTCATCCTCCAGTCAAAGACGACTCCCAGGTAGGTGGGAGACTTGTCTTGGGGCAGGGTGTGACCCTGTGAGTGTGACATATTGGGGGCCTGCCGGGAGATGAACCCGGGACCTCTCGCATCATCAGGCTGGCTTTCTGCTCTCGGAGAGGAGAGATGTGTGAGAGAGAGACAAAATCAAGCAATATTTGTTTGGGGTATTTGGTATATTCTAGTCACAGAGACTTATCTCTGTGAAATTCGGGCTGCTCTCCCCCGGAGAGCGCGTCGCCGCAAGTGCAGAACCTACCCAATTTTTTTTTTTTTGGGGGGGGGGGCACAGGGTAAGAGGGGGTGGGGGCACACTTGGAAAACCTAGCTATCAATTTGGCCATACCAGGCAGCGGGATTTATCCCTGCTCTTACCGACTTTTAACTGCCGTGGGATTTTTACGTGCGTAAAGCGCACGGGTCAGACTAGCTTTAAGTCCTCATCCGAAGGACTGGACGTTCAGTTCGATTTTCCTGTCAAAATAGAAAGAAAGGGGCGAGGAGGCCAGGATTCGAACCCGGGTCACTCACTCAAGGGGGGGTATTTACCTCACCTCTCGATTTTTTTTCACTTTTTTGATATACTGGGTCATAATTTCTGTGCACAACTGAAGCATGGTATAGACCAATGAAGGGGGGGGAAATACTATAGAGGACTGGACCAAACCAACTGATCTACCTATGCTTTTGCTGAGTGAAACTGTTCTAACATTCGTTTTATCATATCAAATTATTGACTGAGTGATAAAAAAAAAAGATACAGACCTTCCACAGTTGCGAAGGCATTTTGCAGTATTGTCGTTGTCTCTGCACGATCTTCATTATCTCCCCTGCTGCCTGGTTATGGCCCCTGGCCAGCATGGAGGGAAAGTTGTTGACGAACGTCATCTGGCAACACGATGAAAAAATAAGAGTTGATGATAGAAAGTTGTGAATTTCGGTTAAAAGCGTGCACACGCATAATAATAATAATAATAATAATAAATTTATATAGCGCTTTACCTCAGATGAGCCCAAAGCGCTTTACAATCAATTATTCATCAACAGACAACAAAAACAACATCAAGAGTGACACCAACCAGCAACAGCGCATATACAAAGCAACTCTCTCTCTCTCTCTCTCTCTCTAAGACACACACACGCACACATGCACACACACACACACATAAACACACACAATTATTGACGCCAACTCGTTCATACCCCATTCGGTAAGCCACAGCAACCGAGCCGCATGGACTGACCACATACACCAACACACATACACAAACACCCTCACACACAACGTACGCACGCAGACAGACACACAGACAGACACACACACACATGCGTGCACACACAACCCACAAAACCAAAATACACACAAGCACACATGTAAGCACACATTCATGCTCACACACACATACACACAACACACACACACACACACTCACACGCACACAAATAGCATGCAAACACACAAAAACACACTCACTCCCTACTCCCTCAATGTTTGTTTCTTGTCAGTATTTTGGCTGTCCTATCTTCTGGGCGCTCATTCCGAGTCCCAACTCGCAGCCACACCCTGGCTGGTCAGGTCGCAGTAATAATAATAATCATAATAATAATAATAATAAATAAATCTTCTATAGCGCTATTCTCCTTACACAGCAGGGCTCATCGCGCTTTACATGGAGGAAAAAAATGAAGCAAGTTTACCCAACGCACACAAAAGATATTCAATATACATGTGCTTAAAATTATTTCTAGTAGTCCAAGAGGAATGAATCTATGTTAGGCTGTCAGGAGGCAACCACCAGAGGAGACACTGCGCTGCTGCCGAGTCACTTCGGCGGAGTTCAGTGGAGCCTCTTCCGAGCTAACATATCCAGGATGCCACCTACTAAGCCAACAATGATGTCTTAGTCGTGAAGCCAGCGCGAGTGAGGTCCTCCACCGAGGGCACCACCCGAAAGCTCCCATGAACATACTGATCCCCATGACTTTGACACAGCATAAATAGCAAAAGAGAACTTTCTATAACTTGTCTTGCAGGAGGGAAGGAGGTAAGTTGACTCGTGTAACTACTGTCTTGTTTGACGAGTTGAGAGACAGGCTGTAGGGGGCGTTGATGGAGACGTCCCCCTCGGTGAAACTTGAAGAAGGTGGACAGTCTAGATGCCCACCTCCTGTCGGCGAGTGGAGTCCAGTGTAGCTGGGTGTGCATATCTTCCACGCTGGATTAGGGTATCATTTCTTCTTCTTCTTCGATCGCTCAGACAGTTTCCCATCAATTATGAGCGCAGATGTGTCATGCTGCTGTTATGTGCCTAACTAAGAAATAGTTAGGCCCAGCAAGTCCGACTTCGGCTGGAGGAAATCTTCTTGAAAGTGTTTCGTGAAAAAAAGGCAGGAGAATGGACCGGTAAGGCAGAAGGATAGTAGATGACAGCAAGCAAAGGGAAAAGGCAGAGTCAAACAGAGTGACAGATTAGAGGAAGTTACAAGCAAACTTCCAGAAGGTGGGGGAACTATTTATACAAAAGACCCCCAGGTATCCAGGTATCCCGGGTATTATTTTATTAGGTACTTTATAGTCACAGAGACGTCTCTCTGAAATTCAGGTTACTCCCACCTGGAGAGCGTGTCGCAGCCAGAGGTCCTTTTTTTCTTTCTTGCATGCGATATTTGTGTGACTGGTGAGGAAGGAAAGGGGGGGGGTGGGGGTAAATTTTGACCAAACGACAACTTTTTCGTTGCCACTGGGATTAACGTGTGCTGAGTGCATGGGCGCACAGACCTCGGTTTATCGTCTCGTCCGAAAGACTCCACGTTCAGACCGTCAAGGCCTAGTCCAAAGCGAGAGGGAAAGGGTTAAAATTACCTCCCTTATAAGACCTAATTTTGGATGATTTTTGAAGGTCTTATAAGGGAGGTTCCCCTGTATTGTTCCCAGACTCCTCCCATTCTCTGACCTCGTTGTAGCCGAAGCTGTGGAGTTCCTCGCCCTCCCTGAGAGGCTTCAGGTCGTTCATGGCCAGCAAGATCAGATCCCTGTCCCCAGCCTCCACCAGAACCTTCAGCAAGAAGTCTTCACTGGACGACAGGTGGTCGCCATCGCTCTGATCCTGCTCATCCTGAAAACAAAGGTCATCATCATCAGCATCCTCATCCTCATCATCAAGATCAGATGCTTGTCCCTAGCATCCACCAGAACCTTCAGCAGAAAGTTCTTCACTAGACGACAGGTGGTTGCCACTGTTCTGATCCTGCTCATCCTGAAAACAGAGGTCATCAGCATCATCATGAAGATCAGACCCCTGTCCCCAGCATCCACCAGAACCTTCAGCAGAAAGTCTGTGGATGAGGACAGGTGGTCACCATGGGGATACCGGGGGATCTGTTGTAAAAACAGTTCCCCCATCTTCTGTGCTTGTAACTTCCTCTAATCTGCCACTCTCTTTGACTCTGCCTTTTCCCTTTGCTTTCTATCATCTGCTATCTTTCTGACTTATTGGCCACATTCTCCTGCCTTTTTTTTAAAAAAAAATCTTACAAATAATTTTTCTCCTTTGAGCTCCTCCGAAATCGGAATGTGTCGGCTGTACGCAGCGGGGAGACCAGTGAAAACTGAAAACCGGGACACATACGTACCTTACCCATTATGGCCATATGGCCTGGGAACGCAGAAGAAGAAAAAGAACAACAACAACAACAACAACAAACCTTGATCAGAGCATTGTTGCCCTCCCGTGCGCCCCGACTCGCCATGAGGGGACGAATACGGCCCACCCCCAGAGAACGGTAGTTGTACCTACACAGAAAACACACACACGCACAATTATAAGACACATACACATCATGCACACACACACACACACACACACACACACACACACACACACACACACACACACGCAAAGCAATATAATTCAACACAATACAATCACAGTAGCTTTTCTCAGCCCCTTTCAGTTCATGCCTTTTGTTAACACTCATCACCAGCACAAACCAGTTTAAAGTGTTTTATCCATTAGGCTTACATTGTTTTATGGAGGCATACCACTTGTAAGGTCTTTTCCTATCCCTAACCACAATCAATGATAAGAATATTTGCCTCTGTTAAAGGAAATAACTTGAAACAAATAGCTCTCTGTGGAAAACTGAAAGGAGCCAGAATGAGGGGAATTGGTGTACTGTGGTTACAATAGACACAATAGATGCTTATTACTTTAACCCCTTGACTGCCAGAGAAAACTAAAGAAAAGATCATTGTGCACGAATCATGCCATGAAAAAGACAACTGATAGAGCCAATCTGGCAAAATGGTCTGGGGATATAACTCTCTTGACTGTGTTGGAGCAAAAGCCAGCATATCAGAGTTATTCTTCTTCATCTGATGACATCACCAGTGATGTTATCAAGTCAGTATGTGATACGGTATATGGCAGTCAAGGAGTTAACCTTTTTTTTAATATCATCACTTGCATTTTGTTTCAGTCAAAAGCTGTGAACGTCTGAATCTACTTCAAAAACATACATTCTGCTACAATAATAAACTTTTAATTTATTATACAATACAACTGAACTAAAAAGCATCAAAACGCTACACTCACACAAGCACATGAAGATGAAATAATAAACACGGCGAATCCAGTCTATGCCTTTCAGTCCTAACAAATTTCTGGAACGAACATTATTTATTTGTTTATCACATTTACGAGATTTGTGTATTATTTACTTGTGAGTTTTTTGTTTCTATTTAGGGCATAATTATGTCTATTTCTTATGTATTCTACCAGTATCCAC
>CM065689.1:3393735-3533735 GCA_017654935.2 Phymorhynchus buccinoides
AGACACGTTTAATTTCTGTCTTCCAAGCTGATCTTGCACAAATATGCACTTGTAGTGGAATGGTAAGGATGATAGAATAGATAAAAACTCTACGGAGAGCAGGACAGCAGGTCTTCAGAGAAGAAGCCCCCCCCCCCCCCCCCCCTCTCAATCAAGCATTCTGCCCTGAACTCCTTACACTACACTACATCATACCGAAAAGAAACTCTGCGGAGAGCCGGACAGCAGAGGGTCTTCAGAGAAGAAGCCTCCCTCAATCCAGCGTTTCTGCCCTGAACTCCTTACACTACACTACATCATACTACCATAGTGAAAAGAAACTCTACAGAGAGCCAGACAGCAGAGGGTCTTCAGAGAAGAAGCCCCCCTCAATCCAGCGTTTCTGCCCTGAACTCCTTACACTACACTACACCATACTACCATAGTGAAAAGAAACTCTATGGAGAGCTGGACAGCAGAGGGTCTTCAGAGAAGAAGCCCCCCTCAATCCAGCGTTTCTGCCCTGAACTCCTTACACTACACTACACCATACTACCATAGTGAAAAGAAACTCTACGGAGAGCTGGACAGCAGAGGGTCTTCAGAAGAAGCCCCCCTCAATCCAGCGTTTCTGCCCTGAACTCCTTACACTACACTACACCATACGACCATAGTGAAAAGAAACTCTACGGAGAGCTGGACAGCAGAGGCTTTCAGAGAAGAAGCCCCCCTCAATCAAGTATTTCGGCCCTGAACTCCTTACACTACACTACACCATACTACCATAGCGAAAATAAACTCTACGGAGAGCCGGACAGCAGAGGGTCTTCAGAGAAGAAGCCTCCCTCAATCAAGCGTTTCTGCCCTGAACTCCTTACACTACACTACACCATACTACCATAGCGAAAAGAAACTCTACGGAGAGCCGGACAACAGAGAGTCTTCAGAGAAGAACCCCCCCTCAATCCAGTGTTTCTGTCCTGAACTCCTCACATTCTAAGGGGGCCGAGCCACACCCAGGTCATGACTCTGGGTGCCCCTCTGCTGTTGCTACTGGTGTTGTTTTTTATGCAAACACATTATCACTGTAAAAATAGAGATAGAAATGTACAGTATTTTACGGACTATAAGGCGATACTTTTCCCCCAGACTGTGACCCCTGCGCCTTATAATGTGACTGATAATATAGTAAGGTAATAGAGAAACAAAATCTGAATTTACTGCTAAATTTTGGTGGTGCGCCTTACAATCAGGTGCGCCTTGTAGTCCGTGAAATACGGTATGCATAAATGTGTGCAAACATGCCTACATGCATGTATGCTTTGCATATACTCATGCACAGACAGGCATAAAGAGAGAGATGCACACACACACACACACACAAATTGAAACAACACTCTTTGCTCTATATACAGTGGAGTCCAACTATAACGAACTCGCTTTTAACGAAATTTCGAGATTAACGAACCGACTTCAATTTCCCGGCAAATGCCCTTCTATTTGTCACTTGCAAAGCCATGGATATAACGAACAAAAAATCCTTTTGAAATAACGAACACCCGCTTTTTACGAACACATGTTCTACGCCCCAGGCTAATTTTATTTACTTGGAAAAATAGCCTATAACGAACTCAGCCTGTGCGATGCGCTGCAAAAACCTAGGCCTTCAAACTCCAAGCTAGAACGTGTTGTCAAGAGGAAGGAAGTTGGAAAATATGAACTGCGCATGCGTGAACTCATTTAGATTCACACTGGGTCGTCTGCTAGGCCTAGGCTTCCTACAGATCATTCGGTTTCTCAAGGTCGCTTTACAATTCGCGCTCAAAATAAAGATCGAAAAGTTCGTGAAAGCCTATAACAAACTAAATTTGTGTGATGTGTTGTCACTTAATGGACAAACTTGTTGAAAATTGTGCCAAAACAGATCAGCGTCAGACAACACTGCTGAACTTCTTCAAGCCTTGTACATCCCGTGATTAAGACAGACGATCCAAACTGGTCAAGTTTATGTTTTCGGTTATCATTGGTGAGTGTTTGAACTGTTTTTGTTTCCAACATACATTGTACATGTACATGTATAACGAAATCCTGATACAACGAACTGAGTCTGTGTTCCCTTAAAATTCGTTTTACCCGGACTCCACTGTACTGGTATAACATTTGGTCACCAAGATGACTCGTTTCAAAACGTTTCTCAAAGAATATTCTATTCTATTCCCATTCAGCCAAACAATATCATCTGTCCCCTTCCAGGGATTCTTTACATTCGACACAATCAGTCTCTGCTGATGCTAGTGCATTAAATGAACGCATGCACATCGCTCCATACAGGAGTGATACATTGAATGAATAACCCAGCCACATCATACATTCACACACACAGAACCTTTTCGAAAGCATACCCTTCTTCTTCTTCTTCTGCGTTCCCATATGGCCATAATGGGTAAGGTACATATGTACCCAGTTTTCAGTTTTCACTGGTCTCCCCGCTGCGCACAGCCAAAACATTCCGATTTCGGAGGAGCTCAAAGGAGAACAATTATTTGGAAGATTTGTATGAAAAAAGGCAGGAGAATGGGCCAATAAGTCAGAAGGATAGCTGATGATAGAAAGCAAAGGGAAAAGGCAGAGTCAAAGAGAGTGGCAGATTAGAGGAAGCTACAAGCACAGAACTTCCAGAAGGTGAGGGAACTATTCATACAAAAGACCCCCCAGTATCCCCATGGGGAGAGACTCGTGGAGGGGGTGGCGGCTTCCAGCTCCCAGTATGGAGGCACGAGACATCCACCCAGTGCCCTGCATACCCTTCAAAAGTTCCATAAAAACATCTATACACGTAACTCACCTGTCTTTCTCTTCTCTTTCTTCTCCTCTCTCTCTTGAGTCTTCTTGGCTTTCTCGCGTTCCTTCTGAGACGCCGTCTTTTTCAGCCCAGGCTTTTTCTCTAAAAAAAACAAAAAAAAACAATCATGTCCAAATTTTGCAAGGCATGCAAAAACAGTGTGGACGTACACACTTGTTGGGTAAAGGTAAAGATGCGCCCCCCCCCCCCCCCCCCCCCCTTCCTCCATTTCTCGGTTGTTTCCACTTTTTCAGTCTTGCCTTTCTTACTGCAGTTTGAGTACTTCATCCTCTATCGTCTGCTATATTTAACACTACTTTTCACCCATTTACATAATTAAACACATGCTTTCAATAATAGTAGAAGATAAAGGCAAGACGGAAAAATGCAATGAACCAGGACTGTGACAAATGCTCCGCGGCTGTTGTGTGTACTGCACTACATGGGGGGGGGGGGTCCTATTAGATAATGGCCTTTATCATGACTGGGATTAATTATTCAACAAAGATAATTGGCTGAAAAGGTTAATAAAATACAGCTTAATGTTTGGTAAGAAAGGCAAGTGTGAAAATGCGGGGAGAGCCGAGAAATGTAGGGGGGGTGGCACATCTTGACTGTTACCCACTTGTTGCTCATTTCTTTCTCGTTTTTTCGCTACTCTAACCTTGATGATTAAAAAATTGCAGACAGCAGACGATCGGACAGAATAGAGAAGATTCCGAGCTCCACGCACTAAAACATGGAGGCACCTTCACTCGTTTATTAGAGAAGATTCCGAGCTCCACGCACTAAAACATGGAGGCACCTTCACTCGTTTATTAGAGAAGATTCTGAGCTCCACGCACTAAAACATGGAGGCACCTTCACTCGTTTATTAGAGAAGATTCCGAGCTCCACACACTAAAACATGGAGGCACCATCACTCGTTTATTAGAGAAGATTCCGAGCTACACGCACTAAAACATGGAGGCACCTTCACTCGTTTATTAGAGAAGATTCCGAGCTACACGCACTAAAACATGGAGGCACCTTCACTCGTTTATTAGAGAAGATTCCAAGCTCCACGCGCTAAAACATGGAGGCACCTTCACTCGTTTATTAAAGATTCCGAGCTCCACGCACTAAAACATGGAGGCACCTTCACTCGTTTATTAGAGAAGATTCCAAGCTCCACGCGCTAAAACATGGAGGCACCTTCACTCGTTTATTAGAGAAGATTCTGAGCTCCACGCACTAAAACATGGAGGCACCTTCACTCATTTATTAAAGATTCCGAGCTCCACGCACTAAAACATGGAGGCACCTTCACTCGTTTATTAAAGATTCCGAGCTCCACGCACTAAAACATGGAGGCACCTTCACTGGTTTATTAGAGAAGATTCCGAGCTCCACGCACTAAAACATGGAGGCACCTTCACTCGTTTATTAGAGAAGATTCTGAGCTCCACGCACTAAAACATGGAGGCACCTTCACTCGTTTATTAGAGAAGATTCTGAGCTCCACGCACTAAAACATGGAGGCACCTTCACTGGTTTATTAGAGAAGATTCCGAGCTCCACGCACTAAAACATGGAGGCACCTTCACTCGTTTATTAGAGAAGATTCTGAGCTCCACGCACTAAAACATGGAGGCACCTTCACTCGTTTATTAGAGAAGATTCCGAGCTCCACGCACTAAAACATGGAGGCACCTTCACTCGTTTATTAGAGAAGATTCCGAGCTACACGCACTAAAACATGGAGGCACCTTCACTCGTTTATTAGAGAAGATTCCAAGCTCCACGCGCTAAAACATGGAGGCACCTTCACTCGTTTATTAAAGATTCCGAGCTCCACGCACTAAAACATGGAGGCACCTTCACTCGTTTATTAGAGAAGATTCCAAGCTCCACGCGCTAAAACATGGAGGCACCTTCACTCGTTTATTAGAGAAGATTCTGAGCTCCACACACTAAAACATGGAGGCACCTTCACTCGTTTATTAAAGATTCCGAGCTCCACGCACTAAAACATGGAGGCACCTTCACTGGTTTATTAGAGAGGATTCCGAGCTCCACGCACTAAAACATGGAGGCACCTTCACTCGTTTATTCCCTCAGCCATTCGTCTTTACAACGAATGCTGACTTGATCTGTGATCTGTGCTTTTCTGTTGTTTTTTCCCCCCTCAGAATGTACACTAGGTTTTGCCTGTAAATGTGTTGTTGTTTTTCTGTTTTATACACATTTGTCATAGCAACATGGATCTTTTTATATTTTATCAACACAATTAATCTTACTCGTGAATATGTTTGCTGTGTGGAGTGCGAATGTGTAAGATGAACTTTTTTTTCCTTTTTGTTTGGTGGGGGTTCGGGGGGGGGGGTGGGGGAGGGGGGAACGGGTGCGCTGTGAAGACAGTAGACCGTGTGTGAAGGCGTTTATGTTTTATTAACGAAACTGAACAAAGGATGAATACTCTCTTTCTAATTACTCTCTTTTATTACTTACATTACTTTACTTCTTTCCCTTTTCCATTGCTCGATGATGTTATTACAATGTTTTGTACTCTTTCTGTGCCATTGGATGCATATATACTGTGCATGTTTATTTATATAGTCTACAAAGCCTACGATTGTGCATCTTAATTTCCTTAGGGATTAATAAAATTATTTGAATTGCATTGAATTGAATTTTTTTTTAAAGCTTTGCAATGTCGCTACATTATAATAGACAATTTTCGGAAAAACCTAGGGGAGAGCACTTCGTGAAAATTAGAGTTGCTTACCTCCATTACCCGGTCAAATACCATGGCAACAATGCAACAATGGTGTCGAAGCTTGAAACCGCAGGATGCGAGTCAGCGACTCGCAAACATTTTTTGTACGAAAAATTAGGGGTGGCCAGTGGCCACAAACTGATAAAACTTGCAAAATGTGACGTAAAATATAAATAACATCAATTTTAGAATGGCGGACAGTGTTCTAAGTGCTGTATGTCTGCTCAAACACACGAGGCGAGAGCTGGGGATCTACCTGATGGTAGAGTAACTTCCTCTGTTTGACTGATCGAATTAGGCAAGATCACTCCCACACACCATATTTCCGAACAATTCCTTTTAGCTCCACCAGCCAAATTTCTTATCCGTGGAACATCTCTAAAACCCCAGCGATGCATAAATAAAAATAACCTACCTTTAGTCCCCTTCGCCTTCGACCCAGTTGTTGCCCCTGACTGCAGTTTGCGCTTCTTAGCAGGCGGTTCATCCTCTATCTGGACTGCTTCGCACACTGTGAAAGAATAATAATAAATACATCTTCTATAGCGCTATTCTCCTGACGCAGCAGGACTCACCGTGCTTCACATGGGAAAAAAGAAGTAAGTTTACCCCACGCACACAAAAGATATTCAAAATAAATACAAAGCGCTATTCTCCTACAGCAGGACTCACGCTTTACATGAAAAAAAAAGAAGTAAGTTTACCCCACGCACACAAAAGATATTCAAAATACATGTACTTAAAAAATTATTTAGAAAAGAATGCTCACACAACTCACATTTAAAATACCTACATACAACACGAATTATTTATAAGGTTGACTGACAGTTGATGGACAGACAGAAATGAACAGAGATATTTTCTGAAAAGATGCGTCTTCAGGCCAGTTTTGAGAGGAGACAGAGATGACAATAACAGCAATAACAACAAGCAATATTACGTACAGTGGAACCTCCATTTCAAGACCTGGAAAAAAACATCCATAATAAGGATCTAAGTGCCCCCGTGGGGATACCGGGGGTCTTTTGTATAAATAGTTCCCCCACCTTCTGGAAGTTCTGTGCTTGTAACTTCCTCTAATCTGTCACTCTCTTTGACTCTGCCTTTTCCCCTTTGCTTGCGGTGATCCGCTATCTTTTCTGCCTTTCCGGTCCATTCTCCTGCCTTTTTGTTTCAAGAAACACTTTCTTCTTCTTCTTCTGCGTTCCCAGGCCATATGGCCATAATGGGTAAGGTACATATGTGTCTGATTTTCAGTTTTCACTGGTCTCCCAGCTGCGTACAGCCGACACATTCCGATTTCGGAGGAGCTCAAAGGAGAAAAATAGAAGCACTTTCAAAAACAGATCTCCTCCAGCCAAAGTCGGACATTCTGTCCCTAATTATTTCTGGCAGCATGACGCATCTGCGCTCATAACTGACAGGACACTGTCTGAGCGATGGAAGAAGAAGAAGAAGAAGAAGAAGAAGAAAAAGAAGAAGAAGAAGAAAAGGAAGAAGAAGAAGAAGTAGGTACGTGTAATCAAAGAAAAGATACAGTGGAACCTCCCTTATAAGACTCCCTCCCACATAAGACCTTCTTTGTAAGTATTAAGATTACCTCCCTTATATATAAGACCTCTCCCTTATAAGACCTCATTTTGGATGATTTTTGAAGGTCTTATAAGGGAGGTTCCACTGCAGGGCTACCAGGGACCCATATTTGGGGGTCTATGAAGTACTAAAATTCTACAGGACCCTCTAAAAGAATGTGCAGGGGGTCCCAGGGATGCACTAGGAAAATTCTCTTTAGCATTCGCAATGCCACTGGGAATCTCCATCCCGCCTCCAGGACCCTCTATACAGTAAGTGATGGAGTTCCTGGGACCCCTTGTTTTGCAGGACGATTGGGAGCCCTGACCCTCTATGCTGTAAGTGAAGGAGTCCCTGGGACCCCTTGTTTTGCGGGACGATTGGGAGCCCTGACCCTCTATGCTGTAAGTGAAGGAGTCCCTGGGACCCCTTGTTTTGCGGGACGATTGGGAGCCCTGACCCTCTATGCTGTAAGTGAAGGAAGGAGTTTTGCGGGACGATTGGGACTGACCCTCCTTGTTTTGCGGGACGACTGGGAGCCCTGACCCTCTATGCTGTAAGTGAAGGAGTCCCTGGGACCCCTTGTTTTGCGGGACTGGGAGCCCTGACCCTCTATAATGTAAGTGAAGGAGTCCCTGGGACCCCTTGTTTTGCGGGACGATTGGGAGCCCTGACCCTCTATGCTGTAAGTGAAGGAGTCCCTGGGACCCCTTGTTTTGCGGGATTGGGAGCCCTGCGTTGTACAACCAAATGTCTAACTAACCGTCCTCTCCGATATCTCCTTTGTCCATCCTGCCACACTGGACGTCCTGAGCCACTTGCATCAGGCGCTCCGTCTCCAACTTATCCTCCTCGCTCAGCCTGTAGGCGGCACCCGTCCTGTCAACCTCAACCTGAACACACCAACAACAAGGAGGGAACAGGCATGAAAAGTACTGTTCCAAAAAAAAAGAGGCGATTTCTTCAGCTGAGAAATCCTTCCACCCGGATTTTCAGCTAACGTCAGAAGTTTTGTTCAGCGGGGAGGGGGGATTTTCTGCTAACGTCATACATTTTGTTGAGCGGGGGGAGAGGAGTACTCGCCTTCCAATTCGCAACTTTTTCACAAGATTCGCCAACTCGACACATGCGTTCTCGGCGGACGCCATCTTGGAACTGACAGCGGCGGAAGAGCAAAAACGCGCGAAATGAAGATTGTGCCGTGTAAAGATAATTTTGGGGTTTTTTCTTTTCGTTTTTGGGGTTTTTTTCGGCGGAGATTTTAGTTTTTTGGCAGAGATCGCTCGATTTCGGAACAAAATTTGGCGGAGACGGCGGAAACAGCAGAGCTGTTTTCATGCCTGAAGAAAGGTGGCAGAGCAGTTAAACACCTGCCCATTTTTATGCCGCGTGACTGCAGCGTGAGTGATCGACCCCGGGGTTCAAATCCCGGCCTCACCCCTTTCTTTCTAGTTCGACATGGTAAATCGAACTGAGCGTCCAGTCCTTCGGATGGGGACTTCAAGCTAGTCTGACCCGTGCAGCTTTAACCCTTTATGCACCACAATGGTTTAACACCCATGTCACTAAACGGCATCAAATCAGGGTCTATTATCCGAAGACCCTATTTTCTTTACTTTGTGAGGTACGGATAGGCCTAATGTTTATACATGTCAGAGGAATTTCCAAATATTGCAGATAAAACTTAATGGTATTTTTGGGGCTGAAAAATGGCTGGCGGCAAAAGGGTTAACGCACATAAAAGAAATCCCACGGCAGTTAAATGTCGGTTGAGAGCAGGGATAAATCCTGCTGCCTGGTATGACCAGATTGATAGTTGGGTTTCCCAAGTCTGCCCCCTGTACTGAAAGATTCCCCGGTATCCCCACAGGGGGGATAAGAATCAAAGTGAATAGTGAACTTGTTTAAGTGCACCG
This sequence comes from Phymorhynchus buccinoides, assembly GCA_017654935.2. Classification (NCBI taxonomy): domain Eukaryota; kingdom Metazoa; phylum Mollusca; class Gastropoda; order Neogastropoda; family Raphitomidae; genus Phymorhynchus; species Phymorhynchus buccinoides. The sequence continues at coordinate 3,402,803 of CM065689.1, forward strand.
AGCAGCATTTCTTAAGAATGAATGAATCAATTAATAACTTTTATTTTCTGAGGATAATAGAATAAGTATAAATACTTTTTTTTATCCAGTCCTCAAGAAAAAAAAAAAGAAAATCAAAAGCAAAGAATTCAATAAACAAGAAAGGCATGCAAAGCAAAGAAAACGAACACACATTATCATCATAAGCAGGCACATTATTAATGTAAACAGACATAATAAACTCAGCATTATACATAAATACTTAACAAATGGGATGTGGAGGGACCGGAAATAAGTGAGCATCTAGGAACAAAACAAAAAAATGAAGTAAGAAAAGAAAAGAAAGATAAGAAGAATAGGAGGGGGAGGGGGGGTAAAGAGGAAAGGAATGAGAGGGGTAGGGTAGAGAAAGAAATAGTAGAGCGAGACAGCAAAGACCTGAACGGAAAGCTGAGAGAGAGAGAGGGAGAGAGAGAGAGAGAGAGAGAGAGAGAGAGAGAGAGAGAGAGAGAGAGAGAGAGAGAAGAGAGAGACAGACAGGTAGATAGACAGACGGACAGACAAAAGAGTATCTAGATAAAGAGAATGAGACAGAAAGAGGAAGCGTACATGTAAAACAAAAAAATATATAGCGTATTTTTCGGACTATGAGGCGATACTTTTTTCCAAGACCCCTGCGCCTTATAATGTGACTGATAAAATAGTATGAAAATATAGTAACAGAATCTGAAATTTGGGTAACATTTGGCCTTATACAAAGGTATGCCTTATAGTCCGAAAAATAGGGTTCATATCAAAAAAATGTTGATAACACAATCATGGTATTATACTCACAATGCACAACGTAGCCTCTCTACGTATATCGCGCAAGATACAAATTTGATAATTACGCGCAACACCTACCTCCATGAGAATGGCTCCAGGGTCCACCTGGTCGGGGTACATCAGTTCATAGACCCCGGCATCCGCAGGGCGGGCGACAGCACCACTGGGACTCCCCCGCCGCCTTTTCCCGCCCCGTTTCTTCGGTTTTCCCGTCTTGGGCCCCAGCCACCGAACCTTCGCCATCTTGGTGGTGTTGTAGATGTTGTTCAGGGCTCGGCATAGGTAAAAACCCTCTGAAATTTATCAAATTTATTTTTTTTAAAGAAAAAAAGAAACCCACACATTTTGACGCAAGGAACAGCTGGAAAAATCACGACTGAAAATTGACACTCAGAAAAGGAAAAAATCCAAGTGAAAATTGACCCACATAAAGGGAAAAAAAGAAATTGACCCCTGGTCAAGAACAAAAATCCAAGTGAAAATTGACCCTCAGTGAAAGGAAAAAATCCAATTAAAAATTGATCCCCAGAAAATGAAAAAATCCAAGTGAAAATTGACTGCCAGAAAATGAAAAAATCCAAGTGAAAATTGACCCCCCCAAAAGGAAAAAAATCCAAGTGAAAATTGACCCCCCAAAGGAAAAATCCAAGTAAAAATTGACCCTCAGTGAAAGGAAAAATCCAAGTAAAAATTGACCCTCAGTGAAAGGAAAAATCCAACTGAAAATTGACCCCCAGTAAAAGGGAAAAATCCAACTGAAAATTGACCTCCAGTAAAAGGGAAAAATCCAACTGAAAATTGACCCCCAGTAAAAGGGAAAAATCCAACTGAAAATTGACCCTCGGTAAAAGAAAAAATCCAACAGAAAATGTGTCCAGCAAATATGAAAGCAGATACACTAACAGTCGGTTGTAGGGAAAAAGCCTTCTGAAAAGTCGGACAAAAATTATTCATTATTATTATTATTATTAGGTACTTTATAGTCACAGAGGCTTCTCTGTGAAATTCGGATTGCTCCCACCTGGAGAGCGCATCGCAGCCAGAGGCGCGCCACCCAATTTTTGTTGTTGTTGCATGCGATTTTTGTGTGACTGATGAGGAAGGAAAGGGAGGGGGTGGAGTAAATTTTGACCAAATGACAATTCTTTCGTTGCCACTGGGCTTAACGTGTGCTAAGTGCATGGGCACACGGGACCTCGGTTTATCATCTCATCCAAAAGACTCCACATTCAGTCCGTCAAGGCCTAGTGCAAAGTGAGAGGAAAAATCCCCTGTACCCAGGTTCAAACTCGGGTTTACTTGACACGAGGCGAACGCGCTACCACTGTGCCAATCTACACCATATTCATGTTACATAATACTTGGAACTCACAGGAAAATCCTTCTGAAAATCAAAATAAAAGATTCGCATTTCATTTCATTTGTATACTCTAAACCAGCAATAATATGCCCTATGTATTCTTATTCTACTGGCTTTTCATCTTTAAAAAAATGACATGATTGTATTGAAGTTTTTAATATTTAAAATGGGGTTCTTTTATCTGTATAAATCGTACATGCATCTTATCTGTAGCTTCAACAGTAGCCTCCCCCCAACAAAAAAAAACCCCAAAATCCTGACTTGCAATGCACTAAGTTTTACTGTATTTTTCTGACTATAAGGCCATACTTTTTCCCCCAGACTGAGACCCCTGCGCCTTATAATATGACTATCAATATAGTACAAAAATATATCATAACAATATCTGAATTTTGTGTTACATTTGGAGGCTGCGCCTTATAATCAGATGCAACTTAACTCATTCAAGTCGTTCCGGCAATATATGTCCGGAATTAATAGATAGCAGTCAATTTGATGCATTTGTTTCAAGGGAAGTAAATCTGCGTGCACATCATACCTTGGTCACTTCTAAACTTGCTTTGCTCCCTTAGACCACAATTTTACTCTGACTTTGTTTTTGTAGTGGCTTGTTGTGGGGAAACCAATCGGTGTAGTTTTTCTACATAAAGTCTATAAAAAAAAGTCTGATCTACCACTTCCCTATGTCTAAACCTGAAGTAAAAACCTGCAATATTCTTTCATTTCTCCTTTTGTTTATGTATGTTTTGTTTGTGTGCATGGCTGGAGTGATTTGTGAGGTTTTATTAACAATTCAAAATCGTTGCGATGCGAATGAGTTAAAGCCCGAAAAACACACTAATCTGCACGCCTTTCATCCCACGCACCTTCATCGTTGATCACGGTGAGGTAGGACCCAGCCTCGAACCACAGCTCTTTAGGCTTCTTCTTCTTTGGCGCGGCGGAACCCGAAGCCTTCACCTTCACCTTCACCGAGCCCTTTCTGGTCATGCTGCCTTTAGACCCTGACCCGCCCAGGGACCCTCTCGTGCTGCTTTTCGAAGAGGAGGACTTCCTCATGCTGCTCTTGGATGGAGACTTACTGATGCTGCTTTTGGACAGAGACTTGCTGATGCTGCCTTTCGAAGGGGACCTGCTTATGCTAGCTTTGGATCCCGACCGGCTCAAACTCGGGGATTTGCTCCCGGCTCCTGAACGGGAGGAGGGGGACTTGCCGAGACTGGCCGACCGTGACGGGGTTTTGGGGGGCAATGACCGCGCCTTGGATGGAGATTTAATCAGGGTGGCCTCTTTTCGAAGCGAGACTTCATCCTCATCCTCCACCAACCTCGACGGAGGCTTGGATTTTCTCTTGGACAGATGACGAGAGCCGAGCGCGGCGGTCACGGACTTCGATTTGGACGCCTCTCTCACGATGGATGACGTCCGGATGCTGGTCACGCTGGTGACCTTGACCTTGGAGTTGGCCTCGCCCTCTGAGCTGAGCTGCTTGGTGGAACGTCGACGCAGGGACGTTACGGGGTCGTTGGTCCCTGAGGCAGCGCTGGATAAGGGTCCTGCGTCCCTCTGGGTGTTGTCGCCGTCCTCCGAGGCAGCAGAAGACCCCCGCCCGGACATCAGCGTCTTCGACAGCCGCTTCACCTGAAAAGGACAGCACGAATTAAAATGTCAAGAAATTACATTTTCTCAACAACAATTTTCTCTGCGGCTTATAAACTGGTGCGGCTTATATGTGAATAAATACCTAATATTTTGTCAATTGAATCCAGTTTTGACTGTAGCCATTTCATTCAGTGGGAAATGCTCTCCATGGATGAAAGCAAAACATACTCTCAATCCTGAAATGGCACATTTTAATGTTCTGTGAATCTTCCACATTGAAGCGGTTGTCGTATCCATGATTTATTGTATTACGTTAGTTTCGTGTTGAAAGACAAATATATAGGACTTCCGTTATGGCGCTAGCCGAGTGAGCATTAAAGCGTGGAAGCAAGAATACAATTTAACACAATAAAAATAATTTCCAATGCGTGTGTATATGATGGGTGTTAGAATTGCATATCTATTATCTTGTTTTAACTCATGTCCGAAATTAATAGATAGCTATCAATTTGATGCATCTGCTTCGAAGGAAGTAAATCTCTGTGCACACCATACCTTGGTCACTTCTAAACACGCTTCGCTTCCTTAGACCATAATTTTGCTTCTGACTTTGCTTTTGTAGTGGTTCGTTGTGGGGAAACAAATCAGTGTACAGAGTTTTTCTATATAAAAACTATATAAACGTACAAGAATTGAAGAAGAAAAAACAACCACACCATTAAACTTTCCTCTTATATATATATAGTTTGCTTTAATAAAACTTTGTTTTGTGTAAAGTCTATATATATATAAAAAAAAGTCTGATCTACCACTTCCCTATGTCTAAACCTGAAGTAAAATCCCGTAATCTTCTTTCATTTCTCCTTTTGTTTATATATGTTTTGTTTGTGTGTATGGATGGAGTGATCTGTGAGGGTTTTTTTAATAATTCAAAATCGTTGCGATGGGAATTAGTTAACCTGTCATCAATTTTGGCATAAATGTTTGATTTTATAAAACCATTGTTCCGGAAGACAAGATGGCCAATCCGGAAGATTCTTTCTATCAGCTTTTCCAATCATTGATTTCAGGAGCATGCCCAAACTACTTTCACCCATGGATCTCCATCATTATTGTCTCTCTGTTAGTTTACAAAAAGTAAGCACTTCTCACCAGAGAGGGTATCATGTTGAGATTGAGAACTGCAAAGACTCAAACTGATCTCTCACCAACCACCAGTTTCACCACAAATTTTCAACCTGAAATCACAACCAAATCAATTTAGGTATTAGGTATTAGGTACTGTAAAGTCACAGAGGCATCTCTGTGAAATCCGGGTCGCTCTCACCTGGAGAGCGCATCGCAGCCAGAGGCGCGCCACCCTTTTTGGGGGGGCATGCGATTTTTTGTGTGATTGATGAGGGAGGAAGGGGGGGGGGGGGTAATTTTTGACCAAATGACAACTTTTTTGTTGCCACTGGGTTAACGAGTGCTAAGTGCATGGGCACACAGGACCTCGGTTTATCGTCTCATCCGAAAGACCGTAAGGCCTAGTGCAAAGTGAGAGGAAAGATCCCCTGTACCCAGGCTCGAACTCGAGTTTACTTGACACGAAGCGAACGCGTTACCACTGTGCCACTGATCATGAATTATTGATCACAATTAAAGACCCACTGACCCACCACGATTAAGTCCCTTATTTTTTTCTGGGTAGCTGTGACCCACATACAAAAGCCCCCAACTTCAAATTGAGGCGGCTCTTTAAAATGTTTCGTTTTGAATTTGGGGGCATTTGTATGGGAGTCAAACCTGATCAAAACAAGATTTCTTGCCAGCTATAAGAAGGAAAACATGTGAAACCCGTTATTTTGACACGTGATCTGGTGGGTCTTTAACGTTTTAAGCCCCTTATAGCCTGATTCCGCCCATGACATCCATTACTTTCTCCTCCCAAGCCGTCTAAAACCGCCCCCGTACACCCACTTCGTTATGTATTTTGGAGTTAAAATTGCAATATCAAAAAATCAAAAATATCACATAACAAAAAAACCATTGCAAGTTAAACATTCTTCATTTATACACAAACCCTGAACATTTGAAGTCAATCCATCAAGTAGTTATTTTTTAATATATTTTTAAGCAAAGTACCCCATTTTGGGCCCAGTTTACCAACATTAATTTGGTGGTTACAGGGAGTAGAGTCATCATTTTAATCGGGGTTACAAGTGTTAACCCCTTGACTGCCATCTCACGTACTGACCTGATGACACCACTGATAACGTCATCAGATGAAGAGGGATAACCCTGATATCATGGCTTTTTCTCTAACAGTCAAGAGAGTAATATCCCCAGACCATTATGCCAGATTGGCTTTATCAGTTGTCTTTTTCATGGCATGATTTGCCCAATGATTTTTTCTTGAATTTTCTCTGGCAGTCAATGGGTTAAGCTTACCACAAAAAGAATGTGAGTGTGTGTGTATGTGTTTTTTTGTTGTTGTTTTTTGTTTGTTTGTGTGTGTGTGTGTGTGTGTGTGTGTGTGTGTGTGTGTGTGTGTGTGTGTGTGTGTGTGTGTGTGTGTGTGTGTGTGCGTGTGTGTGTGTGTGTGTGTTGTGTTTGTGTTTGTGCGTGCGTGTGTGTGTATGCGTGTGTGTGTATATGTGTGTGTATGCGTGCGTGAGTGCATGCATGTGTGTGTTTGTACGTGTGTGTGCAAATACAAATATTTTAAACATTTAACTAAGATGAAGGGACCTGTGGCATAGCGGCACGGACCCACTCATTCTTGCTTGGGGTGCAAAATTGAAAACAAGTGTTATCTCCCTTTCACTGCACAATCGTGGCTCAGGCACCTTGCCCTTGATCTGCATCTATAAACCGAAGCAGTCGAAAAGAGCGCACCGCTAATAAGCGCGCGCCTAAAAGAGCGAATTTTGCATGCTAATAAGCGCGCATGTTCATGCTAAAAAGAGCGCACGTGAATGTGTGATTTTCGTGCTAATAACTAAATAAGCACGCATAGGTGAAATAGTTCTCACCAGACATTTACCATTTACACTCGTCTGTTTGCTAAACTTCAGTCTTCTTGCTGTTTTGGAGGGAGCGTCGATTTACCCAAAAGGACCCAAAAGGAAACTTTAAGAGACCCAAAAGCACACTTTAAGGGACCCAAAAGTGTGTGTGTGTGTGTTTGTGTGTGAATGTGTATGTACTGGAAAATAACATTGCTAAACTCAACTCATGATCGTGTGTGTGTGTGTGTGTGTGTGTGTGTGTGTTCACGCCGACTTTAAAGTTAAGGTCAACAAAGTTTTTTTATTCACTTTTTTAAGTGGTCTATGACTTGTCTATGACTTGTCAGTTAACAAAACTATCACTTGTTTTATCGTAGCAAACCTGTTGTGAGACATTTTGACCTCACGAAGTGATACTCACCTCTTTTTTTTCTTCTTTTTTTTTTTTAATTTTTTTTTTTTTCCTTTTTTTTTTTTGATTGACGTCCTCTGAGATTTTGGTGCTCATCATGTTTTCTTTCAAAGTTTTCTTCATTCAGTCAGTGAGAGAGAAAGGGGGGGGGGGGGGGAGAGCGCACACACACACACACACGCATACACACACGTGCTTGATCCTTTTGGGTGCTTTTAGGTTCCTTTTGGGTCCTTTGGGGTAAATCGATGCGCCGGTTTTGGAGAAAGAAACTTTCGATATGTCCACAATTCAACACGTTAGGGATAGGGTTAGGGATAGGTTTAGGGTTTCACATCGCATTTTACAATGCGCTCTTTTTGACATCCTCGATCTTTCTTAGGTTCCAAAGATGCGCGCTTATTGGACAAAACGTTGCGCTCTTTCTAGCTTCATTTTTTGGACGCGCGCTTTTAGAGAGTAGATAAAACGTGCGCTTATGGGATGCACCCCTATAAACATGAATCTAATTATCATCGTGGTAGAGCCTTCTCGGGGCTCCCAATCGTCCTGCAAAACAAGGGGTCCCATGCAGGGACTCCTTCACTTACAGAATAGAGGGTCCTAGAGAAGGGATAGAGTCCCAGTGGCATAGCAAATGCTAAAAATATTTTTTCTAGTGCATCCCTGGGACCCCCTGCACATTCTTTTAGAGGGTCCTGTAGAATTTTAGTGCTTCATAGACCCCCAAATGGGGGTCCCTGGGAGCCCTGCTTCTCAAAACAAAGTAAAAGCATCAAACTTTAAAAGTTGCAATGCGTGCGAATCCCAGGGCCAAACTCTTGAATTCAAGAAGAAGAATTCACACCAAAATGTCCAAACAACAAAACAGCACCCGGCCGGCAAAACACGCCCCAGCCGCATTAGCCTGATTAGGTCAGGTCAACCGGTAGACTAGTTTCGTTTGTACACACACAACTGACAACACGCAGACCTTCTGCAGTAGATTTACATATTTTAGTCTGCTTGGTTTCAAGCATTGTAGCACATAAATTAGACAGGTCTTCCATCAACAATATAATACATTAATAGGTCGATCTGCAAACACCTACCTAGATCCGTCGAAACCATCAAACGTAACCAACCAATGCAGTGTCCCCGTTTACGCTAGCGGTTAACGAGCTCTGTAGCCTAACTGTGTCAACTAAATTTAGATTCTTACGGCCCCACCCCCACCCCCTCTTTGTGAGTCTGTCCCTAGCAGTACCACATCAACAAGGGATTGAGGCTTAGACACTGATACCTCACAGAACAAGTTATAAGCATTTAACAACAGCTTGCACTATGCAAAAAAAGAGTTTGACGGTTAAGGTAGACAAAAGAAAACCCATAGACTAACTTCTATTCTTGGTTTTAATAGCCTAATATGGGCAACTTGAGTTTTGCACCCTGTAGAGTGTAGCGGCTAGTGACATTACTGACAAGTCACACAAGTGTAGTTTATCGACGATATTTGGCTACAGCGACAGTCTAAACCGATCTCTGGCAAAGCAAATACTTTTAATCTACGCTAGGATTAAGACTAAATAGTGCTTCAGACCTGCTCCGTGGCATTCACTTCTGATGGTTGACAAGTTCTCTCTTGTTTAGCAACGTTGCCTATGCGGAGTATGCCTAAATAATGAAAGTACAGCAGCCGGTGGTCTCGTCTGCTGCACAACGCAAAGACTTGTGGTGCAAGTTTGCTTTCCGCGAAGCGCCTCTTCTTTCCTTTTCATCCGCTCCGCGAAGCTATGTAAGCTTAGCCCATTAAAAAACAAACAAACATATTTTATAACTGAACGAACAGTTAGATGGTGTTTATAATAATAATAAACGTTGATTTTAAAATAATATTTCAAGTTTAAAAACCTACAGTAATTTACTGAAGACAAATAATGTTTCAAGTTTAGTAACTTTGTAACATTGCTAACAACATGTCCCAGGTGGTCTAGTGGTTAGGATTTGGCGCTCTCACCGCCACGGCCGGGGTTCGATTCCCCGTCTGGGAATTATTTTTATTCTCATGCTGTGGTTGTTTTTTTCTCGACGAAAATGGAGTTTTACGTCCTCTTGGTCTGAATCAGACACATATGGGACATTTGTAAACACAAATATGGTGGGAACGATACTGGAGGCAATGCCCGGAGGCAGTACGAAACCAGTAAAGTCCCGATTTTTAAAATTAATACAGATAGCTGTAGCGGTGACCACGCCTCGGTTAAACCTCATCGGCTATGGCACCGCCACAAGTGATTAGTAAACAGTATATATATGTTTTTTTCTCGTGTTGATCTTTGGTGTGTATGTGTCCCCTCCTACCCCCAATGAGAGACTTAGTGCGATTTTTCTCACACCAGAGGGCATGACGCTCGTGTGGGGCTAATCCTCTCTATATTATTAGTTGGGGATAAAGAAAGAGAGAGAGACAGTGAGTGGTCCTACCATCACTCTCTCTCTCACTACGCCCAAGTACGAAAATCGCGTGATAAGCCCCTAGTGCATTGACTGCCCTCTGGCGTGAAAAATATCGCCATTGATTGACCATTGAAACCCTTCCTTTTTCCTTCCACACACAGAATCTTCACGCAAATTTGTGAAGCGTTCCATATTTTTTTAGGTTTAATTTTGTTATTAGTGTGTTCTTAGTTTTACTTTTATGCGTGTTAAAGAGGAGTACATATAAAGCAGGTTTAGGTATGATTTCGTCATTGTATGTGTTTACTTTTTAATATGTGCATACACATTCTAAAAATATGACTAGGTTTGCTTTTGTCACGTGTGTGTATTTACTTCTTAATTTGCGCATGTTAAGTATGAATAATGTAATATAGGAATATGTTTGATTTTGTCATGTGTACATATATTTACATTTAAAATGGTGCATGTTAAGATGAGTAGGTAAAGCAGAACTAGGTTTGACTTTATTACGTGCATGGCTTTCCGTTCAAATAAGTACATTTTAAGATGAGTATGTAAAGTATGATTAGTATTGGCTTTGTCACGTGTTTGTGCACTTCTCAATTTGTGCATGTTAAAGATGAGTATGAAAAGTAGGATTATTTTTTCTTTTTCTCTCCGTGTGTATGCGCTTACTCTTAATTTATGCACGTTAAAAATGAGTATAGTTAATAATATTAGGGGAAGACGGGGTAAAAAGCGCATGGGCGGGTAAGAAGCCCACCCCAATTATCTCATGAAATAAAGAAAATGTCAGTCAAATTTGCCCATGAGACAAATGCTATACATTAACGCTCGTCTCATGGGCAAAATGAGACTGAAATTTGCTTCATTTCAAGAGATAATTGGGGTGGGCTTCTTACCCGCCCATGCGCTTTTTACCCCGTCTTCCCCTAGGTTTGATTTTGTTATTGTCGTGCTACTATATAGGGTTGTATTTTACATGCTTTATATTGCTTTGTGTGTGCTCATTTTCCTTTTTCATTTCTACTTTTATATTTGTAAACAAAATTCCAGAGGGCTGGATGTAAAAAAGCATGTTATTGCTTATTCTATTACCCTCTATAAATAAACTTCATTCAATTCAATTCAACGTGATGAAGTTGGCTGCCTGAGGCGAAGAGGAAGAAGACACCCACCCCATCCTGTGCCCATCACCTCCAACTGCCCCCACCCCCCTAAATTCCCTTCCATATCAGTGCCGATCATCCGGGCGGCTATGTTCTTATGTACCGTTTCTGCCTGACCGAAGTCCCCATGTTTTGTACCAACAGAACCATCAAATTGATGATGGTGGTTGGGAAGAGAAAAGATCTGTAAAAATTATTTAAAAAAATGAAAAATGGAAGTAAGAAATATGAAAGTGTGCCCATTACATGCGGAAACTCATGCGCAATCCCATCCGCTTATTTCTGATATAAGTACATGGGGGTTTCCTCATGCGCAATCCCATCCGCTTATTCCTGATATAAGTACATGGGGTTTCCTCATGCGCAATCCCATCCGCTTATTCCTGATATAAGTACATGGGGTTTCCTCATGCGCAATCCCATCCGCTTATTCCTGATATAAGTGCATGGGGTTTCCTCATGCGCAATCCCATCCGCTTATTCCTGATATAAGTGCATGAGGTTTCCTCATGCGCAATCCCATCCGCTTATTTCTGATATAAGTACATGGGGTTTCCTCATGCGCAATCCCATCCGCTTATTTCTGATATAAGTACATGGGGTTTCCTCATGCGCAATCCCATCCGCTTATTTCTGATATAAGTACATGGGGTTTCCTCATGCGCAATCCCATCCGCTTATTTCTGATATAAGTACATGGGGTTTCTGCACAGAACTTGAGGATTGTGGATCTAATGTGTGTGTACACGTCCCTAGGGTGTCTCTCCGTTCCTCTTCTGACAAACTTATCCTTTCGATTCCTCGTACAAACACTAAGACATAGACTATAATTATGGTGAACGTTCATTTTCTTTCAGCGCCCCTTCTATCTGGAACTCCCTACCATAATTATGAACTTCGTTCTGCAAAATCTTTCCAATCTTTCAGAACCGCTCTTAAAACTCACCTCTTCTGGCAATACCTCTGATTTCTTCCTTGTCCTGTTTCCTGCCTTAAAACTATGTTCCCCACATGTGTGTGTGTGTGTGTGTGCGCACGCGCGTGTGCGTGTGCGGGCGTGTGCGGGTACCCGTGTGTGTGCATGCGTGTTGTGGCTGTGTGCATGTGTGTGATAGTTAATATCGTAGTTTATCTATGTATTCATTTAAATAATTGCGAAGCACTGTGGGCTCAAGCGAGAAAGGGCATTCTATAAATGTTGTTATTATTATTTGTCCAACAAAGAGACCAAGTGGTGGCATAGCGAACCAAGGGTAAGAGTTATTGTTTTTCTATTTGTGACATAATACATAGAGTACTGAGGGGGGTTGCGTACCCCTTAAGGCCTTATCGTAATATGACGTCAATTTGTGGATCGATCTCCAGCTCGATATGGGAAAAGATTTAGATCACCAGCGTCTGTTAAAATGTTTCTGCTTCCACTGTATCAACGATCTACTTTGTAACTGAAACCGTTTTCTAGAAGCAAACGGATTTCTGAAGACTATGACACATTGGTCATTGCGTACCGGTACGGTCAGTGCGCACCGTACATACGGGTGTTGCATTTTTATCTATATATATACTTTAAATTTTAAGTCTTTATATGAGAAGCACAGTACACAGCAGTAGACTGAGACTGTATTTCAAATCTCTCTCTCTATATATATATCTTCCATACATATATACAGTGGAATCCGCTTTATTGGCCTTCGGATAATCGGCCAAAGCCGCTTAATCGGCCAATTTCCTAATATACAGATTTTTTTCTTCTTAAGCATGTGTTATTTTGTTCGTTTTTAGGAAGGTGAGCTGTTGTCAATTGAAAGACCCTGCATGGTATTAAAATCACTAAAGAAAACAAAATCATTGTCTTTTTCTCGTGCTTCTGTCAAGTTGTGTTCACATACAGTACACATACACTGTACCAAAGATATTCTAAAAGGGTAAGATGGATTACTTAAAAGCTCGGCGAACCAGGCTGATAGAGTTATTGTTAGTGCGGACGTGTACACTATTCACAGTGGAGGCTATCCCAAAACTCGGACTGGAACTTGAACGGAGAATTCAACTGGCCTATCGATGTGTAAAATGTGTCACGTTTCAAAGGGACATAACCAGTGTTTCTGTCCTCACTACTCATATAGGGAAAAGAGACCAGATGTTTATCTTCCCCTGTACAGTCTTTGACTGTACTGTATGAACTCTTGTGTTTTGACAGATTTTATTCATTTCAATTTTGACGTCATTGCTTTTGACTTGCATAATTGCGTCATACAGTATCTCGATGTTCGTTTTATCGGCCAATTCGCTTTATCAGCCACATTTTGCTTGGTCCCAAAAGTGGCCGATAAAGCGGATTCCACTGTATGTATATACACTTGTATGTAACCATGGCAACTTTCACCCTACACAAAGTGCATTGAAGAAACCTTAGCGTAAAATGAGTAGATTCAAATCTGACCTTCTAACTCCATGAAAGTTGTTCTCTTTCAGTTGAAAAATGGAAGCCGGAAGCAATAAACGTCATTGGAATAAATGACACAAGCATGACGCGATTTCTTTACAATCTCTACGATTTCAAGGGAGGGGTACGCACTGACCCAACCAACGCAAAGACTCGCCAGTACTCTAGTGGACCTGTAGGTAGGCTTAGTGTTAAGGGTTCTTCTTCTTCTCCCGTTGAGTATCCACAATCATCAGTTTTTTTGGTTTTTGCCTTAGCATGAGGCTGTGTCAGACCAGTTGACATAAGCTAGAACACCAAGGCTACATCATAATGTTGTTATGTTCTGCATGCTTGTGCGGGGATTGTCTTAAGCCATGAATAGCTCCTAGCATGACATCATCAGTCTAAAATCCTCCGAAGTCGGAGTGTGGCTGCTCACGTGGCGGGGTAATAAAAAACGGTCACATATGTAATGTTCTCATCCCTGGCTGGTGCATTTGTACCATAGTGTTCAAGTGTTTTGGCTGATGGGATCATCCCTGGAGTCTTTAAGCCAGGGTAAGACAACAACATGTTTGGTTTTATGATACTATATGCGGTCGAGGTCCAAAGTCGTGCATCAAAAACAAAAACCTACTCTACGAAGATGACCCAGCCAGTCGGGTCTCGCTGATCGCACCCCTGACGTGATGCTGAGTCGGCAGGAACACCTAAATTAGGAACAAATAAAAATTGCAACTTGATGGAAGACTAGAACCTTGAAGAGACAGACACGGCCTCCTGAGGTAACGAGTTCCAGTCTTTGATGGTGCGCGGGAAGAATTAAAGAACTCCTGTATTTAGTCCGGCACTGGATGGTGGATAGTTGCCGGCTGTGTCTTCTTTGGCGATTTGGAGCTGACTTCAGTCTGGTGTTGTCGACTTTGACAATGCCGTTCAAGATCTTATAAAGCATTGTAAGCCTGGTAGACTTTCTGCGGTGCTCAAATGTGTCCGTCATCGGCTCAAGAAAAGCTTTGAAAGAGTTTCTAGATCATAGAACATGACATTGCGTGCGTCAAAATCATCAAATTGTTGATGGAGGATGCTATAATAAATAATATGCAAGTAGAAGAAGAACAAAGGCAGGAGAATGGACCAGTGAGGTGGAAAGATAGTAGATGACAGTAAGCAAAGGGAAAAGGCAGAGTCAAAGAGAGCGACAGATTAGAGGAAGTTACCTTCTTCCAGAAGGTGGGGGGACTATTTGTACATAAGATCCTTGTGTGTGTGTGTGTGCGCGTATGTGTCTGTCTGTGGGTGTTTTAATTCCGATTGTAAAGCGCTTAGTGCTCGATAAAAAGTGCTATAGAAATATCCGTTTATTATTATTTTTTAATTTTGTTAGTTTGGTTCTCCCTGTGGGGATACAAGGTTTGTTTTTTAATATAAAAATAGTTCCCCCACCTTCTTGAAGTTCTGTGCTAGTAATTTCCTCTAATCTGCCACTCTTTGTCCTTTCCCTTTGCTTTCTATCATCTATCTTTGTGATTTATTGGCCCATTTTCCCGCCTTAAAAAAAAAAAATTATTCCAAATATTTTTTTCTCCTTTGAGCTCCTCCGAAATCGGAATTTGTCGGCTGTACGCAGCGGGGAGACCAGTGAAAACTGAAAACCGGACCTTACCCGTCATAGCCTGGGAACGCAGAAGAAGAAGTTAGTTTGGTTGTATGTTTTCTGTGCGTGCGTGTCTGTGTGTTTCAATTGTACATTTAGTTTGTTTTTGTTTTTTTACGAGTACATATCACTGTGCGCAAAGAGACATCAGTGGAAGGACGTCACTTCTCATGAGGAAAGGAAAACTCAAATTTTCAGGTCAAATTACATCATTTTGTATTCGTCTAGCGTCACCATCGGTGTTTCATCTTTGCAAATTGTTTGACAGCTTTGTGAGATAAATGCAGCTCGTCTTGATCAACTGGCAAGTCCAACACATCGAAGTTGACCAATTTTGATTTACGTATCTATGGCTTGCACACGGCGATATGTATAAAAACAAGTCTTCAACATTTTCTTAGCGTTTCCGTGTCTCAGTGTATGTGCGTAGCAAGAGAGAGAGACGGACGGATAAAAAGACAGAGACATATAGAAAGACAGAGACAGACAGACAAACAGATAAAAAAAAAAGTGGCAAAGGCAAGCAGACCACAGACTTCTTCTTCTTCTTCTTCTGCGTTCCCAGGCCATATGGCCATAATTGGGTAAAGTACGTATGTGTCCGTTTTTTTTTTCAGTTTTCACTGGTCTCCCCGCTGCGTACAGCCGACACATTCCAATTTCAGAGGAGCTCAAAAGAGAAAAATTATTTGGAAGATTTTTTTGTTTGGAAAAAAAGGCAGGAGAATGGGTCCAATAAGTCAGAAAAGATAGATGTCAGAAAGCAAAAGGAAAAGGCACAGTCAAAGAGAGTGACAGACTAGAGGAAGTTACAAGCACAAAGATTCCAGAAGGTGGAGGAACTATTTGTATGAAAGACCCCCCCCCCCCCAGTATCCCCACGGGGAACAAAGTGACAAAAACTGCACACCTGCAACCAAACGCAAACGTCGTTGTTGCAAAGTTACAAGTTTTTATTCACATCCCATAGCCAGAATTGCTAGCAACATTCTTAAACAGCGTACGGTTCTTCTACTTTGTATCTTATCTTACGCATAATTACGCACAGATGACAAACAGCTGGAAATATTAATTTTGTCCCGTTAGTTAAGTAGTTGTGTAAAAGGGGGGAAACAGTATTCTCGGCTCAATACACAGGTATTTTAACTTTCAATAACAAGACAAAGTAAACAAACCGTATCAAAAATGGATTTACATTTGAGTGATTAAGAAAAAAGGACTACAACACATTCGCTATTGCTTGCGTTTTTGATTAAATGGTATTTCCTTTTGAAAAAAAAAGAAAGGTATATAAAAACAACAAAATCCCAAGGACATCAACCTGACTGATAGGTAGCAGTGTACAATTGAAGAAAAAACTGTATATGTAAAGACATTGCTGTTAAATTCAGCCATAAAAATAAAATAAAAATACATATATTGTGCTACATATAAACACAAAAACAATAATTTTACTAGTATGCAAAAAGCAACCCCCCCCCCCAAAAAAAAAAGAACAAAAAAAAAAGAAAACCCCAAAACACCACCAAAAACCCCCTAGTTATACAAAAACTTGTTCATAGGCAAGAAAGACGCACTAGTGAAAAAAGTGAGCCGGTAAACGCTCATGAAATTTTGTTGCAACAAGTGGAATGCAGCCATGATCTATCCAGTGTTAACGGAGTCATTGCGGGAAGAATCTCAAAAGGCGAGGCAGCACCGGTACGAACAGTTACTGTATTTCGCGGACTATAAGCTGCAACTTTTTTTTTACACCCCCCCTGCGGTTAGTACAGTGCTGCGGCCTAAACGCTACCGAAAGTGAAAGTAAACTCAACTCAGTGGCATCCTTGATTCAGACCTTTGATCTGTGGCCTTGTTCACGGTTGATGACCCAAAAAAATCACCTTGATTTCGGTATATTTTTCACAAAATGACGATCTGTTTTGTGGTCCGACACTTTCGTTTTGGCAGTCAACACACCCGCGATCAACTCTCGACTCAACCGGAAAGCGGACATCGTGCATCGCCACGATTCCACGGATTATGCTTCGACGCGTTACTTTTTTCAGATTTGTTTTTTTAAGTAGGGGGTGCGGCTTATATTACGGAAGCGGCTTGTATTGTAGTCTGTGAATTACGATAACAGAAAAAGCAACAACAGAATCAATAACACCAGAATATATTTTGTATCACCTTACCAACCAACACGAATTAAGGCCACGGTCTAGATGAAAATGTTAGCAGGTCTTTCACTCTTAAACGTACATTTAAATCAATGTTAACAGTGACAGCGTTTACCTTTTGACCCTTTCAAGTAGATTAAGCAGACAACAAATAAATAACAGCTGTTTGTAAGTCAATGAGATATTGATTGTCAGAAACCCCCCAGTTTATTACCCGTACAAAGCTGAGATCATATCATCACAGAACCACTTGTTCTGAATTATTATTAATAATAATAATACAGAAATACCCGTACATTTGTGAGATCATTATTTCAGCAAAATGACACACTGGTGGTCTTTGTTTAATTATGACTAGATGAGAAAAAAACATGACTTCAACAAGGAGGAAAAAAAGCCTATATCACTAGAACACACTGCTCAAATGTATGACGACATTTGAATGGGCTATTTGGCACAAACATAATTTATATGGATTATTGATCAACAGTTTGGTACACAAATGTGTTTAGGTGTTTAGATGTTCACAACAGTACAATTATCAATAATGTACGTTTTCTCAGTAACTAACATCCATTTTCATGCGGCAAACATATTTTGAGTTTCTTTTTCTGATTGAACATTACACGTTCACAGCAACACAATCATCCTCGCTATATGTTTTAAACAGTAACAACCAACACTCCATGTATCAAACACAACAGTTGGAAAATAAAACCGTCAAACATGCACACACGAAATTGACAACTGGTCACAGCAGACAAATCCTGCCGGCACAATCATCCATTTTCTACATTTATATTAACAGTATTCACCCCATACTCTATTACAGAGCTGATTCTAGGATTTTGAAAAAGTGGGGGCGTCTCCCCCCCTAAGAATGAAAAAAGGGGGGCAGGTCCAATGGATACGAGGGGAAGGGGGGGGGAGGCGGCCAATTCAATCTTCGCTAGCACTTCTTCAGCCACTTGTCTTGGAACCGGTGTTCCCTCACACTAGTGCTGTTATTTTCGGGCTGCTTCTCCGAGACTGTTGATGCAGTAGCTGTTTCTGCAACATCTTCTGAACATTCGTTTGGCAGAGGATTTCTTTTCTTTACTTTGCCGCCACAAAAATCAAAGTCGAAGAGCGTTGTTGTCCGCTTCATTTTGAAGAAAATTCAACATGGCGGGTAGGACTCTCGCAACTTCTCGTCGGTAAAACGAGATGAACGCGATTGGTAGATTTACACTAACATTGTAAAGGAACCAATGAAATGTTGAGAAATCATGCATTCCTGCTCGATGCTTTCGGTTTGTGCAGACGACTGATTTAGCAGACGACGAAGGAATTCCCGCAGCGATCGGTAAAAAGTGCAGGCAGTTCTGCAAATATGCGGGCGTCGGCCCACGTTTAGACCCAATTATTGCAGCAAGGAACAGATTTTTGGGGGATTGTACCAATCCCGCGCCCTAGAATAAGCTCTGTATTATATGTAGCAAAAACAGCAGTTGGTGAAAACCAAATGTCGTAAGAACACAACAAAATAGTGAACACTATTCACCACCCTATCTACCAAATCGTGCCAATACAATCATCCATATTCTACCTTTGTTACTAGCAGCACACACACAGTACAAACACTTTCTAGCGTGTTTTCAGAAAACCAAAAATTATGAGAACACAAAAACATTTGAAACTATTCACTACCCAGAAAAAACACTTTCTAGCATGTTTCCAGAAAACCGAAAAATGATAAGAACACAAAAACATTTGAAGCCATCCACTACCCAGAAAGCACACACACAGAACAAACACTTTCTAGCGTGTTTTCAGAAAACCGAAAATGAAGAGAACACAAACATTTGACACCATCCACTACCCAGAAAGCACACACAGAACTAAATACGCATGTTTCCAGAAAACCGAAAATGATTATAACACAAACATTTGACGCCAAACACTTTCAAGCATGTTTTCAGAAAACCGAAAATGAAGAGAACACAAAAACATTTGAAACTATCCGCTACCCAAGATCCAGACCACGCAGATCCCGGTTGATTTGAAGCGATCCCAATCCTGCCTGATCCTTCTAGGTGGCCTGCCTGTGATCACAGGGCGCAGTCCCCGGGGCAGAGGGGCCCCAGGAGGTCAATGGCGGAGGGCTGGGCGGCGTGTCCCATGCGCTCCAGGTCGTACAGAACCTCCAGCACACACCCGCTGCTGGTGGCCTGCGCCGTACAGCTGTCCTCACAGAACTGCAAGTCAGAAAACAGGCCAGTACTGAAGAATAGGAATTGTTCACAAATACTCAAGGGGAGTAATCTCACGGTGTGTGCGAAGGATCTCGCTTGACAGAGTCGGCCAAACAGGAAGTTACACTCGCTTAAATTAGCCTATTGCAGTCGCCTCGTGCTGCGTTTGAATAGAGACACTCGTTTGAGTTTATCGCATCTATCAAGCCGTCTGAGTCAACCTCAAAGTATATTTTTCTTTGCAAGTCTGCGAAGTTCTGCAAGTTCCATCAGTTTGTGGCTACTTTGTGATCACTCCTCTTTCTCTTAAAATGTTTGCAAGTCAATCACTCGCATGGTAGTCTTGCCCTTTGAGAATACCCCTTAACAGAGTTGCAACTAGGATTTCAAAAAAGTGGGGGCAAGCCCCCCCTCACCTTGAAAAAAGGGGGGACTTGGGGAAAAAAAAGGGGGGGGGGGTGTGGATGGGAGAAAAAATCCGTCGACTTCATTTGTCACCCACGGCCATGTTTTTTTCCAGTCGTCTTGGAACTTTGTTCCCTTTTTCGATTTATCAGCACTCGATTTTGGGTCACTCTCACAGTCTGAATCACTTGTGTGTTCAAAGCTGGCTTCTTCATCGCCAATCTCTTCATCTTCTGAAGTCCTGCTTGTCGAAGGACTAGGTGGTGGGGACGATCGTGTTTTTTTGAACGCGAAGTCGAACAAAGTCCCGCTTTTGCGTTTGGTCGCCATTTTTCTGCACCCAGTGCTGAGACCGGAAGCCCGCTCGTTAAATTACATTAAACACGCTTTCATTGGTCGATCATAGTGTACAACTACCTACTGTCCAATGAAATTGCTTGTTATGTGCACGCTGTTGGGAGAATGAGAGGCCCTGCCAAGGGTGACTAGCTTGATCGTAATGATCGCGCGCATCAGTTTTAAAAGTGCGGGGATGGTTTCTTTTTTGCGCGCGCGTTCTCGCGAAGCTTTTTTTTATTTGCGGGATTTTTTTTTTTAATGCGCGAATCCCGCAATCGCGCCCTCTAGTTGCAACTCTGCCTTAAGGTAGGCAGCGCTGCAACTACCCCATTCCCAGCAAAACAATCATGTAGTCACCTGTCCCTCCTTGCTGGTGAGCTGGGGCAGACTTGGCCGGGGAGTTGAACAGCAGACTGTAGTGCCTGCACAGCACCTCCTTCACCACAGTACCCTCCCCTCCCTCCACCCCCACCCTGTGAAACAACTACTGACCTGTCCCTCCTTGTTGGTGAGCTGGGGCAGACTTGGCCGGGGAGTTGAACAGCAGACTGTAGTGCCTGCACAGCACCTCCTTCACCACAGTACCCTCCCCTCCCTCCACCCCCACCCTGTGAAACAACTACTGACCTGTCCCTCCTTGTTGGTGAGCTGGGGCAGACTTGGCCGGGGAGTTGAACAGCAGACTGTAGTGCCTGCACAGCACCTCCTTCACCACAGTACCCTCCCCTCCCTCCACCCCCACCCTGTGAAACAACTACTGACCTGTCCCTCCTTGTTGGTGAGCTGGGGCAGACTTGGCCGGGGAGTTGAACAGCAGACTGTAGTGCCTGCACAGCACCTCCTTCACCACAGTACCCTCCCCTCCCTCCACCCCCACCCTGTGAAACAACTACTGACCTGTCCCTCCTTGTTGGTGAGCTGGGGCAGACTTGGCCGGAGAGTTGACCAGCAGACTGTAGTGTCTACACAGCACCTCCTTCACCACAGTACCCTCCCCTCCCTCCACCCCCACCCTGTGAAACAACTACTGACCTGTCCCTCCTTGTTGATGAGCTGGGGCAGACTTGGCCGGAGAGTTGACCAGCAGACTGTAGTGTCTACACAGCACCTCCTTCACCACAGTACCCTCCCCTCCCTCCACCCCCACCCGGTTAAACAACTACTGACCTGTCCCTCCTTGCTGGTGAGCTGAGGCAGTGACTTGGCCGGGGAGTTGAACAGTAGACTGTAGTGCCTGCACAGCACCTCCTTCACCACAGTACCCTCCCCTCCCTCCACCCCCACCCTGTAAAACAGCTACTGACCTGTCTCTCCTTGTTGGTGAGCTGAGGCAGTGACTTGGCTGGAGAGTTGAACAGCAGACTGTAGTGCCTGCACAGCACCTCATTCACCAATGTATCCCACTCCCTTCCGTCCCCCTAAAGGCCCAGCCACACTACATACGATCTGACCCCAATACGATACGATGTCTGTGAGTTACAATTCCTGTGAAATACTTCCATCTAAAAAAATAACTATTTTCGTTCACTATACTCATGTCGACCGCAAATACACGAATCAAATAAAACGTCCCGATACAACAATAAGATATTTGATCAGATTCGTGTAGGGGAGACTACAAACATAGTGAACATAACTAGTAGGATTTCGTCAGATTTATTTAGACAGTAAAATTTCATGTCAATCATGCCTCACTCGGCCCATTCTCCTGCCTTAAAAAAAAAATTCTTCCAAATATCTCTTTTGAGCTCCTCCAAAATCGGAATGTGTCGGCTGTACGCAGCGGGGAGACCAGTGACAACTGAAAAATGGACTTGCAACTTCCTCTAATCTGCCACTCTCTTTGACTCTGCCTTTTCTCTTTGCTCTCCGAAATCGGAATGTGTCAGCTGTATGCAGCTGGGAGACCAGTGAAAACTGAAAACCGGACTTGTAACTTCCTCTAATCTGCCACTCTCTTTGACTCTGCCTTTTCCCTTTGCTTTCTATCATCTACTATCTTTCTGACTTATTGGTCCATTCTCCTGCCTTTAAAAAAAAACCAACTTCCAAGTAATTGTTCTCTTTTGAGCTCCTCCGAAATCGGAATGTGTACGCAGCGGGGAGACCTGTGAAAACTGAAAACCGGACAAGTACGTACCTTACCCATTATGGCCATATGGCCTGGGAGCGCAGAAGAAGAAGAAGAGGAAGAGATCGTGCCTCACAAATGTCAAAATCGGGAGAGTAGTGAATCAAACCGTACGCAGAGTAGCCAGCCCTCAACACCCCGAAACAAAGAACTCACGGCTCCATCCTTGTTGGTCAGCTGGGGCAGCGACTTGGCGGGAGAGTCGAAGAGCAGGCTGTAGTGGCGGCACAGCACCTCCTTGACCAGCTCCACCGTCTCCTCCAGCACGCCGGACAGGCGGTGCTCCAGGCGGCTGGCAAACAGCATCTTGGCGCGCAGGAAGTACGCCATCAGCCACACAAACTCCTGTGCGGGAAAAAAGCAGATGGATTCTCGTGTGTGTGTGTGTGTGTTCGTTCGTTCTTTAATTTAATGTCTATCCACCTTACAGAAATCTTAGACACACACACACACACACACAAATTGTATGTGTGTGTAGCCTGTAGGTATGTGCAAATGTCCGTTAAAGGGTGTTTGTGGGTGTGCGTGCAGGAGGTATGTTAGTCTAAATGGGGAGAGGGGTATGTGAGTCTGAGTACATGTATGATTTAGGCCCTATGTTAGTGAAACGTCAGTGAAATACTTAAACTTAGAATGATACCTAAACATTTAAAGGAAATAAACAATAAATGAACAATATTAAACTCCAAAAATGAAAGTAAAATAAATAACAAGCACACGAGCCTCTCCCTCTAACGGAGGTCTTTCATACAAATAGTTCCCCCACCTTCTGGAAGTTCTGTGCTTGTAACTTCCTCTAATCTATCACTCTCTTTGGCTCTGCCTTTTCCCTTTGCTTACTGTCATCTACTATCTTTATCTGCCTTACCGGTCCATTCTTCCGCCTTTGTTCTAGAAACTCTTACAAAGATTTTCTCCAGCCGAAGGCAAACATGCTGGGCCTAACCTTTTCTTAGCATGACACTTCAGCGCTCATGTGACAGGAAAACTGTCTGAGCTAAATCAACAACGAAAAAAACTTACGGGTCCGTTGTGGTAGTTGAATCCGGCCGCCACTCTGGGGTCATTGTAGTCTCCATGCACGGAGTAGTAGCCACTGTAGTGGGGGTCCCTGCGCGCAACGTACACCATGTTTTTCAACAGGACACACACACAAAAGCACTAGATATTATTAGGTACGTTATAGTCACAGAGGCGTCTCTGTGAAATTCTGGAGATGGGCGTGTGTGTGTGTTAAATTTGGACCAAATGACAACTTTTTCGTTGCTACTGGGTTTAACGTGTGCTAAGTGCATGGGCACACGGGACCTCGGTTTATCGTCTCATCCGAAAGACTCCATGTTCAGACCGTAAGCACCAGTGCAAAGTGAGAGGGAAAATCCCCTATATCCAGGTTCGAACTCGGGTTTACTTGACACAAGGCGAACGCGTTACCACTGTGCCACTCTACACAAGTGTACATGACTATGCACAGTAAAACCACATACAAAGCACATTTTTATGGATTAAAAAAAAAAGTCACCAGCCTTAAAAACTTGAGATTTCCAATAAAGATATGCTTAACTACATTGTAATGTACTGCATTTTTCAGACTATAAGGCACACTTTATTATAAAGCGCACTCCCCCCCAAATTTTTACCCCAAAAATAATGTTGTTATTGTTCTTTCTTATCATATTATCAATCATGTTATAAGGCGCAGGGGTCTCAATCTGGGTAAAAAGTGATTGGCTTATAGTCCGAAAAATATGGTATTCAACACACATGAATAATTCACTTTTTTTTTAAAATCTTCTGTCAACTTTCTGAGATAAAACAGCCTGAACTCTTGGTAATATTAGTAGCTTCCAGCAGACTAATTAATATAGCTAGTTAGTAGTAAAATACTAATAACAAATAAAGCTTCTATAGCGCTCTAAGGTGATAAAAAATCATCCTCAGAGCGCTTTACAAATATTACGAGTGAAAACAATCAAGAAGAAAAACATTACAAAACAATATGAAGAGGTATAATATAAAAACTTTTTTTTTAGAAATGCTCACACCGTTCATCACCCCCCCCCCCCCCCCCCCCCCCCCACCCCTTTCACATACACATTGTAGACATTAAACTGAAAATGATTGTAAAATCGAAGGCAGAAACCCAGAGAGAGGGTGGGGGGAGGGGGCAGACAGACTTAGAGGAAGCAATACATAATCCGCAAGGAACAAAGCTGAGGACATACTGAGGGTGAAGGGTCTTGATGCCTACAGGTCCTAGCAGGATGTTCCGCACCATGTTGAGATGAAGAGACAGACAGACAGACAGACAAACAGACAGAGGACATACTGAGGGTGAAGGGTCTTGATGCCTACAGGTCCTAGCAGGATGTTCTGAACCATGTTGAGATGAAGAGACAGACAGACAGACAGACAAACAGACAGACAGGACATACTGAGGGTGAAGGGTCTTGATGCCTACAGGTTCTATAGCAGGATGTTCTGAACCATGTTGAGATGAAGAGACAGACAGACAGACAGAGGACATACTGAGGGTGAAGGGTCTTGATGCCTACAGGCCCTAGCAGGATGTTCTGAACCATGTTGTGGGAGATGAAGAGACAGGGACAGACAGAGGACAGATGGACGGACAGACAGACAGACAGACAGACAGAGGACATACTCAGGGTGGAGGGTCTTGATGCCTACAGGCCCCATCAGGATGTTCTGCACCATGTTCAAGGCGCCCCAGGCATGGTCCTCCTCAAACAACTCCGGGGCCTGAAACAACAACGCAAGCGCTCACACATTTCAGCTGTCCACATCAATCAATCAATCAATCAACCAATCACTCATTGTCCCCATTTTAAAAACAAGCAAATTTGTCTTCCAGTCAATCAATACAACACAACAAATACAAAATACAATACAGTAAAATAAATGTCGATGTCTTAAAGACCCCCCACGTCACGTGTCACATTCCCTCTTATGCTCGGAAGGTTTCTTAAGATTTAGTACCAGCTATAAGAGGGAAAACACGTGAAAAAACATGATTTTGACACGTGACGTGGTGGGTCTTTAAAGCCCCACCAGATCACGAGTCAAAATCACGGGTTTCACGTGTTTTCCCTCTTATAGCTGGTAAGAAATCTTGTTTTGACCAGGTTCGACACCCATACAAAATGCCCCCAAATTCAAAAGCGAAACATAATTTTAAAGAGCAGCCTCAATTTGAAGTTGGGGACATTTGTATGTCGGTCACAGCTACCCAGAATAAACCAAGGGACTTAATCATGGTGCGTCAGTTTGTCTTTAAGGCGTCTAATATGCTTTGATCAAACTTTTCTGTGTCTAAAGTCTGTATTTTGGAACCTCAGAAACGGGGAGGGGGGGGGGGCTGAAGCATACTTTTTATATAAAGAAGCAAACTCTTCTTCTCCTGACAACATTGTCTTACACAAGAACGATAAAACGGCATGCTTACCTCTCCTCTGATTGTGCTACTATACGTTTTAGCAACGAAGCACTACCATGACAACGTTAACGCAAGCGTTTTCATAACAGCTGAAGACTTCTAAATTCAAAGACTGAAATAGCGAGGCTAAGAGAGAATGATAACGAAATTGAACAAAGGGGGAGAACTCTCTTAAATGAACTCCCCTCCACAGCAGTATTAATTTAGATTCCCTGTAACATGTCTGTTTTCAACAGTATCTGCGTTTTTTGTTGTTTTGTGTGTGTGTGTGTTCCTGTGTTCAACAGTAAAGTCATCTAACAAGACAAACGACTGCTCTACAAAATTTTGATTCTACAGTTTCCAGGGATGCCAGAGAGAAAAGTGGATTCCAGGGACAGGGTGCCACAGGGGCAAATAATAATAATAATAAACGGACACTTATATAGCGCTTTTTATCGAGCACAAAGCGCTTTACAATCAGCATTGAAACACTCACACACACACACACGCACAACAGACACACACAACGCACGCAAGTGAACGCATTCTTGCACACAGACATACACACACAGACCCACACACATTTCATCAAACACACAGAAAACACATGCTCACTGAAACGCACACACACTTACACATACACACACCTGTACAAACACGCACGCACACACAGACACACACATACACAAGACACACACATGCACTCACAGACACATATTCACACACACCCCACTCCCCCCCCCCCCCCCCCCCCCTCTCTCTAGCCGAACACAAATACCCCGTAGGGGTGGGGGGTGGTAGGCATCCCTGACTGACTCAGGGCTCCCAGGGACCCCCATTTGGGGGTCATTGAAGCACTAGAATTCTAAAGAACCCTCTAAAAGAATGTGCAGGGGGTCCCAGGGATGCACTAGAAAAATTATTTTTAGCATTCACTATGCCACTGGGACCCTCTATCCCGCCTCTAGGACCCTCTATGCCGTAAGTGAAGGAGTCCCTGGGACCCCTTGTTTTGTGGGACAATTGGCAGACCTGTTTACCCTTATAATGAACAACCTGGAATTTGCCACAGAAAAACCCAGAATTTGAGAAGAAAAAAAACAGAATTCACATCGGTACACGACTCGCGATAAAACACTGACTTAAAAGGTATCTTGTGAGCGTACTGTGTGCACACACAACGCAAAATTTTGAAGACCACGTTGCAGTACTTGCAGTGTGCATGTTCGTCTCCCAAACGCGAACTTGTTATTCCTGGCACTTTCAAATACTTTTGAGAACACTTGTACTTCACTTTTGTCCGTTTTACCCTATCATTGCTGTCGTTTGTCGAAGATTTTTGGCGCTTGCCGCCTGTGGTTGACTTGCCTGATGACATGTTTGGCGCAAAACTACAATCTCTGCCAACAAAAAATACTATCATTGGTTGAGGGGGGTCCACGGACCAATGAAAAATCGCGTCTCAGAACTCCAAGGTTTCGGTCAACCCTTGCGTCTTTTCATACAAACGGAAACGAATAATAGACATTTTTTTCAAAATCCCGGGATTTTCAGCGTTCACCCGGAATTTATTATTTTACCCAGAAATTTTGCAAATTCCCGGGATAATTCCGGCAAAACCAGGAGGGTAAACAGGTCTGGATTGGGAGCCCTGTAGACTCACCACCACCATGGCCACGCAGAAGTTTGGCCTCAGCTGGAAGTCTGCCCAGGGCCGGGAGGCGTGGAGGCAGTCCTTGTAGGTGCCCTGGCAGTGCAGGCCAGACTGGGTGGAGCAGCTGGAGCCCTCGGAGAGCGACACCAGGTCCGTCTCGGGGTCCACGTAGAAGTCCCTCTCAAAGCTGGCCCTGATGCTGCGGGCCCACTGGTCGAAGGTCACCTCCTCGTCCATGAAGTCTGCGGGCAAGGAAAACCACTACAGTGGAACTCCCCCCCCCCACACAAGACCTCCCTTTATAAGACTCCCTCCCGCATAAGACCTACTTGATACATCTGTATCATTAAAAATTCGGGACTTTCCTGGAGTTGCACTGCCTCCGGGCATTGCCTCCATTCCCACCATCTTTATATCTACTAATGTCCCATATGTGTCTGTTTCAGACCGGAGGATGTTAAACGGATTTTCATTCCGTTATATTTTAAGTTTCTCAGCAAAACTATCTGTATTGTCCAAAAAAAAGTTGGACTTTACTAGTGTTCCACTGCCTTCAGTATCATTCCCACCATCTTTATATCTACTAATGTCCCATATGTGTCTGTTCCAGACCGGAGGACATTAAACAGATTTACTACTAAGACCTACTTCTCTGAGACATTGCCCTTCTTTGTAAGTATTAAAATTACCTCCCTCATAAAACCCCTCCCTTATAAGACCTCATTTTGGATGACTGTTGAAGGTCTTATAAGGGAGGTTCCAGGAGGAGGTGATGAGATTAGCGTCCAATCGGTCAGAGACCCAGTGGAACCTCTGTTATAAGACCTTCAAAAGTCATCCAAAATGACAGGTCTTATAAGGGAGGTAATTTTAATACTTACAAAGAGGAGCAATGTTTCAGAGAAGTAGGTGTTATATGTGGGAGGGAATCTTATAATGGGAGGTCTTCCTTATAAGGGGGTTCCACTGTACAAGGTCGGGTGTGAGTAAAAGCCGACACAAGGTCGGGTGTGAGATTGGGTAAATGCAGCCAAAGCTTTCAGTGTAGTCTGCGCAAAGCCGACACAAGGTCGGGTGTGAGATTGGGTAAATGCAGCCAAAGCTTTCTGCGTAGTCAGCGCAAAGCCGACGCAAGGTCGGGTGTGAGATTGGGTAAATGCAGCCAAAGCTTTCTGCGTAGTCAGCGCAAAGCCGACACAAGGTCGGGTGTGAGATTGGGTAAATGCAGCCAAAGCTTTCAGTGTAGTCTGCGCAAAGCCGACACAAGGTCGGGTGTGAGATTGGGTAAATGCAGCCAAAGTTTTCAGTGCAATCTGTGCAAAGCCGACACAAGGTCGGGTGTGAGATTGGGTAAATGCAGCCAAAGCTTTCTGCGTAGTCAGCGCAAAGCCGACACAAGGTCGGGTGTGAGATTGGGTAAATGCAGCCAAAGTTTTCAGTGCAATCTGTGCAAAGCCGACACAAGGTCGGGTGTGAGATTGGGTAAATGCAGCCAAAGCTTTCAGTGTAGTCTGCGCAAAGCCGACATAAGGTCGGGTGTGAGATTGGGTAAATGCAGCCAAAGCTTTCAGTGTAGTCTGCGCAAAGCCGACACAAGGTCGGGTGTGAGATTGGGTAAATGCAGCCAAAGCTTTCAGCGTAGTCAGCGCAAAGCCGACGCAAGGTCGGGTGTGAGATTGGGTAAATGCAGCCAAAGCTTTCTGCGTAGTCAGCGCAAAGCCGACACAAGGTCGGGTGTGAGATTGGGTAAATGCAGCCAAAGCTTTCAGTGTAGTCTGCGCAAAGCCGACACAAGGTCGGGTGTGAGATTGGGTAAATGCAGCCAAAGTTTTCAGTGCAATCTGTGCAAAGCCGACACAAGGTCGGGTGTGAGATTGGGTAAATGCAGCCAAAGCTTTCTGCGTAGTCAGCGCAAAGCCGACACAAGGTCGGGTGTGAGATTGGGTAAATGCAGCCAAAGTTTTCAGTGCAATCTGTGCAAAGCCGACACAAGGTCGGGTGTGAGATTGGGTAAATGCAGCCAAAGCTTTCAGTGTAGTCTGCGCAAAGCCGACATAAGGTCGGGTGTGAGATTGGGTAAATGCAGCCAAAGCTTTCAGTGTAGTCTGCGCAAAGCCGACATAAGGTCGGGTGTGAGATTGGGTAAATGCAGCCAAAGCTTTCAGCGTAGTCAGCGCAAAGCCGACGCAAGGTCGGGTGTGAGATTGGGTAAATGCAGCCAAAGCTTTCTGCGTAGTCAGCGCAAAGCCGACACAAGGTCGGGTGTGAGATTGGGTAAATGCAGCCAAAGCTTTCAGTGTAGTCTGCGCAAAGCCGACATAAGGTCGGGTGTGAGATTGGGTAAATGCAGCCAAAGCTTTCAGTGTAGTCTGCGCAAAGTCGACACAAGGTCGGGTGTGAGATTGGGCAAATGCAGACAAAGCTTTCAGCGTAGACTGCGCAAAGTCGACACAAGAGTTATGTGTAAGTGATCGATGCGGTCAAAATCTTGAAGAGAAATGAAAACAAACATTAACCTTTAACTTATCTGGAAACTTCTATTACAAACAGACATTGACCTTAACCCTTTCACTGCCAATGTCGCATTTTTGCACCACAATGATTTAACACCCATGTCACTAAAAGGCATCAAACAAGGGTCTGTTATCCCAAACCCCTACGTTCTTAATTTGTGGAGGTAAGGATAGGCCTTATACATGCCACAGAGGAATTTCCAATAATTTATTGCAGACGATTTTTTTCTCTCTACCCAGGTAAAATTAATGGAAAATATTTGCTGAAAAATGGCTGGCGGTGAAAGGGTTAAAGTCCAGCAGTACGTCAATCTTATTCACGGTTTTTAAAAGATAATCAGTCAGAGATCTTAAACTGTCCTATTTTTTTCATTTGTCTTTCACCCTCCCACGGGGGTTACAATGTAGTCACAAACCCTAGCGTAGTCAGTGGACAAAGGGTTGACCTACCAGGAGTGCACACTCCCACGGGGGTTACAATGTAGTCACAAACCCTAGCGTAGTCAGTGGACAAAGGGTTGACCTACCAGGAGTGCACACTCCCACGGGGGTTACAATGTAGTCACAAACCCTAGCGTAGTCAGTGGACAAAGGGTTGACCTACCAGGAGTGCACCCTCCCACGGGGGTTACAATGTAGTCACAAACCCTAGCGTAGTCAGTGGACAAAGGGTTGACCTACCAGGAGTGCACACTCCCACGGGGGTTACAATGTAGTCACAAACCCTAGCGTAGTCAGTGGACAAAGGGTTGACCTACCAGGAGTGCACACTCCCACGGGGGTTACAATGTAGTCACAAACCCTAGCGTAGTCAGTGGACAAAGGGTTGACCTACCAGGAGTGCACACTCCCACGGGGGTTACAATGTAGTCACAAACCCTAGCGTAGTCAGTGGACAAAGGGTTGACCTACCAGGAGTGCACACTCCCACGGGGGTTACAATGTAGTCACAAACCCTAGCGTAGTCAGTGGACAAAGGGTTGACCTACCAGGAGTGCACACTCCCACGGGGGTTACAATGTAGTCACAAACCCTAGCGTAGTCAGTGGACAAAGGGTTGACCTACCAGGAGTGCACACTCCCACGGGGGTTACAATGTAGTCACAAACCCTAGCGTAGTCAGTGGACAAAGGGTTGACCTACCAGGAGTGCACACTCCCACGGGGGTTACAATGTAGTCACAAACCCTAGCGTAGTCAGTCGACAAAGGGTTGACCTACCAGGAGTGCACACTCCCACGGGGGTTACAATGTAGTCACAAACCCTAGCGTAGTCAGTGGACAAAGGGTTGACCTACCAGGAGTGCACACTCCCACGGGGGTTACAATGTAGTCACAAACCCTAGCGTAGTCAGTGGACAAAGGGTTGACCTACCAGGAGTGCACACTCCCACGGGGGTTACAATGTAGTCACAAACCCTAGCGTAGTCAGTCGACAAAGGGTTGACCTACCAGGAGTGCACACTCCCACGGGGGTTACAATGTAGTCACAAACCCTAGCGTAGTCAGTCGTGATCTGGCGCGTCACCTACCAGGAGTGGATCTGGTCACGCCTTTGTAAGGGTAGACGTCGCGCTGACTCAGGTCTGCCAGCCAGCTCAGTGTGGCCATGCAAAGGCCCACAATCTCCACGGCCGACCCGTCTCTGCAGCGATAAATAACCCATAATATCATTATCATAGCACACAAGGTAGACATCTCTGCAGCGATAAACAACCCATAATATCATTATCATAGCACACAAGGTAGACATCTCTGCAGCGATAAACAACCCATAATATCATTATCATAGCACACAAGGTAGACATCTCTGCAGTGATAAATAACCCATAATATCACTATCATAGCACACAAGGTAGACATCTCTGCAGTGATAAACAACCCATAATATCATTATCATAGCACACAAGGTAGACATCTCTGCAGCGATAAATATCCCATATTATCATTATCATAGCACACAAGGTAGACGTCTCTGCAGTGATAAATAACCCATAATATCACTATCATAGCACACAAGGTAGACATCTCTGCAGTGATAAACACTAAGACAAATGCTGAACGTTCATTTTCTTTCATCGCCCCTTCTGTCTGGAACACCCTACCATATGAACTTCGTTCTGCTAAATCTTTCCAGTCTTTCAAAACCGCTCTTAAAACTCACCTCTTCCGGCAATACCTCTGATTTCTTCCTTGTCCTGTTTCCTGCTTTAACCCTCTCGCATTCACAACGTAACGCTACGGGAATTCCCCAATACCCCCCAATGTGTTCATAGCGTAAGTCGCCGTGACCTTCAACCTGGTACATTTCCGTCACGTGCTGACCCCGTGAAAGTGTGTAGAATGGACCCAAAACTTCGTAGCATCCTTGAGACAGACCAATGAAACTGCTTCTAGTATTATGGGATAGTAATTCGTGTCCATTCATAGACGAGGAGCTAAAACTGCATGCGTGTCAGTGTAGCAAAGCGTGGGTACCAAATTTGTCGTCTGCTCGAGCACTGCTGTGTGTGATTGTACGGATTTCTCGGCATTTCGGAAGATGAGTAGGATAATATTATTAAAGAAATGGAAAAATATAACCATGAAGAGTTAGAAGAAGGGTCAGATGTGGATTTAGGAGGTGGTGTAGAGCAAAACGTTAGCAATTATGAAGTCTAGTCAACACTCAGCTTGCATCGCGTCAAACAAAATGGCGGACTAGGTACGGCATGCCAGGATGCCATCATTTTGAGAACCAACTGGCCCATACACTCATTTCCAAACACTGCGGCCCCTCTCGATTATTTCTTTTTGTTTTACCCCACCCATTCTTCAAAACAGCAGCAGACAAAGCAAACAGATGTGCAACACACAAGCAAGTAAACAAAGGTTCACACTTGACCCACTTTTGTGGGTCATAACAGACGATACATATAGGCCTAGGCCTACATGATTTGGGGAATCAAGCGACAGTGACAGTCCGTCCTTGGCCTACATCACTGTGCTCGTCTGTCAGCTAGTTCTCTGTTATCGCAAGAATTAGTGTTTTTTTGTGACTACCATGACACAGTAGTAGAATGTATGGAGGGTGGAGGGTAGGGGATGGGGGTGGGGTATGCACACCTGTATGATGGGGTGACACCAATGACACGACAGTGGTGGTACACACTGTGACTTGTCACTGTACAGCTCTGGTTGAGTGTGTATGTGTTTTATAAAGTGTATTACAGTGTGTGAAAGTGTATACAATGTACAGTTGTGGTTTGAACTACATCCAAATAGGTTTTATTGGTGACAGTTGACAATTTTCTGTGTCACTCACTGGATTAGCAGTATGAACTGAAGTGACGGACAGAGTACAGACTAGGTGAGGTAGGCTTCAGCTGTCATTGTCACCCTAGTAACGTGCATGTGCATGAATAAACTGCATGTCAGTGTGCTGTTTTACAATGCTAACCATATGTGACATATTTGGTGACATTTAGTCGACAATGACATGACCCTTCACTCTGAGACACACAAAACACACTTCACACCCGAGAACAAAGCCTCATGACCACACATGCAAACTTTTATGGCTGTAGACATTTATTTCTAGCAATGGTGAAGCATAAACCATTTTGGGCTACATTTGCCAAAAGAATACGAAATCTAGCAGAAGTTTGGTCTCAAACAATCCGAATATAAGAGGGTTAAAATGATGTCCCCCACATTGTGGGTGGGTGGGTGTGCGCGCGTATGTGGGTGTGGGCGTGTGCGTGTTGTGGCTGTGTGCATGTTTGTGATAGTTGATATTGTAGTAGCTTATTTATGATTTATGTATCTATTTAAACAATTGTGAAGCGCCATGAGCTCAAGAGAAAAGGGCGCTCTATAAATGTTATTTATTATTATTATTAAACAACCCATAATATCATTATCATAGCACACAAAAGGCACGGATCAGACTAGCTTTAAGTCCCCCATCCGATGGACTTGACGTTCAGTTCGATTTTCCATTTGAATAAGAAAGAAAGGCCGAATTTTTTTATAAATAGTTCCCCCACCTTCTGGAAGTTCTGTGCTTGTAACTTCCTCTAATCTGTCGCTCCCTTTGACTCTGCCTTTTCCCTTTGCTTACTGTCATCTACTATCTTTCTGCCTTACCGGTCCATTCTCCTGCCTTTTTTTTTTCAAGAAACACTTTCAAACAGATTTCCTCCAGTCAAAGTCGGACATGTATGCTGGGCCTAATTATTTCTTACTTAGGCACATAACGGCAGCATGACGCATCTACGCTCATATGACAGGAAACTGTCTGAGCGAACAAAGAAGGACGACTATAAGGCAATACTTTTTTTCCCACAGACAGAGACCTCTGCGCCTTATATTAATATATAATAAGAAAATCTGAATTTTGTGTAAAATTTAGGGGATGCGCCGTATAGTCCAAAAAATACGGCAAACGCACATCTATACACTTAGCACCGAAAGCGTAACAGAAACAACCTGTTCAAAAGTGGAGAGAAAAGACAGACCCCCTAAAGCCATAACATTTTCCCTCCGGGGAGGAGACAATTCACCTGGGGGTGGCAGGTTTTCCCAAGTTGCCGGCAGCGTGGGACCTTCCCATGAAGTCCATCCAGGTGCCGCAGTTGTGGACGCTGCCCCCGTAGACGTAGCCCTCCGGCCACCTCACCCCCGCCTCCACATTGAACCCTGCACACACAAACACAAGTCATGCACGTCTGCATTTACAGGCCTTAAAAGTGGACCCTGACGGATGAGTTTTTGCAAGAAACACATCGAGATCACCATGAAAACACCATTTACAGAGATCACAGCACTCACTTTGCTCTGGCTTCCTAGAAATCAAACCGTCAAATCGGCGATTTATCCTTGGCGGAGGTGCTGGAAGTCAAATTTTGTCACTGAAAGAGAAGGCGTGTGTCGTCTCTTTTGTAATGGCGACCAAATTGCTTGCACGATTTTTTCGCAATACTACTTACAAGCCTTTTTATTTATCTTTTTTAAATTAGCTTCATTTTTTTTTTACTGCACTACAAAAAAGAAAAAGCTTAAACCACAATGGGTTTGGCCTCCACCCACCCCATCCAAAATGGCTTCTCTCTCCGGCATCTCCGCCAAGGAGGAATCGCCGTTTTGACGGTTTAATTTCTAGGAAACAAGAGCAAAGGGAGTGTTCCGATCCTTGAAAAGGCTGTCTTTCTGGTGATCTGAACGTGTTCCTTGCAAAAACTCATCCGTCAGGGTCCACCTTTAATCCGTAGCATATGCCTTGCACCACACTCATAAGCATAATTTAAAAAAAGAAGCAACTTCTTTTATTTCAAATCAAATCAAATCAAATAATTGTCTTAAAACAGAAGACATTTTTTGCCCAGCTTGCGCATAAAATACAGAAATAATAATAAAAACATTTCATTAACTGGTCAGTCACACAACATACATTGAAGAAGACAATTCTACACAAACAATAGGCACAAGTAGATAACATGGAAACAATGAAAGTTAACAGGAGCACACACACACACACACACACAAAGTAAGTTAAAACTAATAAAGATAGCCCTTTAGTTAAATACACTATTCATAGATTAAAAGCAAACAGTAAGATTAACTTGCATCAATACAGAAAGGATAACACTTTAGATGCCTTGGTATCACAAGTTAATTAATCATTAACCCTTTCACCGCCAGCCATTTTTCAGCAAA
Source organism: Phymorhynchus buccinoides (assembly GCA_017654935.2). Taxonomy (NCBI): domain Eukaryota; kingdom Metazoa; phylum Mollusca; class Gastropoda; order Neogastropoda; family Raphitomidae; genus Phymorhynchus; species Phymorhynchus buccinoides. Next base: position 3,438,240 of record CM065689.1, read on the forward strand.
TTTCCATTAAATTTACCTGGGTAGAGAAAAAAATCTGTCTGTAATATTGGGGATTCTTCTGTGACATATATAAAGTAAGGCCTATCCTTACCTCCAAAAATTAAGAGAATAGGGTCTTTGGATAACAGACAGTGATTTGATGCCTTTTAGTGACATGGGTGTCAAGTTATTGTGGTGCAAAAATGTGACATTGGCAGTGAAAGGGTTAATTTCCAATTAACAAACGCATTGAATTCACATAAAAATAGGTTTTAACCCTTTCACTGCCTGCCCCGTGTCTACTACGGTTTGTGTGATGTCATTGATGATGTCATAACTTTTTATGTCATAGCCCTGGAATGATGGTTTTTGTTTTAAGACAAGTCAGGCCACCGTGGGTCTCCCGTACAAATAGTTTCCCCACCTTCTGGAAGTTCTGTGCTTGTAACTTACTTTAATCTTGCTCAAATCGTCAAGTCTTACTCAATCCGATTATGCATCATTAGACGTTCTCCGGCAGAGTGAAAGGGGTTAAAGCACAGTCTCACACGGCGCGGTCTAACACAAACGACAGCTGGCGGCAGACAGCCTTGACCCTGACCTTCGTGGGTCATCAGGGGGTCGAGGTCGGGGCCAGCGCCCCTCTCTCTGAAGCGCACGCCCATCACGTGTCTGGTCAGCGCCTCCTGCATCACCACGTGTAGCGGCTGCTCCTGCACACAACACAACGCAACGCATGCTTCACAGTTACCGTAAAAACTGGACTATAAGACGCACCTGTATATAAGCCGCATCCCTTAAATTGACAAAATATTAGGTATTTATTCACATATAAGCTGCACCAGTTTAAAAGTCGCAGAGAAAATTGTATGTGCACAAACCAACACAAATATAGAAATTCTATCAGAACCTGAGTATTTAATGTTCTCAGACACTTTAAACATGACATTTGAATCTATTGATCACCAAAACCAGTTTTGAGTCTAAAGAAGCTCAGAAAAGGCTGAAGAATCTGGCCAGAAACAGATTTAATCATTCTGATAAATGTAGAATGGGAAAAAATCCACAGATAAGCCGCATCAGTCTATGAGCTGCATGGGCCAAAGTTGAGGGGAAAAGTAGCGGCTTATAGTCCGCATTTTACGGTAATCATCTTTACAATATCCCCATCCCCATCCCCTGAAGACGGAGTGTGGCTGCCTACATGGCGGGGTAATCAAAACAAACAAAAACCACGGTCACACACGTAATGTTCTCATCCCGAAGCTGATGCACTTGTACCATAGTGTTCAAGCGCTTCGGCTGTTGGGGTGATCCCTGGAGTCTTTTAGCCAGGGTACATCAACAACAACAACAGACAACTTTATTCACATACACCAAATCAGAGGGTTGAACAGTAATGAGGTCAACACAATCGCATCCTTCCGCCTAAAGAGATGCGATGTGCAACGTCATCGTTGAGTACGAATCGCGTAATTGTATGCGCAAGAAATACGAAGCTGTCTGCATACACACACATATCAAACACACTGATACATTGTTGGCAGTGTCAGTGGGGTATATTCACTGCACACACATACCAAAGGGAGAAAGGTGGCACAGTGCCAAATGGAATGCATGACTGCAAACGTGAGTGACACAGGATTTTGAATCCCGGCCTCCTCGCCCTTTCTTTCTAGTTTGACAGGAAAATCGAAACTGAACGTCCAGTCCTTCGGATGGGGAATTAAAGCTAAGTCTGACCCGTGCGCTTTACGCATGTAAAAAATTCCACAGGCAGTTGAAAGTCAGTAAGAGCAGGGAGAAATCCCCCGCTGCCTGGTATGGCCAAATTGATAGCTAGGTTTCCCAAGTCTGCCCCCCCCCCCCCACTCCTCACCCTGTGCCCCCACCACCACCACCAAAAAACCCAACTTGGGTAGGCACTGCACTTGCGGCGACAATCTCTCAGGGGGAGAGCAGCCCGAATTTCACAGATAAGTCTCTGTGACTAGAATATACCAAATACCAAACCTGCCTACCCAAAATCTTCACTGTCAGTAATCCCAAGCTCTGAAATCAGTCATTTCAGGCAGCTGTCCGTAGTTTTGTTGGCTGAGAAATCCTTCCACCAGAATTTTTCGCTGCCGTCAAACTTCCGCTTTCGCTGCTGCAACTTCCCATCCAAACCCAACTTCGACAACTGCCAAAATTTTGGTTGCGTTGAGGGTGGGATGGGGGTGACCTCGCTTTTTTCTTCGGTGTCCGATCAGGATCCGAGTCAGAATCATCCGCTTGTGAGTGCTGTTTTTTCGTATGAAGTACATGCCTTCAGATTGCACTTCATACCTAGAAAAATGGCAGCATGGAGAAATAAACCGGAAGTATTCATTCAAGGGACATCCCTCGAAGTGATACCTTTGATAGCAGACGACACAGTAGAGAGTACGGCTCAAACGCCATGCCTTCTTTTGATTTCTTCTTCTTTTTTCACACTGGTTCAGCGGAAATGCGGATTTTTGTTGTTGTTGATTGTAATAGCGTAATCGGAGGTCTCAAAACGTAATATTTACGGACAAATCTGTAAGGAAAACAGGTCTGACACACTCACGCATTTGGCCTTCTTGCTGTTGGCGGGGGTGGTGTCGGTCGGATACAGGCGCAGCACAGGGTCTTGGAGGATGCTCTCCCCTTCAGGAGCCATGAGGGTGTAGGCCTTGATGGCGTGCAGCCACCACCAGAGGGCGTCGCGGCAGTTGTAGCGCGCGTGCCGCCCCTCCCACAGCAGGTTGGGGATCAGCCCGTGACGCAGCGTGCCCCCGAAGGCCAGGATCAGACATCTGGGGGAGGGTGTGTGTGTGTGTGTGACAAAGACACTTCAGCTTATATACTTTTCATCCAAAGGGTTTAGTTGATTCCAGAGCATACACAGAACCAGGCCAAAAGCAATGTTTTGAAGAAAAAAACAAAAACAAAAATACGGGGGAAAGAAGCGACAATCAAAGACCCATTCACATATGTAACAATCTATCCAACATCTCAAAATGCATTCTCTTATAATACCTGGAAGATCTGAAATCCCTGTCTGACTGAGCAACAGCAGTATTGATCACACCCATTCCTGCTTAACGCTTTTCTTTTTATTCCCTCTCATACTTTGTTTTTAAAGTAACAAAACACAATTGAAATGCATGCAAAAACTTTAGGGTGCTATAAAAATGAAAACTTTCTTTCTACCCCCACACTTCTTCTTCTTCATCTGTGTTCTCAGACCATATGACCACAATGGGTAAGGTACGTATGTGTTCGTTTTTCAGTTTTCACTGGTCTCCTCGCTGCGTACAGCCGACACATTCCAATTTCGGAGGAGCTCAAAAGAGAAAAATTATTTCGAAGCCTTTTTTCAGGCATGGTAGTGGGGGCAAAGTGGTTTTCAAGGAAAATGGCCGGGGGTCCAGGGGGCCGAAGAAAATTCAATAAAATTCAATAAATGAGTGAAATGTTCACTTTTTCATGCCATTTCAATGCATTTTTTAAATAATTTTGTTTCAAACTGTTTTGCAGATTTTCCGCGATTCGCGGAGGTCTACCATGCCTGTTTTTTTATAAAAAGGCACGAGAATGGGCCAATAAGTCAGAAAGATAGTAGACGACAGAAAGCAAAGGGAAAAGGCAGAGTCAACGAAAGTGGCAGATTATAGAGGAAGTTAAGCACAGAACTTCAAAAAGAAGGTGGGGGAACTGTTTTTTACGAAAGATCCCCCCCGGAATCCCCATGGGGGGACTCTTGAAAGCGGGTGGGGTCGTCCAGCTCCCTGAATGGAGGCACGAGGCATCCACCCACCACCCACTGTGCCTACCTCCACACAATTTTTTGCTCCCATCCTTAAACATTCCCTGGTCGTACCACTGGTCCCCCCCCCCCCTCCACCCCACCCCACCCTGCCGCTGATCTGACCTTGCGTCGGAGAATCGTCCGGTGATGAGCATCATGCCTCGCAGGGCGATGAAGGTGTCCCTTCCCCAGCAGCGCCACCTGTCCACCGCAAAGTGAGGCAGGCCTGAAAACCACGCAAAAATATAATTGACATAAATCTTAGAAAGACGCACAGTGTTCCAAGTGCTGTCTGTCTGCTCAAACACACAAGTGAGAGCTGATGGTAGAGTAACTTCCCCCGTTTGACTGATTGAATTAGGCAAGATCACTCCCACACACCATGAAATTCCTCCCCTTAATTATTTCTGAACAATTCCTAATACTTTGGCTTCACCTGTTCTTCTTCTTCTGCGTTCCCAGGCCATATGGCCATAATGGGTAAGGCACGTATCTGTCCGTTTTACAGTTTTCACTGGTCTCCCCGCTGCGTACAGCCAACACATTCCAATTTCGGAGGAGCTTGAAGGAGAAAAATTATTGGGAAGATTTTTTTGGGGCTTTACCTGTTAAAATTATTCACTTGTGCAACCGAGAAACTGCACAAATGCTTAGAACTTCTTTGTCCGAGAGCAAAATTCATATGCATATGCTCCCCCCCCCCCCCCCCCCCCCAATGGGGTTACAGTGTGTGTGTGTGTATCTTTGTACAATTAGTTCCCCCACCTTCTGGATGTTCTGTGCTTGTAACTTCCTCTAATCTGTCAGTCTCTTTGACTCTGCCTTTTCCCTTTGCTTACTGTCATCTACTATCTTTCTGACTTACCGGTCCATTCTCCTGCCTTTGTTCTAGAAACTCTTACAAACATTTTCTCCAGTCGAAGAAGATGGACATGCTGGGCCTAACTATTTCTTAGTTAGGCGCTTAACGGCAGCATGACGTGGCAAATGTTAAGAACAGTCCCTTCCCTTACCCTTTCCATTCATTTCAGACGGTTTCAGGTTAGGGTTAGAGCTAGGAATAGGATTAGGGATAGGTTTAGGGTCAGATTAGTCATCAACTTTTTGTGTGTGTGTAATTGACACTAAACTGACCCTAATCCTATTCCTAACCCTAACCTGTCTAATCTACACACCAAAAAAATTATCGCATGTTATGAGATTGACACACCTATCCCTATCCCAAACCCTAACCCTGACTGAAACCGACTGAAATGAATGGAAGGGGCAGAGGAGGGGGCTATTCTTAACATTTGCCCATGATGCATCTGTGCTCATTTGATAGGAAACAGTCTGAGCGATCAATGAAGAGTATTAGGTATTATTAGGTATTATGCATTTCATAGTCACAAAGACGTCTCTGTGAAATTCGGGTTGCTCCCACCTGGAGAGCGCGTCGCAGCCAGAGGCTGCCCATTAAAAAAAAAAATTGTGCATGCAATTTTTGCGTGACTGATGAAGAAGGAAAGGGAGGTGGGGGGTAAATTTTGACCAAATGACAAGTTTTTTGTTGTCACTGGGATTAACGTGTGCTGAGTGCATGGGCACACTGGAGCTCGGTTTATCATCTCATCCGTAAGACTGTTCAGACTGTAAGGCCTAGTGCAAAGTGAGAGGAAAAATCCCCTGTACCCAGGTTACAACTCGGGTTTACTCGACACAAGGCGAATGCGTTACCTCTGTGCCACTCTACACCTTACATATGCATAGATATATGCTTACACACACACTCACCTGAAGCTAAGGACACAGGGGCTTGTTCCTTCTCCTTGGACCTCAGGAAATGCTCGATGCGCGGGCCGGGTGACAGCTTGGAGGACAGGGGAGGTAACTTGGCGGTGCGCACGTAGCCCAGGAACTGCGTGCAACTCAGAGCCACGGCCTGCACAAAGGTCGACCCGCCCTGCACGAACCTGAAACACAAAAACCATCATCACCGTGTCACCTGCACAAAAATCTGTGAAATTATGAAGACCATTGACTCGAGACTAGTGATTTTCTGAGACAGAGAGAGAGAAACAGACAAACAGAATGAACCCACAAGTAAATAAGAATGAGAAACAAGGCTAGCAAGGAACAAACCAACCGAAAATGAGCTTGAAAAAGTTAAAGTGCCAGGAGGGTTCCAAAAAGCAGTGTGTTCCATGGGGTGAAAAAATGAAAAGTGACTTTGACAGGTCAAATGGACTGTGTGACCGGAAGTAATGGGAGAGCTAGCCTACTTCCGGGAAAGGAGAGTCGCGGCCCTTTGCTACTTTCGTTTTCCTATGTGCTATGGTATTGGGTTCCAAATTGGTGTGATAATGCTATTGCTTTGAGTGTTGGTCAGTATGGTTAGAATAGATTGAACACAAAATATCTATCAAAATTTTCACTGCATTTTCGCTTCAATACAAAGCTTAAACCCCCCCCCCCCCCCCCCCCCCCCCCCCCCCCCCCCCCACACCCCTACGCCCCAAATTTTCTCAACAGATTTACACCGATCTCAAAAATGACCTCTGGGACCATCAAAAAGGAGGAAATCTTCCAATTGGAGGACAAATCTCATCTCTGAATGTAGACAAGGCAAACAATTTTAAAACACACACACACACAAACTGACAAACACTGACGCTGACAACAACAAAAATCAAGCTATTACCGGTACATCATTTTCTGTTGGTGTCCACAAAATAAATCCATTATACCAGCTCTCTCTCTCACTGTACCATTAGCCAAAGCTCGAGGCTAATGCCAGCCAGTAATAATAGCCGGGTAGCTATTGTTGACATATTCTGGGCAAAAGACTAGGGGTCATCCCAACATTACGTGTGTGACCGTGGTTTTTTTTATTACCCCGGAGGATTTGGGAGACTGATGATGTTATGCTAGGAGCTTGTCATGGCTAAAGACAATCCCCGCATAACTATGCATAGCGTAGCAACATTTTTATGTAGCCTTGGCGTTCTAGCCTATGTTAATTGGTTTGACACAGCCTTAAGCTAAGGCGGAAGCGTCCTATAACTTGAAATTAAACACATGGGGCAGTGGGTGGATGCCTCGTGCCTCCATACGGGGAGCTGGATGCCCCCGCCCCCTCCACGAGTCTCTCCCCATGGGGATACCGGGGGGTCTTTCGTACCTTCTGGAAATTCTGTGCTTGTAACTTCCTCTAATCTGCCACTCTCTTTCACTCTGCCTTTTTCCTTCGCTTTCGGTCATCTACTATCTTCCCGACTTATTGGCCCATTCTCCGGCCTTTTTCCTTCGCTTTTGGTCATCTACTATCTTCCCGACTTATTGGCCCATTCTCCTGCCTTTTTCCTTCGCTTTCGGTCATCTACTATCTTTAATAATAATAATAATAATAAATAAAGCTTCTATAGCGCTCTTCGATGATAAAAAATCATCCTCAGAGCGCTTTACAATATTACGAGAGGGGGAAAACCCCCCAAAAAACAACAACAACCAACTCACGCCGTTCATCCCACGGATGTAGTATTTCACATACACATTATTGACACAAATTCAAATAAGGGGATTTTAAAAAATAAAAATAAAAATCAAGGCATGGACAAACAGACCCACACACACCTCACCCTTTCAACACGCACGCCATTTATGCACTCACAAATTCTCGGGGAGGGAGAGGGGGGGTGTCATACGAGCTCACAAATTCCCAAAACAATATGTGAATGTAAAACAATATTACGAGAAAGGCAGAGAGAGCGAAGGAGAGAGGGGGGGGGGGAGACAGAGGGGGGGGACAGAGGGGGGGGGGGATGAAAGGGCATAGGGGGGGGGGGGGAGTGGGGAGAAAGAAAGATGGAGAAAGAGAGAGGGAGAGACAGAGAGAAAGAACACACACACACACACACACACACACACACACACACACATATACATATATATATATATACATATATACATACATATATATATATATATATATATATATATATATATATATATATATACACACACATATATATATATATACACGCACACGCACGCGCACACACACAGAGGCACACTTTACACGGGGTTTGTGTGTGAGATTGAAATTGAAATTATGAAGGGGAAAGGAACTTTTTGAACAGATGAGTCTTAAGGCCAGACTTGAATGCAGACAGGGACAGAGCAGACCGGAGGTAGAAGGGGAGCGAATTCCAGATGGTGGGTACTTGATAGCTGAAAGAGCGGTGACCAAAGGACTTAAGTTTCATGCGGGGGACTTTGAGGAGTTTCTCGCTGCTAGAACGGAGAGTGCGGGATGGTTGATAGGTGATGAGATGGTTGGACAGGTATGTTGGCAAAGTGTTTTGAAAATGGCGGAAAGCGAGGATTGCTAGTTTGTACTCAATGCGAGCATGAATTGGCAGCCAGTGTAGTTTGATCAGAAGGGGTGTGACATGGGTTCTTTTTGATTTCCTCAGGACGAGTCTGGCTGCATTGTTTTGTATTCTTTGGAGACGATTGATTTGAACTGCGGGGAGTCCGGCAAGAGTTGCATTGCAATAGTCAAGTTTGGAAAAGACCAACGAACATACTAGTTGAGTAGCGGCTTTTTCAGAGAGTGAAGGACGGATTGAAGCAATCTGTCTCAGAGCGAGGTAGGCGGAACGGCACAAGTGGCTGATCTGGGTGTCCATGGACAAAGAACTGTCCAAATGGACACCCAGATCCTTCACGCTGTCTTTGAAGGGAATGGTATTTGTGCCAACCTGCACAGACGCGACGCTAACTTGGTCCAAGACTGAGCGCGAGCCAACAGCTACGGCCTCAGTCTTCTCGTCATTTAATTTGAGTTTGTTACTGAGCATCCAAGATTTTATGGACTGAAAGCAAGACTCAAAAGTGGAGATCAGATTTTGGAAAGCGACAGCCTCGGTTGCGTCAAGTAGTTGAGTGTCATCCGCGAATTTCTCATGAAGGATTTTGTACTGTTCTATGACTTCGGACAAGGGTTGAATGTACAGGGAGAAAAGAAGAGGACCTAAAACGGAGCCCTGAGGGACGCCAAATTTTAGGGGCACTGATGAGGAGACATTGCTGCCAATGGACACAGACTGCGTTCTGCCAGTCAGGTAAGACCTGAACCATTCTAGAGCAGTCCCAGTGACACCAAAGGACACTGACAACCTGTGCAGCAGAATGCTGTGATCTATAGTGTCGAACGCGGCACTGAGGTCGAGTAAAGTGAGAAGTGATGCGAGTTTGTTGTCAGCTGAGCGAAGGAGACTGTCTGTGACATTGAGTAGTGCTGTTTCTGTGCTATGATTTTGTCTGTACGCGGATTGATGGACTTCATACAGATCGTTTTGGGTTAAGTGGTGTTCAAGCTGTACAAGGACAACTTTTTCGAGGATTTTGGAGAGAAACGGTAGATGAGAGATAGGCCTGTAGTTTTTCAGTTCGTCTGGTCTGAGACCGTTTTTCTTGAGGAGAGGAACGACTAGCGCATGTTTCAAGCAAGGAGGAACAGTGCCAGTTTTTAGAGAGTGGTTTATGATTCTGGTGAGGACTGGAACAAGGTCTGAGAGATACTGTTTTGTAAGGTGAGTGGGAATTGGGTCGAGATCAGAGCATTTGGGGACAGATTTAGAAACAATTTCTGAAACGGACGACTCAGATAGAGACTCAAAACTGCCGAACACCACACCATTGTACACAGTAAAAGATGGTGGGTCAACTGACTGCCTATCCAGATCAAATCTAATTTGCGAAACCTTTTCTTCGAAAAAGCGAGAGAAAGTTTGTGGAAGTTCTTTTGGGTCAATGTTACCAGGGAGAGGGGAGGCCTTTGCTTTACCCAGCAGCTGACTAACAACAGCAAACAGCTGCTTAGAGGAGGCGCAGTCAGTAATAAGGTCACTGTAGTATTGTTGCCTGACATTTTGCACAAGAGTTGTGTAACAATTTAGTTTCATTTTGTAGGCCTGCTCATGGACAGTCAAACCAGTGGACCGCCACCTGCGCTCCACCTGTCGCACACTAGTCTTTTCTTCCCTGACACTGTCATTTCTCCAGGGCGCTGAAGGACGGTCAGTCACTGTCCTCGTGACTAAAGGGGCGTGCTGGTCCAGAACGCGGCGGACACCCACGTTGTAGTGGTCAGCAAGCTGGTGGTCCGGGCAGTCCCTCAGTTCAACATCCACCAGATGCTGTACGTCTGCCTGAAATGCCTTGGGGTCGATCCTCCTCACGTTCCTGGACTGCACCACGCGCTGCTTTCTCTGGGGCTTCTCCACGGCCAGGGCTCCTACAATCGCCTCGTGGTCGGAGAAGGGGATGTTGAGCACAGCACAGCTGGACACTACAATAGAGTCCTCACGTACTGCGCACCAGTCCAGAGTGTGACCACAACGATGGGTTGGCTGGTCAACGAGCTGCATGAGGCAGTGGTCACTGAAGAGGGCCTTGAGTTGTTTGACATGGGGGCAGGAGGGGGAGTCATATTGGAAGTTAAAGTCACCACTAATCACGATTTCACCTGAAAGATGTGATAGGCGAGACACAAGATCCGGAAATTCATCCAAAAACATCTTGTCAGTCATTTTGTTGGATTTGCTGGGAGGGGGGCGGTACAGACACACGATGGTAACAGAGCCACCGCCTCCTAGGAGAGTGACCTCCACGGCCTCAAAACTCTGATAGTCCAGTCTTCGCACTGACAATGAAGTCAGTGAACGCTTGGCGACGACAGCAATGCCACCACCACGCTTTCCACAACGAGGGAAAGAATGGAAGTCGTAGCCGTCGGGGGTCAGTTCAGCGATGTAGGCCTCATCACCTTGATCGTAGAGCCACGTTTCCGTCATGAAGAAAAGATCGATTTCATTGTCAGTGATTAACTCATTGATTAACTCATTGATATCTTTACGACTTATTGGCCCATTCTCCGGCCTTTTTCCTTCGCTTTCGGTCATCTACTATCTTTACGACTTATTGGCCCATTCTCCGGCCTTTTTCCTTCGCTTTCGGTCATCTACTATCTTTACGACTTATTGGCCCATTCTCCGGCCTTTTTCCTTCGCTTTCGGTCATCTACTATCTTTACGACTTATTGGCCCATTCTCCTGCCTTTTTCCTTCGCTTTCGGTCATCTACTATCTTTACGACTTATTGGCCCATTCTCCGGCCTTTTTCCTTCGCTTTCGGTCATCTACTATCTTTACGACTTATTGGCCCATTCTCCGGCCTTTTTCCTTCGCTTTCGGTCATCTACTATCTTCCCGACTTATTGGCCCATTCTCCTGCCTTTTTCCTTCGCTTTCGGTCATCTACTATCTTCCCGACTTATTGGCCCCATTCTCCGGCCTTTTTCCTTCGCTTTCGGTCATCTACTATCTTTACGACTTATTGGCCCATTCTCCGGCCTTTTTCCTTCGCTTTCGGTCATCTACTATCTTCCCGACTTATTGGCCCCATTCTCCGGCCTTTTTCCTTCGCTTTCGGTCATCTACTATCTTTACGACTTATTGGCCCATTCTCCTGCCTTTTTCCTTCGCTTTCGGTCATCTACTATCTTTACGACTTATTGGCCCATTCTCCGGCCTTTTTCCTTCGCTTTCGGTCATCTACTATCTTTACAACTTATTGGCCCCATTCTCCGGCCTTTTTTTCAACAACAACAAAATCTTCCAAATAACTTTTCTCCTTTGAGCTCCTCCGAAATCAAAATGTGTTGGCTGTACGCAGGGGGGAGACCAGTGAAAACTGAAAAACGGACACATACGTACTTCACCCATTATGGCCTTTGGCTTGGGAACGCAGAAGACACTCGTTTGGCAGAGCATTTCTTATTTTCACTTTGCCGCCACAAAAATTAAAATCTAGGAGCGTCGTTGTCCACTTCATTTTGAAGAAAATAATTATGGCGGGTAGGACTCTCGCAACTTCTTGCCGGTAAAATGAGATGAACGCGATTGGTTGATTAACACTAACATTGTAAAAGAACCAATGAAATGTCGAGATATCATTCATTCCTGCTCGATGCTTTCGGTTTGTGCAGACGACTGATTTAACGGACGACGAAGGAATTCCCGCAGTGATCGGTTAAAAAGTGCGGGCAGTTCTGCAAATATGCGGGCGTCGGCCCGTGCTTAGACCCGATTATTGCGGGAAGGAACAGATTTGGGGGGGATTTTACCAATCCCGCGCCCTAGAATCAGCTCTGAGAGAGAGAAGATGAAGAAGCGACGTACGGAGAGAACTGCCTCAGAGCCATCTCTCTGAGCACGACGTAGGTTCCGGCGATGACGGCGTCAAAGTAGCGCGGCTTGAGGAACTCCGGCAGAGCCTTCACATGGCCGAACAGCGTCTGCAGCCAATCACCAAGCTGAAACAGTCGCACACACACACAATGGAAGAATGAACACAGGCAGCATCCTTGTACAGAGAATGAACACAGGCAGCATCCTTGTACAAACAATGGACACAGGCAGCATCCTTGTACAGTCACATTGCAGCTCAGCCATCAACACTTACCATATTTTTTTGATTATAAGGCGCACCTCCCAACATTCAGATTCTGTTACAGACAAACCCCTACTTTACGACCCTCTGTTAAGCGACCACCTCTCATTTGAGACCGGATTTGTTGGCACGGATGCATTTTACTATGTAAACGACCTCTCTTAAACGACTTCCTCTAAAACGGAGTCGCTTCCTTTGTTGTAGAAAAGATGGCGGAAAGCGTAGGAAAAGCACGAAAACCACCGACTTTAAAAAAGAAAACCACTGACTTTGGACGAGAGTGGAGGTGATTAACAGAATTCGGCGAAGTGAAACTGTAATACATCGATTGCACAATCCTATGGAGTTGGAAAGACCCAAATCCAGTTTTAATATGTTATTGTATGTGTGCATGAAGAGGAGAGTATGAACTGTGCTGAACTTTTTCTTTCTACGGCTGCCAGTGAAAACCTCCGTCATACGACCCCTCCAATTTACGACCGATTTTTCCGGACATTTTGGAAGTCTTAAAATAGAGGTTTGTCTGTATTATATTTTGTTACTATTTTAGTAGTCACATTTTAAAGCGCAGGGGTCTCAGTCTGGGGAAAAAGTATCGCCTTATAGTCCGAAAAATACGGTAAATTGCAAGTATGTCAAGCTGATATACAATATCAGCTACAATGAAGAGGTAGTAGGTAGTAGGTACTTTATAGTCACAGAGTCGTCTCCGAGAAATTCGGGTTGCTCCCACTGGAGAACGCGTCGCAGCCAGAGGCGCGCCACTTTTTTTTCTTTTTTTTTGCATGCGATTTTTGTGTGACTGATGAGGAAGGAAGGGAGGGGGGTAAATTTTGACCAAATGACAACTTTTTCGTTGCCACTGGGATTTACGTGTGCTAAGTGCATGGGCGCACGGGACATCAGTTTATCGTCTCATCCAAAAGACTCCACGTTCAAACCGTAAGGCTTAGTGCAAAGTGAGAGGAAAAATCCCCTGTACCCAGGTTCGAACTCGGGTTTACTCGACACAAGGCGAACGTGCTACCACTGTGCCACTCTACACAGGTGAATGTGCTCTATGGTTGTTCTTAGAATGTTCATATTGTTACTCTTTTACATTGGCTGTGTGCAGCGGGGAGACCAGAGAAAACTGAAAACCGGACGCATACGTACCTTACCCATTATGGCCTGGGAACGCAGAAGAAGAAGACTGCAAGATACGAGGATGAACAGAAAAGAGAGAGAGAGTTGCGGATGCAGGCGTGTGCTTTGAGGCACTGACCGGTTTGGTAGCGGCGGTCAACCATTACCCATTATGGCCGTATGGCCTAGGAATGCAGAAGAAGAAGAAGACTGCAAGATACGAGGATGAACAGAAAAGAGAGAGAGAGTTGCGGATGCAGGCGTGTGCTTTGAGGCACTGACCGGTTTGGTAGCGGCGGTCAGCTGCAGACGGTCAACCGTTATCCATTATGGCCGTATGGGCTGGGAACGAAGAAGAAGACTGCAAAATACGAGTGAACAGAAAAGAGAGAGAGTTGTGGATGTAGGCGCATGCTTTGAGGCACTGACCGGTTTGGTGGCTGCGGTCAGCTGCAGACGGTCAACCCTCACCCATTATGGTCGTATGGCCTGGGAACGCAGAAGAAGAAGAAGAAGAAGAGTGCAAGATATGAGGGTGAGCAGAAAAGTTGTGGATGCAGGTGCATGCTTTGAGGCACTGACCGGTTTGGTGGAGGCGGTCAGCTGCAGGCGGTCAACCACGTAGTCCATCATCCAGGGCCCCTCCCGCAGGTTGTGGCACAGCGGGTGACCCAGGGCGTTGGAGGGTCGAACCTCCGCCAGCACGGACATCACTCCTACACGTGCAAACAGGATTGAATCAGTAACACACAGACACACATGCATGTGTATGCATGCAAGCATGTTTTCTATGGGGGGGGTTTCAGTGTTGATGCTTTTCCGCTTTTGCAACTCATGTAAAATGTCCAAGTCTTGAGATAATAATAAAGTATGATTGATTGACTGATTGGTTGAAATAGACTATGGTGAAATATTTACCTTCCAAAAGGATCAGTTTTTGGAAATGGGGTAACCCCCATGGGGATACCGTAGTTTTTTCTCTCGTAAAAATAGTTCCCCCACCTTCTGGAAGTTCTGTGCTTGTAACTTCCTCTAATCTGTCTCTCTCTTTGACTCTGCCTTTTTTCTTGCTTCGTGTCATCTACTTGCTTTGCTACCATTATAAGACTCCCTCCCATATAAGACCTACTTCTCCGAGACATTACCCTTCTTTGTAAGTATTAAAAGTACCTCCCTTAAAGACCTCATTTTGGATGGTTTCTGAAGGCCTCACAAGCGATGTTCCACCGTACCTCTCAGGCCGCAGTAGCAGAGAGGGCCGTAGTTGGGGATGTGGTAGGGGGCGAGGCCGAAGCCGTCGCTCTCCTCCTCCACCCCCACCCGGTACAGGACCCGGTTCAGGTCGCCCAGGGTCAGCTCCGTGGCGATCTTCCGGAAGGCCGAGTCCTTCCACAGGGTGGCGCTGAAGCGGGCCTGGCCCGTGTAGCTGAACATCATGGAGGAGTAGTGCTGCAGACCCTGGTCGATCCTCTCCACCGCCTGCTGAGCTCTGTCCGTCAGCCTGCATCTGAAGCGCACAGAAGACAGTATGCATGCAGGTATTATGTAGTAGTTACAGCAGAACCTCTCTTATAATAATAATAATAATAATAATAACTAACATTTATAGAGCGCCTTTTCTCTCTTGAGCTCACGGAGCTTCACAATTAAATAAATGCATAGATCATAAGCTACTACAATATTAACCCTCTGGGCACGATGAGCCCCAATCGGGGCTCCCCGCGACGAGCACGATGGGCCACGATTGTGACTCAGTTCGGCTCAGTTCATATTTCGCGCTGAACTTTGGCCAATCGAATAAGCGAATGCAGCTAACCAATCAGAAAGCTCGTAGCACTCGTACGACTTCCTGCTGTCTGAGTCTAGCCATTTTATCGACCGGTTTGCATTTGTTTGTGTGAAAATGAGTGATGAAAGTAGTGATTGTGAGGATGAGGATGAGTATGTTGCCGATAGTTACTCTGATGCAGACTAGGAAGGTAATTAGGCTTGTATTCGTGTTGCAAAGTGAAGGAAAAGTGTTTGAAGTGAAGGAAAAGGGTTCGATTGCATGGTTTTGTGATGTCTAACATGAGCAGATCATCGTGGATGGGGTGGGGGTGGGGTTAGCTGCAGCCACAGTGAAAGTGCTTTACTGGATTACTGCTGTCACCATATTCAAGGCAAGTTGTTTTCTTTACTTTCATTGCAAAATTCAAGCTTTCTTCTTTCTAAACGTGTATAGGTTTCCCAGTCAAATGTTTGTATGAGAGATGAAAAGTGAAAATAAGAAGTACCGGTTGACGTTTCTGCAGCCTTCAATATTACGCCTGTCTTTTAGTTTACGTTTTTAACTTTTACGTAGTGCCCAGAGGGTTAACTATCAAAAACATGCACATAGCCACAACACGCACACGCACACCCACCCACATGCACGCGCACACACACAATGTGGGGAACATAGTTTTAAGGCAGGAAACAGGACAAGGAAGAAATCAGAGGTGTTGCCGGAAGAGGTGAGTTTTAAGAGCGGTTTTGAAAGATTGGAAACATTTAGCGGAACGAAGTTCATATGGTAGGGAACCTCCCTTATAAGACCTCATCTTGGATGATTTTTGAAGGTCTTGTAAGGGAGGTTCCCCTGTATTAGATGCTATGGAGTTCCGTATCGGTCTGAGAACAGATTTAACCTTGTCTAAAAGCCAGAATGTACTACTATGAAAGGAACAGAAAAGGCTGACAGTACCCTCTGGCTTATCGGTATTGATGTCTTATGGTTGTTTATATGCTATTATTAATATTTTGAAGAATGCCTTATTTTATCAAGCTATTTTATCAAACCTGGAGTTTTTAGGGCTCGATAAAAATGTATAGGGTCTGTTGTTATTATTATACAATTACATTATGTATTGTTAACTATTTATTTATTAATTATACCTGTCCTTAATTATTTCAGCTCACTTTGAACATTCATTTCTATGCTGTTACTGTCAGTCTCCAAAATCCTCCGAAGTCTGAGTGTGGCAACCCACGTGGCGGGGGTAACCAAAAACGGTCACACACGCAATGTTCTCATCCCTAGCTGGTGCATTTGCACCAAAGTGTTCAAGTGCTTCGGCTGTTGAGATGGCCCCTGGAGTCTTTAAGCCAGGAAACGACGACAACAACAACAGAGACTCTCAAAGAAACGCAGAACAACACCGACCACAAAAACACATAACATCGAAACAGAAAAACAAAGACAAAAGACACAGAGTGACTTCTTCTTCTGCGCTCCCAGGCCATACGGCCATAATGGGTAAGGTACGTATGTGTCCGGTTTTCAGTTTTCACTGCTCTCCCCGCTGCGTACAGCCAACACATTCCAGAGGGGGAAAACAATTTTTACGAAAGACACCCCCCCCCACCCACCCCGGTATCCCCACAGGGAGACAGAGAGTGACAAAAACGCTGTTCAAACGAGGTCAACTGACTGCAAGGCGACGACGGTGCCGGGCGTGAAGTTGTTGAAGAAGATGTCGGTGCGGTTGTGGGGTGAGTCAGGGTCCGTGGAGGGCTGCTCCTTGCAGTAGCGGCTGCACGTGATGTGCACATGCTCGCACAGGTCCAGGCAGAAGCGGCCCGAGGGTGGGCCGTTAATGAGGTCGTCGTCGCGCGCGTACTTCTCCTCGTCAGAGGCCAGGCGGAGGTTGCCCTCAAACAGGATCTCCTCCACCACCCCTGGGTGGAAAGATGACGTGGTAAAACGAAGAAAAAAACAACTACTTCTTCTGCATTCCCAGGCCATAAATGGGTAAGGTACGTATGTGTCCAGTTTTCAATTCTTGCCCTCAAACAGGACCACCTCCACCACCCTAAGTGAGTACGTGGTAAAACGAAGAAAAAACCAACTTCTTCTTCTTCTGCGTTCCCAGGCCATACAGCCATAAAGGGTAAGGTACGTATGTGTCCGGTTTTCAGTTGTCAAGAGTCCAGTGTGTGCCCTCAAACAGAACCAGCTCCACCACTCCTAAGTGGAAAGAGTACGTGGTAAAACCATATCACATCGCTGCCAAGAAAAAACAAACTTCTTCTTTTTTTGCGTTCTCAGGCCATAATGGGTAAGGTACGTATGTGTCCGATTTCAGTTCTTAAGAGTTCTTGCCCTCAAACAGGACCACCTCCACCACCCCTGGTGGAAATATTACATGGTAAAACGAAGAAAAACAACTTCTTCTTCTTCTTCTTCCGCGTTCCCAGGCCATATGGCCATAATGGGTAAGGTACGTATGTGTCCGATTTCAGTTCTTAAGAGTTTTTGCCCTCAAACAGGGCCACCTCCACCACCCCTGGTGGAAAGATTTCATGGTAAAACGAAGAAAAACAACAACTTCTTCTTCTTCTTCTTCCGCGTTCCCAGGCCATATGGCCATAATGGGTAAGGTACGTATGTGTCCGATTTCAGTTCTTAAGAGTTTTTGCCCTCAAACAGGGCCACCTCCACCACCCCTGGTGGAAAGATTACATGGTAAAACGAAGAAAAACAACAACTTCTTCTTCTTCTTCTGCGTTCCCAGGCCATATGGCCATAATGGGCAAGGTACGTATGCGTCCGTTTTTCAGTTCTTAAGAGTCGAGGTACAGGTTGCCCTCTACCACCCCTGGGTGGAAAGATTACGTGTGAACACAACTCACCATGCACATGGAGGGGTTTGAAGAAGAGTCCCAGAACTAAGCTTCTGATTTCAAAGACAGGATGAAGGCAACAGCATGTGAGGGGCAGAGTGAACACAACTCACCATGCACGTGGAGGGGTTTGAAGAAGAGCTTCTGGGCGGGGTCTGAGGGGTGCTGGAACACCAGACTAGCCACCATGATCACCGACTGGTGGGTGTCGGGGTTGTGGCGCACCACCTCCATCACTCCGTGGTGAAGGTCCTCGGAGTGAATCTGTCATCATCATCATCACCATCATCATCATCATCACCATCATCATCGCCATCATCATCGTCATCATCATCATCACCGACTGGTGGGTGTCAGGGTTGTGGCGCACTACCTCCATCACTCCGTGGTGAAGGTCCTCGGAGTGAATCTGTCATCATCATCATCACCCATCATCATCATCATCACCATCATCATCGCCATCATCATCGTCATCATCATCATCACCGACTGGTGGGTGTCAGGGTTGTGATGCACCACCTCCATCACTCCATGGTGAAGGTCCTCGGAGTGAATCTGTCATCATCATCATCACCATCATCATCGCCATCATCATCATTACCGACTGGTGGGTGCCAGGGTTGTGGCGCACCACCTCCATCACTCCGTGGTGAAGGTCCTCGGAGTGAATCTGTCATCATCATCATCGTCATCATCATCACCATCATCATCGTCATCATCACCGACTGGTGGGTGTCAGGGTTGTGGCTCCCCACCTCCATCACTCCGTGGTGAAGGTCCTCGGAGTGAATCTGTCATCATCATCATCGTCATCATCATCGTCATCATCATCATCATCATCATCATCATCATCATCATCACCGACTGGTGGGTGTCAGGGTTGTGGCGCACCACCTCGATTACTCCGTGGTGAAGGTCCTCGGAGTGAATCTGTCATCATCATCATCGTCGTCATCACCATCATCGTCAACATTATCATCATCATCATCATCATCATCATCACCATCCATTATCATCATCACCATACCATCATCATCATCATCACCATCATTATTATTATCATCATCATCATCATGATGATCATCATCATTACCATTATCATCATCGTCGTCATCATCATAATCATCATCATCACTATCATCTTTATGATTATCATCGTCATCATCATTATCATCTTCATCATCATCATCATCATCATCATAATCATCACCGCCACCCCCCACCCCACCCACACCTCAGAGTATCCCTCCTCGGCCAGACGGCGGTGCAGGCAGTTGAGCACCCGTTTCCCCCGGCAGATGCCTGAGGTCAGGTCCACCCCGGCACTACCCCCGCTGCTGGCGGTGGTGCCTTCCTTGGCCCAGGCCCGGTACAGCCTCGCCTCTTTCACCACGTCGATCTGCAGCCCAACCACAGCAAGAAATGGACATTTACATAGCGCTTTTTTGGTTAAAAAAACACCAAAACAAACTCAAAGCGCTTTACAGTTTGCGTTTGAAAACGCACACATCAAACGAACAGACGCACTGACTCACCTACTCACATGCATACACACACAATCTAGTTTCTTACCTACACACACATATCTACTTTCTTACACACACAATCTACTTTCTTACCTACACACACACAATCTTCTTTCTTACCTACACACACACACATATCTACTTTCTTACACACACACACACACAATCACTTTCTTACACACACACAATCTACTTTCTTACCTACACACACACACACACACACACACACACACACACACACACCCTACTTTCTTACACACACACACACACAATCTACTTTCCTACACACACACACACACAATCTACTTTCTTACAAACACACAATCTACTTTCTTACCTACACACACACACACAATCTACCCACATGGTGAGGCACCAATTTGTCACATCCTCGATGACACTGTCGATGGCACAGCAAGTCTCAGATACACACACACACAGAATGACACACTCACACATTGAATGAAACACACACACACACAGAGTGACACACACACAAAATGACACACACATACAGAATGACACATAGAGAGAATGACACACACATACAGAATGACACACACAGTATGACACACACACACATAGTGACACATGTATAATGTATCTGTGCGTAAAACCCATTGTGCCCCGTTTATTTCATTTTAATATGTGGCACACTATGTTGATATTGTAATGCTTTTATTTTATTTTATAAGCTTTCTGTTTGTTACTGTAAATATTTATATGCTCCTTTTTTTTCTATGTCCTTAAACAGTATGGTTTATCTTTCGTGCATGTATGTTTGGTTTATGTTCATGTTTATAGATGGCTTGATGAAAAAAAACATGTATTGGCTTATGTTCATGTTTATAGATGGCTTGATGAAACAACTATGCATGTTTGGTTTATGTTCATGTTTATAGATGGCTTGATGAAAAAACCATGTATGTTTGGTTTATGTTCATGTTTGTAGATGGCTTGATGGAAAAAAACATGTGTTTGCTTACTCAATGTCCATCTTTAAATAAAAAATTTACTTTGACATACACACACAGAGTAACACACAAACAGTGACACACACACAGAGTGACACACACACACAGAGTAACACATACAGTGACACACACAGTGACATACACACACACATAGTGATATATACACACACACACACAGTGACACACATACACAGAGTAACACATACAGTGACACACACATAGTGGCATACACACACACATAGTGACACACACACACTACCCACATGATGAGGCACCAATTCGTCATATCCTCTGACACTGCCGATGGCACAACACGTCATGGCTGCCACTGCCGCACTGGGCCACAGGCTGTACTCCGAACGCGTCTGAAACGACACATCCAAAAAACACAAAATACTGACAATAGCACACACACACAAATTCTCAGTCATTCAAGCTGATGTTGTTGTTGTTGTCGTTCCCTGGCTTAAAGACTCCAGGGATCATCCCAACAGCTGAATCATTTGAACACTATGGTACAAATGCAACAGCTAGGGATGAGAACATTATGTGTGTGACTGTTTTTGATTACTCCACCATGTGGGCAGCCACACTCCGACTTCGGAGGAATTAAAGCTGATGTACTCTGAGTGTGTCTGGAACAACAAATCATCAGAAAACAAGATTTTTATTTTAAATATTATTATTATTATTTGAAATAAAAGCAGTCACTGCAGACATAATGTGATTTTTTTTTCATCGTGCAAAAATTTAGTTGTGCTATTATTTGTAGTTTCTCAGAAAAATTGCTATGTTAAAATTTTTAATGAGACGGCGACCAAACACACCAACCCACACACACACCAAAATCATCAGTACATAGACGAGACTTCGCCTGTCAACACACACCGACAATAGCACACACATGGATATCTGTCAGTTATTCAGGCTTCTTCTTCTTCTGCGTTCCCAGGCCATATGGCCATAATGGGAGAGGTACGGGTGTGTCCGTTTTCAGTCTTCACTGGTCTCCCTGCTGCGCACAGCCGACATATTCCGATTCCGGAGGAGCTCAAAGTTAAATTATTTGGATTTTTTTTTAAAAGGCAGGAGAATGGGCCAATAAGTCAGAAAAATAGTAGATGATAGAAAGCAAAGGGAAAAGGCTGAGTCAAAGAGAGTGATAGATTACAGGAAGTTGATAGCACCGAACTTCCAGAAGGTAGGGGAACTACTTGTACTAAAAGAACCCCCCCCCCCGGTATCCCCATTGGGAGAGAGACTCGTGATAGGGGGCGGGGTCGTCCAGCTCCCCGTATGGAGGCATGAGGCATCCACCCGCCGCCCCAATATTGTAAGAATAACATTTACTGACAATGAACATTGAAATGTACAATGGAGAAAAAACACAAACATGAATTACGACTTTAATTTTCCTGCTAACAAGCAATAACACAAGGACAAAGACTTATTAACCCTCTCTAGGACACAGACGCCCGTAAGTGCCAAGTGCGCCCGCTGAACGCCAGGTCTAGTACGTTCACTTTCACTTTCTCCCTACCCACAATGCAATATACTAAGTTAGTTCTTCCTGTTCCTGACTCTCGCTGGTCCGTTTTTGGTTCTTACAGCAAGGGAAAGCACCCACTAGTCTTTTTGAACGGATTTTTCGAAGTGACCCCCCAATTTTTTTCTTCTTTCCACGTGACGTGACGCAGTATTGACTCGGCACGATGCTCGGAGTGCCATTACGGATTTTTTTAATTCCAATTCATGGTTTGTTGTGCGACAGTGTGTTAGCTTTAGAATAATATCATTATTGCTATTCAATATGCATCTTTCAGAAATGAAATATGAGTTAGACTTTATTCTGGGTGATTTTTTTAATGAAAATATTTGGTGTGACGTTTGGAGTTAATTCCCATCTCTCGGGAACTGGGATCGATTCCCAGTTCGAATGGTTGGGAGTCATTGGGTTAAATTCACTGAATTATGATCTTACAAATGTTCAAACATAAAAGACTGCATTGCCACTGGCTCGCTGACAAATTAAAAGTCTAAAATCTGGATCAATACGGGTCAATCTCTGAAAAGTTTCTATGACCCTTTGTTTTTACAATCTCACTCCCTAGTTATAATAATCACATTGACCCCTTCCAGTGTCTACTATGAGGTGTATAATGTCATAGCCCTGAAAGGATGGTTTTTGTTTTAGACAAGTCAGGAGAGATATATCTTTAGAACACTTTTTTTTCTTCCAGATTGAGTCTACTAGTCCCCCCGTGGGGATACCGGGGAGGGGGGCTTTTGTATAAATAGTTCTCCCACCTTCTGGAAGTTCTGTGTTTGTAGCTTTCTCTAATCTGTCACTCTCTTTGACTCTGCCTTTTCCCTTTGCTTACTGTCTTTCTGACTCACCGGTCCATTCTCCTGCCTTTTTTCAAGAAACACTTTCAAAAACATTTCCTCCAGCCCGGAAGTTGGACTTGCTGGGCCTATTTCTTAGTTAGGCGCATAACGGCAGCATGACGCATCTGCGCTCATAATTGACAGGAAACTGTCTGAGCGATTGAAGAAGAAGAAAAAGAAGAGTCTAATAGGTCTCTATTTCGTTTTATAATAATAAAGAAGACAGTTTCTTAACAAAATTGTTCTGGCAAAAAAGGGGTTAACAAATGTTTACTAAGTTCAATAACATTTGACTGCACAAAATCCAACTAAATGAAGAACATTTAGATTAAAAGCTTATTCCAACATATCTTTTATGTGCTTTGACTGGACATCAATAAGTTCAGACTAAAGACACAAAAATGTTTGTAGAGGCTACTGGGTATATGTTGTAGTCGTTGTTTGTTGTTGATGTACCCTGGCTAAAAGACTCCAGGGATCATCCCAACAGCCGAAGCACTTGAACACTATGGTACAAATGCATCAGCTACGGATGAGAACATTACGTGTGTGACCGTTTTTTTTTATTACACCGCCACGTGGGCAGCCACACTCCCGTCTTCGGGGGAATCTGGGTATGAGAGAGAGAGAGAGAGAGAGAGAGAGAGAGAGAGAGAGAGAGAGAGAGGGAGGGAGAGAGAGAGAGAGAGAGAGAGAGGGAGGGAGGGAGGGAGGGACAGAGGGAGGGAGGGAGAGAGAGAGAGAGAGAGAGAGGGAGGGAGGGAGGAGGAGGAGAGAGGGAGGGAGGGAGAGAGAGAGAGAGAGAGAGAGAGAGAGAGAGAGAGAGAGAGAGAGAGAGAGAGAGAGAGAGAGAGAGAGAGAGAGAGAGAGAGAGAGAGAGAGAGAGAGAGAGCGAGAGAGAGAGACTGTGAATGTCACAGAAAACAGAAAGACAGCATTTTGCGGAGTATTACGCATGTAATCTTGCTTTCTTCTTCCAGTAATGTCCACCTGCCGTTTATCGGCAATTATTGACATATATAGCCAGAATGTTCAATGTTCAAGAATGTGGTTCTTCAAAACATGTAAGCCAGCATATTCATTATAAGCACACACCCATGTGCTGCGCATGTACATGTGTGTAAACCAACATTCTCAAACAACTGGATAACTAAAAATGTTAAACAAGCTTTTTAAAAAAATCAAAACATAAAAGTAATTGGGAGACTTTGGGAGCGTCATGCTTGCATGAGTTTGACCATTCATGCGCATGTGCTGTGTGTGTGTGTGTGTGTGTGTGTGTGTGTGTGTGTGTGTGTGTGTGTGTTCATGGGCACATGAGCATGTGCAATGATGTGGGTTTTTTTCTTTTTTTTTAGACTGATATGTGACCCAGCACCACGAAAGGGATATTAAGTCGCTGGGCTAGTTTCTCATAACAGTCTTAAAAAGTCAAAAATCTCTTTTAAAAAAAAATCAATTTTGAGTTATGGGTATTCTCGTGCTCTCTAACATCTCATCTTTCATATGTATAAGGGATAATCTTTGTTATGGTCTCTAAATACCCACCCACCCAAAATATATAAAAAAATAAAAAAGTGCTTTGAAATGAGTAGGTTGAGGCCTTTTCTTCAGCTAGGTTAAACTTTAGACTGCGATTTCTCAAAATGGCCGACAGTCACCTTACCAACTTTGAATGCTCATAACTCTCAAACGAAAAAAAGTTACGAGAATGGTTCTTATGAAGTTATATGATTTGAAAGAGAATTGTCCAGTTCTTAACCGGACCATTGTCTCAGAATGGTCATTTTGACACTTAACTCAATCAAGTCGTTCCGGACATGTAATTATGTCTGATAATCTTTATTATGGTCTCTAAATACCCACCCACCCAAAATATATAAAAAAATAAAAAAGTGCTTTGAAATGAGTAGGTTGAGGCCTTTTCTTCAGCTAGGTTAAACTTCAGACTGTGATTTCTCAAAATGGCCGACAGTCACCTTACCAACTTTGAATGCTCATAACTCTCAAACGAGAATGGTTCTTATGAAGTTATATCATTTGAAAGAGAATTGTCCAAAGTTTTTAATTGGACCATTTTCTCAGAATGGTCATTTTGACACTTAACTCAATCAAGTCATATAATTATGTCTGAATTAATAGATAGCTGTCAATTTAATGCATTTTCTTCCAGGGAAGTAAATCTGTGTGCACACCATACCTTTGTCACTTCTAAACTCGCTTCACTCCCTTAGACCACAATTTTGCCTCTGACTTTGCTTTTTTAATGTTTTGTTGTGGGGGAACAATATCGGTGTAGAGTTGGGTAAAGGTAAAGGTTGTGCCCCCCCCCCCCACCCCTGCATTTCTCGGTTAATTCCATTTTAGCCTTTCTTACCAAACATAAAGCTGTATTTTATAAACATTTTCAGCTAATTATCTTTTTGGAATACTAACCCTAACCCTTACCCTACCCCCTCTATAAGACGGAAAAACGCAATGAACCACGACTGTGACAAATGCTGCGGTGTACTGCAGTACATGGGGGGGGGGGGGGGGGGTCCTATTAGATAATGGCCTTTATCATGACTGCAATTATTGAACAAAGATAATTAGCTGAAAATGTTCATAAAATACAGCTTCATGTTTGGTAAGAAAGGCAAAAACGGAAAAATGGAATTAACAGAGAAATGTAGGGGGGGCACATCTTGACCTATACCGAGTTTTTCTAAATAAAGTCTATATATAAAAAGGTCTGATCTACCATATGCCTAAACCTGAAGTAAAAACCCGTAATTTTCTTTCATTTCTCCTTTTGTTTATGTTTGTTTTGTTTGTGTGTATGGCTGGAGTGATTTGTGAGGTTTTTTTTAATAATTCAAAATCGTTGCGAAGTGAATGAGTTAATGTCCTTTTCGTGGTGCTGGGTCACAATTATAATCAGACAACCAGTAATTAAAACAAAAAAACACCACACAAACAACAAACACATGCCAGCATCAACTTGAAACACAACAAAACTGAACAAAACTCTGTCCACTGATGTTGAACTCTTGTTACAAGCGTGGCAGGAGGACTATATTCCAGCGACTTGTCGAAGGTTGTGGCCAGCTTCTTCAACAAAAAGGCCTAACAATCATGGAACAAAAGAAAGAAATCCAATAACCAGACTCATAACATAGTATAGTATAGTGTAGTGTGGGACTGGCTCAAGCCTAAGCCTCGCGGCTTACAAACGTCCCTTCATTGACACCGTTTTGCTTGCTTAAAGCATTCCTTTTAAAATTATGATTGTAATTCAATCATCATGTTCAAAAAATAGTTGACTAAAATTTTCATCCTTGTCAAGATTTTTGAAGGTGCTTAGTGTTGGTGCTCTTTTTAGGTTAGGTGTTAGTAAATTCCAGAGGTTAGCAACTCGATTACTAAAACAATGTTTACTCCTACTAGTATTACAACGCTGTATATGTAATTTTCCCTCTTGATTTCTAGTGCTGTTATAAATGGACAGTGTAAAAAGAGAATCAATGCTAATGTCATCTGTACATCTGTATAAGGTCTCCTCTAACACGTCTTCCTTTTAATGAATGAAGGTTTTTAAGAATTTTAATCTATCTTGGTAATTAAAATATTTACAACTTTTGGTAAAGGTCAAGATGTGCCACCCCCCCTACCTATCTCCGTGAATTGTATTTTTCCGTTATTGCCTTTCTTACCATACATAAAGCTGTATTTTAGGAACATTTTTAGCTAATAACCTTTTTGGAATACTAACCCTAACCCTAACCCTACCCCCCACTCTATAAGACGGAAAAACGCAACGAACCACAACTGTGACAAATCGCGGTGTACTGCAGTACATAGTGGGGGGTAGGGTTAGGTTTAGGGCTAGGGATAGGGTTAGGGTTAGTATTCCAAAAAGGTTATTAGCTGAATATGTTCCTAAAATACAGCTTTATGTATGGTAAGAAAGGCAAAAACGGAAAAATAGAATTAACCGAGAAATGCAGGGGGGGTGGCACATCTTTACCTTTGCCCAACTTTTAACCATTTTGGTTGCTCTCCTCTGTACCCTTTCAACAGAACCTGATTGACAGACACAAATAATGACCGTCTGTCTTTATCAGACTATAAAGCACAACTTCGCACCCTCCAAATCTGACACCAAATTCAGATATTGTTGTTACTATGTTTTCTGACTATATTATTAGTCATGTTATAGGGCGCAGGGGTCTTAGTCTGGCAGGGGGGGGGGGGGGGGGGGGGGGGGGGGGGGGGGGGGGGGGGAAGTATGGCCTTATAGTCAGAAATATATGGTGTATTTCTATGTGAAGGAAAGATGAGGTTGTGATGTTTGAATTATTTATTTAATTTATATTAATGTACTAATCCTTGTTTGTCAGCGTGTGATTCAATATATATTGCCTATATTTCATGTTTGTATAATATGTGTTTATGCCTACGGATGTACTGTATTAATGCTAGTATTTATTGTAGCTTTTATGTATTACTTTAGTGGTGCTCATTTATGTATCTTATATAATCATTTGTAAAGCGCAAAAAACTCCAGTATAACCGAGAGGTGTTGTGCTATAAAAAAAATCAACATTATTATTAAGGTTATTTTAAATGACTAAGCTTATTAGGCAAAGAGTTATCTTCAATAAACAGGCCTTTAAATTGGGTATCTACATTAAATAGGGTTAGGAATCAAAAAGTAATTTTTATTATAAATATCACATAATAAAAGTGCTATACATTGGCCTAATAATCAAAGAAAACATCTTCAATCGGCAGGCTGAGTAACAAGAATTATCTTCGGTCAAAAGCTCTAGTAACTCAACTATCTTGGTAATCAAAATATTTACAACTTTTGGTAAAGGTCAAGATGTGCCACCCCCCCTACCTATCTCCGTGAATTGTATTTTTCCGTTATTGCCTTTCTTACCATACATAAAGCTGTATTTTAGGAACATTTTTAGCTAATAACCTTTTTGGAATACTAACCCTAACCCTAACCCTACCCCCCACTCTATAAGACGGAAAAACGCAACGAACCACAACTGTGACAAATCGCGGTGTACTGCAGTACATAGTGGGGGGTAGGGTTAGGTTTAGGGCTAGGTAGGGCTTAGGGTTAGGGTTAGTATTCCAAAAAGGTTATTAGCTGAAAATGTTCCTAAAATACAGCTTTATGTATGGTAAGAAAGGCAAAAAACGGAAAAAATAGAATTAACCGAGAAATGCAGGGGGGGGTGGCACATCTTTACCTTTGCCCAACTTTTAACCATTTTGGGTGCTCTCCTCTGTACCCTTTCAACAGAACCTGATTGACAGACACAAATAATGACCGTCTGTCTTTATCAGACTATAAAGCACAACTTCGCACCCTCCAAATCTGACACCAAATTCAGATATTGTTGTTACTATGTTTTCTGACTATATTATTAGTCATGTTATAGGGCGCAGGGGTCTTAGTCTAGGGTGGGGGGGGGGGGGGGGGGGGGGGGGGGGGGGGGGGGGGAAGTATGGCCTTATAGTCAGAAAAATATGGTGTATTTCTATGTGAAGGAAAGATGAGGTTGTGATGTTTGAATTATTTATTTAATTTATATTAATGTACTAATCCTTGTTTGTCAGCGTGTGATTCAATATATATTGCCTATATTTCATGTTTGTATAATATGTGTTTATGTCTACGGATGTACTGTATTAATGCTAGTATTTATTGTAGCTTTTGTGTATTACTTTAGTGGTGCTTATTTATGTATCTTATATAATCATTTGTAAAGCGCAAAAAAATCCAGTATAACTGAGAGGTGCTGTGCTATATATATATAAATCAATATTATTATTAAGGTTATTTTAAATGACTAAGCTTATTAGGCAAAGAGTTATCTTCAATAAATAGGCCTTGAAATCGGGTATCTGCAATAAATAGGGTTAGGAATCAAAAAGTAATCATTAATATATAGGTCACATAATAAAAGTGCAATACATTGGCCTAATAATCAAAGAAAACATCTTCAATCGGCAGGCTGAGTAACAAGAATTATCTTCGGTCAAAAGCTCTAGTAACTCAAGACTCATTTTCAAACAAACTAAAGCGAAGAAACAATCAAAGTGTTTCATGTTTTCATAAACAGCCCTAGCAACTAATAACGCAGGCCCAATATTCCAGTTAACCCTTTCACAGCCAATGTCGCATTTATGCACCACAATGGTTCAACACCCATGTCATCAAAAGGCATCAAATCAGGGCCTGTTATTCAAAGACCCTATTTCTTATGTTTGGGGAGTTAACCCTTTCACAGCCAATGTCGCATTTATGCACCACAATGGTTCAACACCCATGTCACCAAAAGGCATCAAATCAGGGCCTGTTATTCAAAGACCCTATTTCTTATGTTTGGGGAGTTAACCCTTTCACCGCCAGCCATTTTTCAGCCACAAAAATTCCATTACTTACCTTGGTAGAGAAAAAAGTCTGTCTGTAATATTGGGAATTCCTCTGTGACATATTTAAAGTAAGGCCTATCAACCTCCCAAAATTAAGAGAATAAGGTCTTTGGATAACAGACCCTGATTTGAGGCCTTTTAGTGACATGGGTGTTAAATCATTGTGGTGCAAAAATGCGACGTTGGCGGTGAAAGGGTTAAGGATAGGCCCGTTTTATACATGTCACGGTTCACAGAATTCCTAACATTGCAGATAGCATGTCTTTCTCTACCCAGCTAAGTTCAATGGGATAGTTTGGCTGATAAATGTCTGGCAGTGAAAGGGTTAATAAGGGAAGTAATTGATGGGGCTCCAGGAGGGTACGCATGTTATAAACACAGCATCCATGGGGCAGTAGGAAGGTTCGCACGTCAGGGCTCTCAATCGTCCCTCAAAACAAGGGGTCCCAGGGACTCCTTCACTTACAGAATAGAGGGTCCTAGAGGCGGGGATAGAGGGTCCCAGTGGCATTGCGAATGCCAAACAATTTTTTTCTAGTGCATCCCTCGGACCCTCTGCACATTCTTTTAGAGGGTCCTTTAGAATTTTAGTACTCCAAATGGGGGTCCCTGGGAGCCCTGCACGTCATAAACACAGTCTAAAGTTCACCTTGTGTAGAGTGGCACAGTGGTAGCACGTTCGCTTCGTGTCAAGTAAACCCGAGTTCGAACCTGGGTACAGGGGACTTTTCCTCTCACTCTGCACTAGGCCTTGCGGTCTGAACGTGGAGTCTTTCGGATGAGACGATAAACCGAGGTCCCGTGTGCTCATGCACTTAGCACACATTAAACCCGGTGGCAACGAAAAAGTTGTCATTTGGTCAAAATTTACCCCCCTCCCTTCCTTCATCAGTCACACAAAAATCACATGCCAAATTTTTAAATTGAGTGGCGCACCTCTGGCTGCAACGCGCTCTCCAGGTGGGAGCAACCCGAATTTCACAGAGATGCCTCTGTGACTATGATGTACCTAACCTAACCTTGATGGGCTGTAGGAAGGTACACACGTTATCAACACAGTCTATGGTTAACCTTGATTGGCGTATCGTTGTCGTGGGTCTGGTCATAGAAGATGGCGGGGGGTGCCGAGGGCAGCAGGTCCCTGACCCGGGGCTGCAGGAAGGACCCCAGGGGGTCCCCGCTAAACTCCGCCACCAGCCGCCTCAGGTCGCCCGGGCTTTCCGCATTCATCATCTCTACACACAGAAAATGCATGCGCTGGAATCTTCTTCTTCTGCGATCGCTCAGTTTCCTGTCAATAGAATGATTTTCGGAAAAAACTAGGGGAGAGCACTTCGTGAAAGTTAGAGTTGTTTGCCTCCATTACTCGGTCAAATACCATAGCAACAATGTAACAATGGCGTCGAAGCTTGAAACCGCAGGATGTGAGTCAGCGACTTGCAAACATTTTTTAAAAGAAAAATTAGGGGTGGCCAGTGGCCACAAACTGAAAAAATTTGCAAATGTAACATCAAAATATAAATTACATAATTTTTTAGAATGACAGTGTTCTAAGTGCTGTATGTCTGCTCAAACACACAAGTCTATAGGCTATGAGAGCTGATGGTAGAGTGACTTCCCCTGTTTGACAGATTGAATTAGGCAAGATCACTCCCACACACCATGAAATTACTCCCCTTAACTCTCTTGTGCGGTGAGCGGTCGGGAACGTTAAAAAAAAATCGGATCGGAAACGTCTAGAACGTTCAGGAATGTACAGATTCCACGTGGCCGGTTTGGGCGCTTCCATTTTGTTTCTATTACATGGCAGTCACGTGAGCGCTTCAGCCTCACTTTCGCTATAGATTACACTTCCGTCCTGTTGCTTGCAATGGCTTCTAGGCCGATTGGTTTGAAAGATATGAATTTTTGAAAATTAGTGACCGACTTCGGCATTTTCACGATTTTTCCAATATGGATGACGAACAGTTATGGCGTCCATTGACTGAGGAAAGCGATGAATAGTCGTATTTTTGTGAAAGATAGGACTTATGAGATCACGAAGTGATGAATAAGGAGTGTATTCTGACCTATTTCGGCAGCGAGCTTGTTTTTGTTCGATCGATGCAAATTTTTTAAGTCGTGTTACTGACATCGGCATTTTCCCGACTTTTACATCATGGGTGATGAGTCGCTATTGCATCCACTGAGTGATGACAGCGATGAAAATTTCTTTTTTTGTGAAAGATAGGAATTATAAGATCGTGAAGTGAAAGGGTAAGTGAATGATTTTGAACTACATTTCCATTTCAATCGTCTTAGGCTTCACCAGTCTGCAAAAGTAGGCAGTGAATGACTAGTGAATGCAGTTTGCGAATACACTTTGGCATTTTGATTTTTTTGGTGGAGCCATGCATCCCCATAACATCTTGAAATTCATTTTGCAAATCAGACAGACATCTCGGCAACACATTCAAAACCAAAAAACACACAAAATCTGCTAGGGTATATTTTATTTTATAATTTTTCTGACGCTACCCCCCTTCTGTACGGAGTGACGTCCCTTGGGCTAGGATTTCAGAGGTGATAGAGAGCACAGAGTGTCAGGCACAAGAGGGTTAATTATTTCCGAACAATTCCTATTATGAGCACAGACGCGTCATGCTGCCGTCATGCGCCCAACTAAGAAATAGTTAGGCCCAGCATGTCCGACTTCGGCTGGAGGAAATCTTTTTGAAAGCGTTTCTCGAAAAAAGGCAAGAAAGTGGACCGGTTAGGCAGAAAGATAGTAGATCCAAAAATCCATAGTAGATCCAAAAATTATCACTCACCACCACAACAACAAAATTCCACTGTGGTTTTCACAATCAATTCCACAACCAAGGTTCATTCAGAACTCAATTCACCGTTCATCTTTTCCCACTTTCAAATGTATTATTGTTATTATTTATCTTTCATTCCATCTCACTCCATTCTTAGAGTTTTTCACATAACTCAAGACTCTATTACACTTTAGAGCTTTTTCCCCATTTCAACTCACTTTCTGGAGTTTTGACACAACTCAATATTATATTTACTAATTACTACCCTTTTTACTTCATCTTAGTTTGTTGTTTGTTTTTTCTTAGTCACGAGGCATCCACCCGGTTAGGATGACAAAATGCACAGGTCTCTGCCTACCTCTGACCAGAGCATTGAGGCCCAGTCTGTTGATGAAGTACATATATGCAACTGGAGAAAATCCAAAAACAGGCAAGGCAGGGGTCCAGGGGCCGCCCAGTCCCCTGGCAGGGTACAAGGGCTCTGCCCCTGTTTAGGGGTCAGGGAACGTGAAGCTGAAGAAAAAGCAAAATCATACTCAATTTGAAGCTTATTCCAGGCTTGTAAAGTGAGAATTCAACACTTTTTTCCCCTTGAACTTTGAATCATTTTTTGTTGTTGGGGGGGTCAAAATGTTGAAAAACAGGCGCCGCCTCGTATCCGAGGCAAGGTTGCATCCATGGAAGTATCCATCCAGGTTGCTGTCTCCAAACACACAGACTAACAGACACAACTCAGCTGTATACGGCATAGGATTACAAGGCCCAGGTCTTTCCTACCTCTGACCAGAGCGTTGAGTCCCAGTCTGTTGATGAAGTAGCCATCCAGGTTCTTGTCTCCCGTGAACAGCTCCCCAACCACAAACAGGTCAGGGCGCTGCTTGCGAGCCGCATCCAGCATGTACTGAAAAAACGGCACAACGCAGGGGGGAATCACCACACAACGCAGGGGGGAATCACGACACAACGCAGGGGGGAATCACCACACAACGCAGGGGGGAATCACCACACAACGCAGGGGGGAATCACCACACAACGCAGGGGGGAATCACCACACAACGCAGGGGGGAATCACCACACAACGCAGGGGGGAATCACGACACAACGCAGGGGGGAATCACCACACAACGCAGGGGGGAATCACCACACAACGCAGGGGGGAATCACCACACAACGCAGGGGGGAATCACCACACAACGCAGGGGGGAATCACCACACAACGCAGGGGGGAATCACCACACAACGCAGGGGGGAATCACCACACAACGCAGGGGGGAATCACCACACAACACAGGGGGGAATCACCACACAACGCAGGGGGGAATCACCACACAACGCAGGGGGGAATCACCACACAACGCAGGGGGGAATCACCACACAACGCAGGGGGGGGGGGGAATCACCACACAACGCAGGGGGGGAATCACCACACAACACGGGGGGGGGGGGGGGGGGGGGGGGGGGGGGGGGGGGGGGGGGGGGGATCACGACACAACGCAGGGGGGAATCACGACACAACGCAGGGGGGAATCACGACACAACGCAGGGGGGAATCACCACACAACGCAGGGGGGAATCACGACACAACACAGGGGGGGGGGGGGGAATCACCACACAATGCAAGGGGGGGGGGGGGGGGGAATCAACACCACAACGCAGGGGGGGGGGGGGGGGGGAGATCACCACACAACGCGGGGGGGGGGGGAGAATCACCACACAACACAGGGGGGAATCACCGCACAACGCAGGGGGGAATCACCACACAACGCAGGGGGGAATCACCACACAACGCAGGGGGGAATCACCACACAACGCAGGGGGGAATCACCACACAACGCAGGGGGGAATCACCACACAACGCAGGGGGGAATCACCACACAACGCAGGGGGGAATCACCACACAACGCAGGGGGGAATCGCCACACAACGCAGGGGGGAATCACCACACAACGCAGGGGGGAATCACCACACAACGCAGGGGGGAATCACCACACAACGCAGGGGGGAATCACCACACAACGCAGGGGGGAATCACCACACAACGCAGGGGGGAATCACCACACAACGCAGGGGGGAATCACCACACAACGCAGGGGGGAATCACCACACAACATAGGGGGGAATCACCACACTTTAGCATCTCTGATTGACATATGGATGTAAGGCATGGGAGCATGATTCTGTTGTTGTCTTACCCTGGCATAAAGACTCCAGGGATCATCCCAACAGCCGAAGCACTTGAACACTATGGTACAAATGCACCAGCTAGGGATGAGAACATTACGTGTGTGACGGTTTTCGATTACCCTGCCACGTGGGCAGCCACACTCCGACTTCAGAGGATTTTAGACTGATGATGTTATGCTAGGACCTTGTCATGGCTTAAAGCCCCCCCCCACGTCACGTATCACATTCCCTCTTATGCTAGAAAGATTTCTTAAGATTTCTTACCAGCTATAAGAGGGAAAACACGTGAAAACCGTGATTTTGACACGTGACGTGGTGGGTCTTTAAGACAATCCCCGCACAACCATGCAGAACATAACATTTTTACGTAGCCTTGGTGTTCTAGCTTATGTCAACTGGTCTGATCATGCCAAGGCGTTGATTCTGTTCTAAAAAAACTTCCTCTTGAAAACTCACTTGTCTGTTTGTGTATCATCATGAAATGACTGAAGCATTATTGTGTGTTGTGTTGTAGAATGTGACAACATACTGAATTGGAGTCTTTCGGATGAGACGATAAACCGAGGTCCTGCCTTAGCACACGTTAAACCCAGTGGTAACGAAAAAGTTGTCATTTGGTCAAAATTTACCCCCCACCCCCACCCCCTTTCCTTCCTCATCAGTCACACATAAATCGCATGCCTCTGGCTGCGATGCGCTCTCTAGGTGGGAGCAACCCGAATTTCACAGAGACACCTCTGTGACTATAAAGTACCCAATATATTGTGTTGTACTTGAGAATATTCACTGGCCCCTGTGGAAAATTCACCATCCGCTCTTCCTTTACATGCCAGTCCTCTAATCTAGTCTACGTCATCTCTTGCCTCCTCTGCAACAAACTGTACGTTGGGGAGACATACCGAACCCTGAACGACAGATACACAGAACACCTACGATCCGTGCGCCTGTCGTACAGGGATCCTATTGGAATCCATTTCAACAGCCCCGGACACTCCCTTGGTCATGCAACAGTTCCCGCGGTATGGCAAAACAAAGGCGGAATGACACAAAGAAAGTTCCGTGAATCCTGGCTCATAAAACACCTTGGGACAATCGCGCCAGCAGGCCTCAACACCAAAGAATGATTCTCCCCCATGTCCATCACCAGCATCATCCTGGGGCTACCCCCAACTGTGAGCCACCCCCCCCCCCCCCTTCTGACAGTAGATCTTCATAGTGCCTAGCAACTCGTAGACGAAGTCATGTTTGGAAATGTACATATTGTTAATATATAAGTATTTGTGTGTATGAATGCGTGCACATGTGTGGGTGTATGTGCATGTGGGTGTGGATGTGTGTACCTGTGTTTGCATATGTCTGTGTGCATAAATATTTATGTCACTTTACTTTTCTAACTTAGATTTGTTTATAAATAGTATGCATATGCCATGCAACGTGATGTTCAAATCACGAACAAAATGTTTATTCACTGTGTGTACGTGTGTGCACTGTGATGTATGTGTGTGTGTGTGTGTGTGTGTGTGTGTGTGTGTGCATTGTGTGTGTGTGTGTGTGGTGTGTGGTTGTGTGTGTGTGTTTGTGTGTGTGTGTGTGTGTGTGTTTGTGACTCACCTGTGTGTGTGTGTGTGTGTGTGTGTGTGTGTGTGTGTGTGTGTGCGTGTGCGTGCATGCATGCGTGTGTGCGGTTGTGTGTGCACTGTGTTTATCCTATTCTACAGAGTTAACACATACTCAGTGTTGTCAACTTTGCCATTTGTAGGCTCTCCTTTTTTCCATGGTTATTAATTGTATTCAGTCTCTCTCCTTTTTGTGTGTGACTTTTCTACTCAGTTTTTCTTTCCTATTTTGCTACCTTCTTGTCGTCGCCACACTGAAGACGGGCTTATGGCCAGAAACGTTTGTCTTGTCTCCAATAAAAGGGACCTCAATCTACCAGCCTCGAATTGAGTGTTTTTTGTGCCTATTGTGTTGTACTACAGGTTTATAGTGCTGTATTGTACTGCATTGTACAGTGTAGTCTGTTTCCCTCAAACTTTCAAAACTTTGTATTGTATTGTATTGTATTGTATTGTATTGTATTGTATTGCAGTGACTAGTGTAGTGTACAATAATACACAATCTCCTCAGTAAACTTCAAAAAATTCCAAACAACGCAGCTCAGTTAATCCTCAACTCATTCGCATCACATATAATTATCTGTGTGAGTGTGTGTCCGCGTGTGTATGTACGTGCGCGAGCGCGCGCGTGTATGTATGTAATTCTGTGTCTGTTTGTCTGACCGTCTTTGGGTGTTTGTGTAATTTTCATTTCCCATTCTTTATGCTATATGTTAAATATTATTATATGTGGTGTTATATGTGTGTATTATATTTTTATATCGTAAAGGCCTAGGGCATTAAATTGATTAGGCGCGCTAAATGTTCTAATAATAATAATAATAACTTTAACCTCAGCCACATGCAGAGGGGTGCTGTGAGCGTTGTCCAACCGGACCCCATAGAACACCACGACGGTCCTCTCACAGTAGATCTTCATGTCCTGTACTGTATTGTATAGTAACTCACCTCAGCCACATGCAGAGGGGTGCTGTGAGCATTGTCCAGCCTCACCCCATGGAACACCACGGCGGTTCTCTCACAGTAGATCTTCATGTCCTGTACTGCACTGTATAGTAACTCACCTCAGCCACATGAAGCGGGGTGCTGTGAGCGTTGTCCAGCCTCACCCCATGGAACACCACAGCGGTCCTCTGACAGTAGACCTTCATGTGCTCCCACAAGGCGGGGCAGTCTTGGGGCCCCTGGCCGTAGCGCAGCTTGACGTTGTCCCCCCAGGGCACCAGCTCGCGCCGCAGGTAGACGTTGGACTCTGGAGCAAGGAGGTCTACAACATGAACACGGTTAGACACTTCCCCTGGGAAACCCCCCCCTGCAGTCTTGGGACAGCTTGGGCTGGAGCTTTGACTGAATGCAGGAGTTTTTAACCCAATTGCGCTACCATAGTATAAGAGAAATATGGAGGAGTTTTGACCCAATTGTGCTACCATAGTATAAGAGAAATATGGAGGAGTTTTGACCCAATTGCGCTACCATAGTATGAGAAATATGCATGAGTTTTGACCCAATTGTGCTACCATAGTTTAAGAGAAATATGCAGGAGTTTTGACCCAATAGTGCTACCATAGTATAAGAGAAATATGCAGGAGTTTTGACCCAATTGCGCTACCATAGTATAAGAGAAATATGCAGGAGTTTTGACCCAATTGCGCTACCATAGTATGAGAGAAATATGGAGGAGTTTTGACCCAATTGCGCTACCATAGTATAAGAGAAATAAGGAGGAGTTTTGACCCAATTGCGCTACCATAGTATAAGAGAAATAAGGAGGAGTTTTGACCCAATTGCGCTACCATAGTATAAGAGAACATAACTACAACATGAACATGGGCAATCAATCCCTGCAGCCTGAAACAGCTTTGGCAGAACTTTTGACCCAATACAACTACCATAGCATAACCACAACAATTTCAGACAGACTGGCAGACCCGGAAGCCTGTGGCATCTCGGGAAGGAACTTTGACCTCAAAGTACCCCCCTAGTATCGAGAGAACACAGCTGCGGCATGGAGCTTGGTTAGGCGCATCCCTTTAGAATTCAGATCACGGCAAGGTGCTTACCTTCAGCGAAGTTGCGTAAGGGCTGGTCGCCGAAGACCCACCCACTGACGGCCCACACCAGGTGGGGCTCCTTGTCCATCAGAAGCTCCGCCCTCTCCACGCTCTCCTCATGAGATTGGGGGCAAATAAAGTAGCTGAAACGCAAAATCAAAACACTTTAGAGTGTAGAGTGGCACAGTGGTAACGCGGAATTGGGATTCGAAATGAGCGGCGTGGGAGCAACGCCACTGTACGGCCCAGAAGATGGGACAGCAACAAAACAAAAGAAGAAAAAAAGATGGCACTCACTGGTACATGATGGGGTCGTCCCTGGACACCTGCCCCAGACGCAGGCCCCGGTCGCTGACGAAGCGGTAGAAGCCGTTGGCGACGAAGCTGTCGATGGCGGCGTGCAGGTGGCTCCACACCTCCTTGGCCTTCTCCTCGTTCAGCCACCGCAGGTGGTGGCCCAAGTCCTCGCCCCCCTTGTCCACGTTCAACCTGGGATAAAAGATTCATAACAACACCCCATTAAAAAGTAACAAAAAGCTGGAGCAGATTGCAGGCGCATGAAAGATGTACTTTTCAGTTTATATGTTATTGTTGTTCTTGTTGTTGCTTGCTTGTTCGTGCACATTTTGTATGCTATCATTTTCATTATCATGTTCTGTTCCAGTCTCTTATTACTTGTGGCAGCCAACATTGTGTTTGAGCGCCTTGTATAAGCTTTAAGCCTCTTGTGCTCATTCTCATTTGTTTATGGGTTGCTGAGCGCTTTACAATGTGATTCTCTGCGTACAGTCGGCATATTCCGATTTCGGAGGAGCTCAAAGGAGAAAAATTATTTGGAAGATTTTTTTTTTTTAAGGCAGGAGAATGGGCCAATAAGTCAGAAAGATATAGATGATGACAGAAAGCAAAGGGAAAAGGCAGAGTCAAAGAGAGCGACAGATTAGAGGAAGTTACAAGCACAGAACTTCCAGAAGGTGGGGGAACTATTTCTATACTATACCTTGCTCCTCCACCATCCCCATGTTGATTCTGATGATGTCTGCAATCATTCAGACAAAACAGGCACACAAGTCAATCAATCAATCAATCAATCAAAAATGTATTGTCTTTAAAACATCAAGAAATTCTTTGTCTGGCATGCACATAAAACACACATAAAAACATAGAAATAATAAGACATGCATAATATACAGTACATACATCATAAGAATTAAATTACAATGCAGTATAAAACACTTGGAAGTAAATACACGGTTACACAGCACGATAAAGAAATTCTTTGTTTGGCATGCACATAAAACACACACACATAATAAGACATGCATAATATACAGAAAATACACAATGCACACACACACACACACACACACACACACACACACACACACACACACATGAACACACACACATACATACACCACCCCGTCCCCTTCCCCACACATTTTATTCAAACTCTCCACCCTCAACCACGCCTCTCCCCCATCACACACACACACACACACACAGAGCTAAACAAACAATTTGCATAAAAGTAATAATAGGACAAAATGCACAAAATGCATAAAACAAATGAAAATGGATAATATGAATTGAAGTGACGTTATTTTATTCACAAGAGACACAACAAAACATCTGGATATTTCGGCGAATGCGCCTTTATCAACACAGACACAAGAAAACAGCAAACAGCAAAGATAGCAAAACACGATACTTCTCCTCTACAATCCGCATTTATATCGCGCATTCCTCCACCAAAGGTGGAGCTCTATGCGCTTAACAACAACACAAAAATTTAAAGCAAGAAATTCAACAAAGACATTTGAATGAAAGAAAACATTTTTGTTTTTTTCCTTCAAGTTTGTTTTCTGTTTGTTCATTGCATGCCTTGATCTTTTTATTTCCCTGATGCGATGATGTGAGTGTCCATGAGTGTCTATAGTGTGTATGTGGAGAAAAAGAGGGAGGGGGGGGGTAGGTAGGTAGGGCCGGTGTGAGCATTTTGATTTAAATTGTGTCCAAAAATTTTTTTATATTTCTGAACGTTTTTGTAATACTGTTTTCTTTTCTTTATATTTTTTCTTTCAAAATAATTGCAAAGCGCTCTGAGGATTTTTTGGTTCCATTAAAGAGCGCTATATAAGCTTTGTTTTTATTATTATTATTATTATTATTATTATCATTATTAATATATTCCTGTGGGGATACTGGTGGGTCTTTTGCATAAATAGTTCCCCCACCTTCTGGAAGTTCTATCAATTATTATCTATATTGTTAAAAATTCGGGACTTTACTGGTGTTGCACTGCCTCTGGACATTGCCTCCAGTATCGTTCCCACCATCTTTATATCTAGTAATGTCCCATATGTGTCTGTTCCAGACCAGAGGACGTTAAACAGATTTTCATTCATGGAAGTTAAGTGCTTGTAACTTCCTCTAATCTGTCACTCTTTTTGACTCTGCCTTTTCCCTTTGCTTGCAGTCATCCACTATCTTTTTGCCTTTCCGGTCTATTCTCCTGCCCTTTTTTTCAAGAAACGCTTTCAAAAACATTTCCTCCAGCCGAAGTCGGGCCTCGCATAACCTGCAGCATGACGCATCTGCACTCATAATTGACAGGAAACTGAGCGATCGAAGAAGAAGAGGAAGAACTATTGTTATTTTTTGGCGTTAATAAATTTACAACAAAAGCACAAGACTAGGGGGGGGGGGGGGGGAGGTCAATTAAACAGTTACTTGAACAAAGAAAGACAACTCAGTCTGCTAAGTAATGCTATTCATGGTAAATAGCGGTGTTGTCTACAATAGGAATTGTTCGGAAATAATTAAGGGGAGTAATTTCATGGTGTGTGGGAGTGATCTTGCCTAATTCAATCGGTCAAACAGGGGAAGTCACTCTACCATCAGCTCTCGAAGCCTATCGACTCACGTGTTTTAGCAGACATACAGCACTTAGAACACCGTGCGTCATTCTAAAACTTTGTCATTTATATTTTATGCCACATTTTGCAAGATTTATTAAAAAAATGTTTGCAAGCCGCTGATTCGCATCCTGCGGTTTCAAGCTTTGACGCCATTGTTGCTATGGCATTTGAACGAGTAATGGAGGTAAACAACTGTATTTTCACGAAGTGCTCACTATTTTTTTCAGAAAATCGTCTATTACGCTTCTATCGCTCACCCGTGTCGGTGCATCCATTTGATGGCCATTTTGACGTTGACAGAACTCTTGTTGCGGCGGTACTCAGGGTCCTGCAGGAGAAACAGTTCGTCCCCCGTTGGCGGCTCCCATTTCTCCTCTGAAAACAGACCACACGCCACCGAAAATGAGTCCGTCTTTCCGCGGACAGTGAGTGGATGCCTCGTGCCTCCATACAGGGAGCTGGACGACCCCCACCCCCTCCACGAGTCTTGCCCCCTGTGGGGATACCGGGGGCGTCTTTTGTACAAACAGTTCCTCTACCTTCTGGAAGTTCTGTGCTTGTAGCTTCCTCTAATCTGCCAATCTCTTTGACTCTGCCTTTTCCCTTTGCTTTCTATCATCTTCTATCTTTCAGACTTATTAGAATGGGTAATAAGTGAAGAATGGGTCCTGCCTTTTTTATCCCAAAAAATCTTCCAAATAATTTTTTCCTTGGAGCTCCTCCGAAATCGGAATGTGTTGGCTGTACGCAATGGGCAGACCAGTAAAAAATTAAAAACCGGACACATATGCACCTTACCCATTATGGCCATATGACCTGGGAACGCAGAAGAAGAAGAGAGTCGTCTACCAGCAGTCAATGGTAAACTTCAGCTTTAGTTCATTTCTTCTCCCCCCCCCCCCCCCCTCCCCACCCAAAAAAGCCCAGCAAAACTTCTCTCCAAAACCAACGGGTATGACTAAATCTAGAACAACTCGAGCAGAAACAATTCTTGCGTGAAAAACAAGCGAAAGACAGAAAAGAAAAAAAAATAGATTGCAAATCCATGTTCTCACCCATGGCAGCCTTCCTGCACTTCTCGACGGTCTCGTCCACGTTGCACTGGTAGAATTCCGGAATCCTGTACTTGGGAAACACCTCGCTGCGCAGAACATGGCTGATCGCCTGCAACATTACATCACTGTAATCAATATTGGAACTGAAATTGTTTTAATAGATACTGTACATCATACATTCATACTGCTATACATCAACACACGTTACACAGTCGTGTGCATAATGTGTGTACAACACACCATATTTTTTGGACCATAGCCTTTATTTCATAGCATCTGGGCAAGACCAGTCCGGCTACCGTAGCGGTCCCCGGGGGCGAACCCCGACCGGCACAGCTCCTGCCCTTCATTTACCACTACTTTGATCTATGGCCCCTAGTTCCCTGGTTTTAGTTACAGTGGAGGTGTTTGTGGAGGCCTCTTTTGAATGCGTCCAATGACTGAGAGGAGGCAACTGCTTCTGGGAGGCAGTTCCACTGTGGGATGGTGCGGGGGAAGAATGTGGATTGTCTGTACTGTGTTCTGTGGCTTGGGATGTCGTAGGCAGCAGAGTGGGACTGACGGAGGCTTTTCTTCTGTTGTGTGAATATTTGGTATTAATGGACAGAAGACCTGTGCGGAATTTGTAGAATGTGTTCAGGCGGGCTTCAGTTCTGCGGTTCTCAAGAAGGGGCCATTTCGGGGTATTCTTGAGGTCTGCTGATCTTGTCGCATGAAAGTCATGGGTCACCCATCTTGCATTTATAATCCCATGATGCTCCCACTGACTAACATTGTCTTACCTCTCCGGTGCTCTTCACACCAAGACTCCTTCCTGCCCGCTGAGGTCCTCAAACACAAAACTTCTAAAAGTTTCAGAAACAAACCTAAAGTTTGTTTGGTGACCGCAGTTTCAGTTTCAGTGCCCCTGCTGTTTAGAATTCCCTCCCAGTTGATCTCCGTCATGAACCAACTC
The DNA here is from genome assembly GCA_017654935.2 of Phymorhynchus buccinoides. Lineage (NCBI taxonomy): Eukaryota > Metazoa > Mollusca > Gastropoda > Neogastropoda > Raphitomidae > Phymorhynchus > Phymorhynchus buccinoides. Next base: position 3,481,207 of record CM065689.1, read on the forward strand.
TCTGGTTTCAAGGTTAAACTGAAGACCCGCTTCTTTCAAAGCTCATTCTGTTTCCTTAAAGTTTTTCATTCTTGTTCTTGTGCCTGGTTGAATGAATGAATGGATGAGAATGTTTTTTGTGCGACTGTGTGTATCAGTGAATGGAATCGCCTTGAGGGTACATTAATTATAAAAATGCTATCAATTATTATTATTACTATTAACTTCTTCTTCTTCTTTTGCATTCCCAGGCCATAAGGGCTAAGGTATGCATGTGTCCAGTCTTCAGTTTTTACTGGTCTCTCCGCTTTGTACAGCCGACACATTCAGATTTTGGAGCTGAAAGGAGAAAAATTATTTAGAAGAATTTTTTTGAGAAAAGGCAGAAGAATGGTCCAATAAGTCAGAAAGATAGTACATGACACAAAGCAAAGGCGAAAAGGCAGAGTCAAAGAGAGTGACAGATTAGAGGAAGTTACAAGCACAGAACTTCCAGAAACTATTTAAACAAAAGACCCCCCCCCCCGGGTATCCCCATGGGGGGAGTCCCACTGACCTCCATATGACAGGGCTGGCTCAGGCAGGCGGGCACCCCGCGGTTCTCCCACCAACCGGAGGCCACCTCCAGGCTGAACTGCCAGAGGATTCGATCCACCAGGTAGGCAGGGCGCAGGTGGCGGCTGTTGTCCAGGTTGTAGGCGCACTCCGGGTGGCACTCCAGGAGCGGGGAGTCGACGGCCACGTGGTTGAGGAGCAGGTCCGTGAGGGACAGCACCCCCCAGTCTTGCTCCATGCGGTCCACCAGGTCCTTCATGTGGGGAAGCATCAGGTACGTCAGCCTGTACATGGGCACAAATTAACTTATTCAAGTTGTTCCAGCCATATATGCATGGGTGCTCCTGGGAAATTTCAAAAATTCTGCAAGGCAGGGGTCCAGAGGCCGCCCAGTTAACAACTTGACTTAAACAATCCTAAAAAATATCAAGTTCCTGGTAAAGGCATGTACATATTTAGCTGTATTCATTTCTTTTATATTCTTCACATGAGAGAAACTGACAAAACGTTTATAAATAGGAAATTCGTTGCTTCTCAAATTCTTATATGCCGGCTCCAGGCAATAAAAAATCCTGCATTTCAGGACATCCTGAAAGCAGGAGCATCCATGTATTATATGTCCGGAATTAATAGATAGCTGTCAATTTGATGCATTTGCTTCAAGGGAAGTAAATCTGTGTGCACACCATACCTTGGTCACTTCTAAACTTGTTTCGCTTCCTTAGACCGTTTGTTGTGGGGGAACCAATCGGTGTAGTTTTTCTATATGAAGTATATATAAACGTACAAGGATTGAAGAAGAAAAAACAACCACACCATTAAACTTTCCTCTTATATATATAGTTTGCTTTAATAAAACTTTGTTTGTGTCCAATGTATCAGTTTGTGAACTTAAGAAAGAAACTGAATAACATTAATTTTAACTTTACGATTTGTTCTGTGTTCTGAAAAGAATAAAAAATTAAAAAAAATTAAAAAAAAATATAATATATATAAAAAAAAGTCTGATCTACCACTTCCCTATGTCTAAACCTGAAGTAAAAAAAACCTGTAATCTTCTTTCATTTCAATTTTTGTTTATGTATGTTTTGTTTGTGTGTATGGCTGGAGTGATGATTTGTGATTTATTTTAATAATACAAAATCGTTGCGATGCGAATGAGTTAACACTTTCAACACAACCCCTCTCGCTGCGCTGGGTGCTGTCAGCACAGCGCAGCGAAGGCATGAACATTCCTGAAGGACACCCAATCTTGGCCTTTTTCAATAAATTCTTCTTTTTCAAAATGAGAAGATCACAGTGACTTTCTTTTTTTGTATGGGGGGGGGGGGGGGGGGGGGGGGGGTTAGATTTGTCTTTTTAATAATATATAAATTTTGAAAACCAATTTGTTACTTTGTGTTTAAATGAATGAGTTGAAAATAGCTATGTCACTGTCTGACACCCCCCCCCCCCCCCCCCCCCCCCCATGGGGATACCGGGGGGTCTTTTGTATAAATAGTTCCCCCACCTTTCTGGAAGTTCTGTGCGTGTAACTTCCTCTAATCTGTAACTCTCTTTGACTCTGCCTTTTCCCTTTGCTTACTGTCATCTACTATCTTTCTGCCTTACCGGTCCATTCTCCTGCCTTTTTTCACAAAAAACACTTTCAAAAAGATTTCCTCCAGCCGAAGTCGGACTTGCTGGGCCTAACTATTTCTTAGTTAGGCGCATAACGGCAGCATGACGCATCTGCGCTCATAATTGACAGGAAACTGTCTGAGCGATCGAAGAAGAAGAAGACTGTCTGACCATCCCCCCTCCCTCACCCCCACCCTCCCTCCCCAAATTTGCAGACTATTACCACACATATATAAAAATAAGGTCTATCCTTACTTCCCAAAACTAAGTCTTTGAATAATAGACCCCAATTTGATGCCTTTTAGTGACATAGGTGCCAAACCACTGTGGTGCTAAAATGCGACTTGGGCAGTGAAAGGGTTAAAGACTCCAGGGATCATCCCAACAGTCGAAGCACACTTGAACACTATGGTACAAACGCACCAAACTAGGGATGAGACCGATTTCGATTACCCCGCCACGTGGGCGCGGCGGGAAACCCTGACCTCTTATCGTCGGAGTAGGGATGAGACCGATTCTGATTACCCCGCCACGTGGGCGGAGGGAAACCTGACCTCTTATCGGACTAGGGATGAGACTGATTCTGCCACGTGGGCGGAGGAAAACCCTGACCTCTTATCGTTGGAGTAGGATGAGACCGATTCTGATTACCCCGCCACGTGAGCATGGAGGAAAACCCTGACCTCTTATCGTTGGAGTAGGATGAGACCGATTCTGATTACCCCGCCACGTGAGCATGGAGGAAAACCCTGACCTCTTATCGTTGGAGTAGGATGAGACCGATTCTGATTACCCCGCCACGTGAGCATGGAGGAAAACCCTGACCTCTTATCGTTGGAGTAGGATGAGACCGATTCTGATTACCCCGCCACGTGAGCATGGAGGAAAACCCTGACCTCTTATCGTTGGAGTAGGATGAGACCGATTCTGATTACCCCGCCACGTGAGCATGGAGGAAAACCCTGACCTCTTATCGTTGGAGTAGGATGAGACCGATTCTGATTACCCCGCCACGTGAGCATGGAGGAAAACCCTGACCTCTTATCGTTGGAGTAGGGATGAGACCGATTCTGATTACCCCGCCACGTGGGCGGAGGGAAGGAAACCCTGACCTCTTATCGTCGGACTAGGGATGAGACCGATTCTGATTACCCCGCCACGTGGGCGGAGGGAAGGAAACCCTGACCTCTTATCGTCGGACTAGGGATGAGACCGATTCTGATTACCCCGCCACGTGAGCATGGAGGGAAACCCTGACCTCTTATCGTTGGAGTAGGGATGAGACCGATTCTGATTACCCCGCCACGTGGGCGGAGGGAAAACCCTGACCTCTTATCGTCGGAGTAGGGATGAGACCGATTCTGATTACCCCGCCACGTGAGCATGGAGGAAAACCCTGACCTCTTATCGTCGGAGTAGGATGAGACCGATTCTGATTACCCCGCCACGTGGGCAGAGGAAAACCTGACCTCTTATCGTCGGAGTAGGGATGAGACCGATTCTGATTACCCCGCCACGTGGGTGGAGGGAAACCTGACCTCTTATCGTCGGAGTAGGGATGAGACTGATTCTGATTACCCCGCCACGTGGGCGGAGGGAAGCCTGACCTCTTATCGCGGAGTAGGGATGAGACCGATTCTGATTACCCCGCCACGTGGGCGGAGAGAAGTAAACCTGACCTCTTATCGTCGGAGTAGGCGGAGCTGAGGCGGTGGTGATCCTTGATGCAGTAGGCGGAGTTGGACAGGCCCAGCTCCTGGACGGGGGTGAAGTGGACCACATTGTAGCCGCACTCCTTGCTGACCCTCAGGCGCCGCTCCCACTGGCCGAAGGGCCCCAGCAGCTTGCTGACCACCGTCTGCATGACCAGCCCGTCCAGGGGCAAGGGCTGACCGCCGGCGCTCAAGGTTGGGTCCACCAGAATGTAGCCGCTGCCATCCGCATCATTCTGGTGAGCACTTAGCAAGAGAAAAAAAGGGTCATGAACACCGACATTGTGTATACATGGGTGCTCCTGGGAAATTTCAAAACTCCTGCAAGCCCCAGCGGAGTGCAGGGACAGCGCCCCTCCTGGGGGCAATGCCCCCTGGAAGCTGAAGGGAAACATGTTTCCAATGTAATTGACAGGCTCTCGTTGCACTTTCACTACTGGTTAAACTTCATGACCTCTATAACCAGCAAAATGCATCTTCTCAAATAATCATAATCATAATCCGGCGACACCGGCTCCAGGCAATACAAACAAATCCTGAACTTCAGGACATCCTGAAACAGCAGCATCCATGTGTATAGCACAGTTGCGAAATGAAAACGGAAGTAACAGACGAGTTCTGTGCCCGTTAGGACGCTTAGTTCCGGTTAGAAAATGCTGTAAACACGGCATGGCTGCTCTGTAATTGTAATGGAGGGGTGTTTAATTGCTCAGTTATCAGTTTGGAGATTTAATAATATTAAGTCCTCGTTCATGTTTCTTTCTTAAAGTGTTTACATTCGTTGACTATAAACAGTTATGTTCTTATTTGTTTACTTGATACGACCACATTAATACCCTAAGACTTGAAGACAAGAACAAAATATAGTTGTTGCTTAAGGTAGGTAACTTCCGTTTTTTAATTCTATTTTTGAACCAGAACTACCCCAAACCAACTTCAAAACGAGACAGTAGAGAAAGATAACCCCAAAAGACCGAATTATGAGACAGTGCTATAACCATATTTTTCGGATCATTAGGCGCTATAAGGCAAATCAGGCAATTTTCAAGAAAAATCTGAAGAAAAAAACAAGAAAAGAAAAGGCGCCCTCGTTTATAAGGGTGCTGCTGAAAAGAAAAGTCACGAATACTGACATCATAATACACATATTTTTCAGATCATTAGGTGCTATGTGTGTAAAACATAAGGCGAATCAGGCAATTTTCAAGAAAAATCTGAAAGAAAAAGGCGCCCTCATTTATAAGGCAATATGAACCTACTGAAAACAATGTCATGAATACTGACACCATACACGCCAGATTTTTCGGATCATTAGGCACTACAGTGGAATCCGTTTAATTGGCCATCGGATAATCGGCCAAAGCCGCTTAATTGGCCAATTTCCTCTGGAACGGAATTTTTTCTTCCTAAGCATGTGTTATTTTGTTCGTTTTTACGGCCAAAGCTGAAATCTTCAATTTCGCTTTATTGGCCACTTTTTCTCTCTAATTTTTCCTCTTTACCCCTTTTTGAGAGGGAGAACAACAGAGGCAGACAAACTGACAACACGCTTTTGACGTTTACATGGTTGAGTGTGAAGTTGGAAGGTGAGCTGTTGTCAATTGAAAGACCCTGCATGGCGTTAAAATCACTCAAGAAAACAAAATCATTGTCTTTTACTCGTGCTTCTGTCAAGTTGTAGGATTAATAAACACACACACACACACACATCACAAAAAGGGAAAGAATTTGAATTTGAACTGCAACATTTAATTTTGACGTCATTGCTTTTAACTTGCATAATTGCGACATACAGTATCTCCATGTTCGTTTTATCGGCCGATTTGCTTTATCGGCCACATTTTTCTTGGTCCCAAAAGTGGCCGATTAAGCGGATTCCACTGTATGTGTGTTTACGGCGAATCAGGCAATTTTCAAGAAAACTCTGAACAAAAAAACAAAAAGAGAGTCAACATTTTTAAGCCCATAATCGTCCGGTAAATGCTTACGGACCACCATTACCACAGTCATAAATGAGAGTAGGCTCCCCTTTCAAATCAGCGAAATTCGGTTTGTGCGACTTCCTGTTGTTGTTGTTGTGTTTGCCCTTTTTTTTATTCTTGCAAAGACTGGTAGAATTATGACCTTTTTAAGCTGTACAACAATGACTTTTAGGTCCAATGAAGGGTCATGGGATCTGTTGGACGGTATTTCGGACGATAATAGGGATTTTTAAGGATTTCAAAAGTGAGGAGCTATCTGTCGTATTGGCGACTCATGAACACTTTCGATGTCTAGTGCCCCCTGTGGGGATACCGGGGGGTCAATTGTATAAATAGTTCCCCCACCTTCTGGAAGTTCTGTGCTAGTAACTTCCTCTAATCTGTCACTCTCTTTGACTCTTGCCTTTTCCCCTTTGCTTACTGTCATCTACTATCTTTCTGCCTTACCCACCGGTCCATTCTCCTGCCTTTTTTCACGAAACACTTTCAAAAACATTTCCTCCTCCAGCCGAAGTCGGACTTGCTGGGCCTAACTATTTCTTAGTTAGGCGCATAACGGCAGCATGACACATCTGCACTCATAATCGACAGGAAACTGTCTGAGCGATCAAAGAAGAAGAAGATGTCTAGTGTACGGTGCACAGCAATCTTTGCCTCCCTCTTCTCACGTGTCTGTCCACAAATAGGGCGCTCTCATATATTAGGCGCATAGGTCGAAATTGAATGAATGAAATTCTGCTTAACGTCCTCCGGTCTGGAACAGACACATATGGGACATTAGTAGATATACAGATGGTGGGAACGATCTTGGAGGCAATGCTAGGAGGCAGTGCAACACCAGTAAAGTCCCGAATTTTTAACAATACAGATGTGTATATTGTTCGAAATTGAAGGGGAAAACATAGCTTTATACTATAGTCAGAAAATTTCGGTACACAAATGTACAGCCATAAATGAGTGTGTGCGCACACACACACACGAAGGGTTGGGTCCATCAGAAAGTAACAGGGGGAGGGGTGGGGAGCAGCCAGGGCTCCCAGGGACCCCCATTTGGGGGTCTATGAAGTACTAAAATTATAAAGCACCCTCTAAAATAATGTGCAGGTGGTCCCAGGGATGCACTAGAAAAAAATCGTTTTGCCATTCACAATGCCACTGGGACCCTCTATCCCGCCTCTAGGACCCTCTATACCGTAAGTGAAGGAGTCCCTGGGACCCCTTGTTTTGCGGGACAATTGGGAGCCCTGGCAGCATACACACATGCTACAACAGCCCGTCCAAACCCAACCTCAACATCTGCTTTCTGCTTGATGGTGAGTTTAACGTCCAATTAGTCTTTGACCCTTATGGACAGTGTTCCTGAAGACAGGATAGATCTTCCCGGCGAATCTCAACATGTCAACATTTTTCTTAAGTGCGAGCGGGGGAGTGGGGATTGGGGTGGGACACAAACTCATTTCACGGCCTACCTTGCCTTCAAACACTCAAACACACCATTCGTGGGGCGCTACTTTTGCAATTCAGTGATTATTTAGGCAAACACCAAGTCAACAAAGACATTTAATGATTATTAAGGCAAACATCAAGTCATTTTCTTACTTTTCACCCTTCTATAAGGCACATCTTCGGGTAGAGGGGGGGGGGGGTGTTCCGGAAACTCATTTACCAGCCTACCTTGCCTTCAAACAGTTAAGCACACCCTGGAACACCCCCCACCCCCGATCCGCCCCTGTAAATATTAATTGTATTCTCCATTCATTTTCCTTCAATAAAATATACATATCATTATAGTCTTTACTATCTAATTTTCAGTGATTTATTTTATTTTATAGTTAGGTAGTTTGTTTGCTAATACAGTGGAACCCCTCATTATAAGACCCTCAAAAATCATCCACTGCCCTTCTTTGTAAGTATTAAAATTACCTCCCTTATAAGACCCAGGCATGAAAGTGGATGAAGATAAAAAAAAGACGAGATTTTTTCAGCCGAGAAATCCTTCCACCAGAATTTTCACCTAACGTCAGAAGTTTTGTTGGGGGGGGGGTTCAGAATGCTCCCCAAAAATGTTTTCCGGCACAAACATCTTTCAGGCATGAAAGAATAAGATTTTGGCAGCCGAGAAATCCTTCCACCCAGATTTTCACCTAACGTCCGAAGTTTTGTTGAGCGGGCGGGGGGGGCAGCAGAACGTTCCCCAAAAACTTTTTCAAGCTGAGTTTTCAGCTAATTAACGTCAGAAGTTTTGTTCAGCAGGGAGGGGGGCTAATCTATTCAAAAAATTTGGTCGGCACAAATATCCTTCCACCCACATTTTCAGCTAACATCGCTACTTTTGTTGAGCGGGAGGTACTCATTTCGCCTTCCTTCGCACAAATGAAGCGAGTGAGCTAAAGCGACTTCCGGTTAACCAGTTTGAGAATCGCCAAATAGAGACTTGTAGATATAAGAATACGGCAAGATCGGTCCTTTACTTCTATACAAACTTTTTTCTTTTTTTTTAATTCTGCAGAATTTTTTTTTCCGGTGGAAGTTAATTCTGCGGATTTTCCACGAAAAGCGGAATTCTTTCTTGCCTGAAGACCCTTCCCTTATAAGGGAAGTTACACTGTAATGGGAAGTCTTATAAGGGAGGTTCCACTGTACTACAAATAATTCCTGGTCGTGGTGGCGCCCTCGGAGGAGGACCTCACTCATGCAGGCTCCACGACTAAGAGAATAGTGTTGTCAGTAGGGGGCATAGTAGGTGGTGTCCTGAACAGGCTCCACTGAACTCCACCGAAGTGACTCAGCAGCAGTGCAGTGTCTCCTCGGTTGGTTGCCTCCTGACAGACTAACATAGATTCGCTCCTCTTGGACTGCTGGTGTCAGATTCTGCGACCTGAACGTGCGGAGGTGTGGCTGCGAATTGGGACTCGGAATGAGCGGCATGGGGGCAATGCCACTGTACGGCCCAGAAGATGGGACAGCAAAAAAAATAAAAAATAGAAAATAGTTCCTGGAGTCAAAGGGCTAAAGCCCATAACCCACGGCGCACTACACGCACCTGTCATCGATGGTGAAGTAGTAGTTGAAGGAGCCGGCGTGGGTGATGCTGATCTCGGCGAAGAGGTCCGTGAATGCCAGCCTCATCCTGCTGGAGCACTGCCAAGGCAACTCGTGGAAGATGTTGCGCTGGAAGGGGGTGTCCGACGTCAGCGGGTGGTTGCAGAACAGCCGCACACTGAGGCTCTGCAGGGAGGAGTCCTGGAGAAAGCGCAGCACTTGCCCTGCAAAGTCACACACCACCACACCACACCACACCACATGATCAACTGCAACAACGGGCATCAGAACTGTCTGGATCCCAATCCTCTGAAAACTTGTGGCTTAAAGGCCATCATATGAAAGAAAATTACTCTGGGGTGGTGTTTTGCTTTGGAACAGTTTCAGACTCTCAAGAAACTTAGCTCCTGACCATTTTCTGCAGATTGCCTAGCTAACAGTTCTGTTTTCCATTTTTTCTTTCCAATTTTTTTAACTCCATTTTTTTTTATAGCAGTGAATGGGTCAAGCATTGTTGTTGTTGTTGTTGTACCCTGGTTCAAGGACTCCAGGGATCTTTCCAGCAGCCGAAGCACTTGAACACTATGGTACAAATGCACCAGCTAGGGATGAGAACATTACACAAGTGACCGTTTTTTATTACCTCGCCACGCGGGAAGCCACACTCCGACTTCAGAGGAAATGGGTTAAGCTATAACATTCTTAGGAAGCTCGGCGTTGATCATCTTTTCTACCGCTGCTTTACCACAGACGCAAAAAAAAAGAGTCAAAAGCTTAACTCATCTTTCTACTATGCAAACCTGTTGCACTGAACTAAACACAACTATTGAACTTACCTTTAGAGAGACGGTAAACTTCATATTTTCTCTCATCTCCTTTCTTCAGATGCAGAATGCGTATTTGTGGGTTCTCCATAGTCAGTCAACGCCTGAAAAAAAAAATCCCGTTGTTCCTGTAAACTTTTTCGTTTTAATTGTTAATGTCATTTCACACTCATTAAAAAGACACACACACACAGCGCTAGGAATTTTTGAAAGACAGTCCCATCAGCGACAATTTCCCCACAACAACCGGGGTCAAAACGCAGTCCCAGGGATACATACAAAACCCCAGTGAAAACCACAAACTCACCATATCAAAGTTTCTGTTAAAATCATTTATCAGTCTTACTCTTAGCAAAAATTGATAAAGGTAAATATGCCCCCCCCCCCTATTTCTTGGTTCTTTCCATTTTTTCAGTCTTGCCTTTCTTACCGCAGATTGAGAACTTCATCCTCTATTGTTTGCTATATTTAACACTAATTTTCATCCATTTTATTTACATAATTAAACACATGCATTCAATAATAGTTTCAGATAAAGGCAAGACGGGAAAAAAGCAATGAACCAGGACTGTGACAAATGCTCCACAGCTGTTGTGCGTACTGCACTACATGGGGGGTGGGGGGTGGGGGGGTGTCTTATGGCCTTTATCATTCATGACTGCGATTAATTACTCAACAAAGATAAATAGCTAAAAAAAATTATAAGATACAGCTTAATGTCTGGTAAGGCAGGTGTAAAAATGTGGGGTGAACTGAGAAATGTAAGAGGGGGGGGGGGGGGGGAGGGGCACATCTTTACCTTTACCCAAAACATTATCAGTCTCTGGCACTGACACTAGTGACAGATCAATTTTGTTTTTCAGTATTTAGGTTTTGCAGTCAGTATTTGACTAATAATAGGAATTGTTCGGAAATATTTAAGGGGAGTAATTTCATGGTGTGTGGGCGTGATCTTGCCTAATTCAATTGGTCAAACAGGGAAAGTTACTCTACCATCAGGTAGATCCCCAGCTCTCGCCTCACGTATTTGAATAGACATACAGCACTTAGAACACTGTGCGTCATTCTAAAATTGATGTCATTTATATTTTTAAGTCACATTTTGCAAGTTTGATCAGTTTGTGGCCACTGGCCACCCCTAATTTTTCCTAAAAATGTTTGCAAGTCGCTGACTCACATCCTGCAGATTCAAGCTTCGACGCCATTGTTGCTATGGTATTTGACCGAGTAATCAAGGTAAACAACTCTAATTTTCACGAAGTGCTCTCCCCTAGTTTTTTCAAAAAGTCGTCAATTACCAGTTAACACGATCACTGTCACACACAAAAACATACAACACAGTCTTCAGCTTCATCTTCTGAGTTCCCAGGCCATACGGCCACAATGGATACGTATGTGTCCGTTTTCACTGGTCTTCTCGCTGCATTCAGCTCAACAGGAGGATTGGGGGGGGGGGGGGGGGGGGGAAGGCAGGAGAATGGGCCAAAAAGTCAGAAAGATAGTAGACGACATAAAGCAAGGAAACAGGCAGAGTCAAAGAGAGACAGATTAGAGGGAGTTACAAGCACAGAACTTCCAGAAGGTGGGGGAACTATTTGTATGGAAGACCCCCCAGTATCCCCACAGGGGTACACTTCAGCAACTACGGGAACCTTTCCCAAATGTAACCAAAACAAATTATAAAAAAATAAGTTTCATCGTCGGAGAGCTCAAGCAGATGAACATTCGACGACTGTTTTTGATTGGACATCATATCGTCTCACTGGATCGACCAGATTTCTTCCTTCAGTTCACATATGAAGAGCTCCCCTTTTCATTGGGCGAGAAACTTACTCAGGAATATTTGAGGAATATGCGACTTTTGGGCGCAGTTCGGAAAGCACAACCAATGGTCGCTTGGCCATGGTTCCTGGATTTGGGGCAATTTCACAAATGGCGTTTGGGCCAACATGATTGAGTGGTTTACCCTCATGGGGATACCGGGAGGTTTTAAACAGAAGTGATTTCCAGACAAAGTTGCTCGAATGAAGCAAAGTATTGCTAGATTCAGCGCTTAACTCATAAAAGAATGTTGGCACGCAATCGACTACATGACTGATGATCGGCGCAAGGGGACCCACTCTTCCCATAACAAAACAAGGCAAAATCGGTAGGCTGGATGCGGTGGATGTAAGACAAAATTGGCACAGTAGAAGTTTTAGAAAACCTTTGGGAAACTCACTAGAACTAGAAGGATTCATCTTGTTATAGGTATTGCTTATTAGCCTGAGGTGGGCTCAACAATCGAGTGGACAACTGTTTCACTGAGCACTTTTAAAGTCAGTAAGTTACGTTGCGTCGATTGCCAATCTACCAGAAAGATGAATATTTCAGTTAAAAATTGAGGAAGCTGATTCCTTCATACACCTGTCATTACTTCTTTTAAACTAAGATTAATGCAGCAACACCAATAAATTCTTCTTTATTCAAATTATTATTATTCTTCGCTGTGCATGGCCACAATCAACTCTTATGCCGGAAGAAAAGGCTCAAAGTCTGAGAAGAAACTGAAAAGTTAGGCCTTAGAAGAGAGGACAGATAAAAGTATAAAGGATTAAGTGCTTGCATTGGGTTAAGACCATTAAACCCCCCAGTTCAGCTGGGAAGGAACAGGCCCCACTTCCAACAACAAGCAAAAGCAGAAGAGAAGGGGAAAAAAGAAAGAGAAAAAAAGGAAGAGAGTTTGGGTTGCTAGCCCAATGACCCCTGAGTGGGGCCATCAGGCATGACGGGTGCAGCAGGCGGGTGTCCATTCAGGTGCTTCCAGATTCCGGTTGTGAAACTCTGGAGTTCTGGCCTCCACTGTAGGCAAGTCGTTCCACTCCCTGATTGTCCAGGGAAAGAAGGAACTCTGGTGATACTGCGTCCAACACTGAGGGATGAGCTGTTGCCAGTGACCTCTTCGTTGTCGCTCTAGCTGAGGTATGGCCCGTTTGCAAACTTTACAATTTTTTTTCTTTTCTGATTCGCTAATATTCAAGCAAAGGGGCGCAACTCTGTGTGCGACCTGCAGGGATATAATCGTCTCTACTTAACATTCACTTTCTTAGTTTATAGTCTTCTTCTTCTGACTGGGGATGTTTATCCTACCCCACGCCCAAAGTCTTCATTTAGACTGCTATTGGCGCACAGGATGCATGCTTTGTGAGTTCGTGTCATCCATTCCACCGGCACACATGGCCTACTCGTACCGAATAGTGGAATGGGCTTTAACGTGCATGCAAGATGTTGTGCGTGCGTTCGCACACAGGACCTCAGTTGTAGGTCTCATCCGAAGAACCAGCAGTACAATGTACTATACATATATGATATGGCTCCCCCCCACCTGCGTGCGCATCTCGACCCTTCCAACGGAAGTGTCGCCATCTTAGTCCTTATTTGTGTGTAAACAAAGTGAAAATGTTATCTAAATGTGTAAAGAAAACATCCAGATGTCATAAATACAGTTTAGATAAGTTTCGAATTGGAACAGCCAAATATGCAGCATCGATCTGCCATTTTTCAAACAAAGTTACTGACTAAGATGGCAGTCTCCCATAATATGGCGCTCCTTGAGGCCGGATATGACGACACGTGGGTACAAGCCATAGGCCCTACATATAATTCAACTTTCCATTTCTAATTCTATAGAATAGATATTACTTCAAGTACTTTACAATTACAACTGAGTTTACTTACTAACTTAGTAACTACTAAGTTAGCACAAAACTTTTTTACTAATAGAGTAATAAATGCATGGAATAACCTTCCCGATGAAGCAGTTAATGCAAAGTCATTAAATTCATTCAAAAATATCATAGACAAGTTTTTCCAAAACAAAATGTATTCAGTTAATATAGATTTAAAGGAATAAAACACAGATGCCTTAGTAGTCATCAGTGAATGAAGCCAAACCAAATAAAAATCAAAAAACATATTTAGAGGGCAAAAGGCTAAACAAAATAGCCTATAGTGCCATTTATGCTATGCTACTACTTTAATATAACTACTTGTTATGCTTTTTCTGTTCTTCTCTTGGTTGGTAGGTAGGTAGGTACTAACTAGGTAGTATGGGACAAAACAAGCTGTAAAGCTTTTTCAAACAGTTCCATCTTTTATGATTTTTCTGGTAAATGTATTGTTTTGGTCAAGGTCAAATTTTCCTCATAAATCATTATTCTAAAAATTTTGGTAATGTATCCAGACGATTTTTAAACATATTAGTATGAATATGAATCTCTAATTCATGAATCTAGTATGAATCTCCTGTACTACCACCAAAAGACGGCAAAGTGTAGTACTAGTACTAGTAGAATCTTCAACTTGATGAAATTACTTAATTAATTTAATAATTAGCTGCCTGAGCCTGAGCGGCTGAGGCGACGAATAACTCAATAAGTCATAAGACCGAATAACTTATAAGACCGAATGACTGAATCAGTCAGTCACTGAACCAAAACAGAAAATTCAAGTCAGACACAGACACTGAGAATACCTGTGGCAAAGAATGGAGGGTGACCAATTTGTTAAATGTAGTATTCAAAGTGCCTCCTCCTCTGAAATGCTGGGAATGCAGAACGTGGCGTGCGTGAAACTGACAGCTGAGGCACAATGACGATTCGTACTTCCCACAAATCTCGTTGTGGAAGGCCAAAGGTCAAGGCGGTGACAAGTGGAAGTGGTGTTATGATAAATAAGTACCTGTCATTAAATATCTACCTCTCGCATGCGAACTGTACCCATCTAACCCTAACCCTATCCCTAACCCTAACCCTAACCCTATCCCTAACCACGGAAAGAACCAAAAAATAGAGCAGGAGGGTGTAAATCTACATATTTGCCGATAAATCGATGTACAAGTCCATAAATCCATAATCCGTAAAATTCACAATGGCGAACAAACAAACGATTCTGATTGGCTACGCTAGGACTACTTCCGGCTAGGACTACTTATCTCATAGAGGTAAAAATACACCGCCACAGTGGTACTGGTAGCGTTGTTAGAAACAATTCCACACCACATATACAAAAGACCAGAAACATTTTGTATTTCTTTTCTTTCTTTTTTTTGTTTTGTTGGTATTTTTAAATTTAACTGGAATGCATCCTGAAATGTCTCTCTCGAGCAGAATATTCTAAGAGTGTTTATTTATTTGTCTTTATTTGTGTGTGTGTGGTTTTTGTTTTTATTTTTGTGTGTGTTTTGTTTTTTGTAGGGGGGGGATGGGAGGGAGGACTTTTCGTGTTAGTTTCTTTTTGCCGCTGGATTTTCTTTGTCAAATCTGTGTACACTCTCCCAACCATAGGCCCAACAATCAATCTGTGTGTGTGTGTGTGTGTGTGTGTGTGTGTGTGTGTGTGTGTGTGTGTGTGTGTGTGTGTGTGTGTGTGTGTGTGTGTGTGTGTGTGTGTCTTTCTGACCTCTTCCTCTCCAGATCCCCAGGTATAAGCTTTCAACTGTTGGTCGGTGCTCTGTTGCTGTTTCGGGACCAACCATCTGGAACAAGCTTCCTCTCTCCCTCCGTCAATGACCGACCCTCTCCACCCCTTCAAGTCCAATCTCAAAACTAATTTATTCCCCCGTCAATGAAGCTCATTCTTCAATCATTCCCTCCTCTCTCCCTCTCTTTTTTTTTTAGGTCTGTTTCTGTCATTTATTTCTTATGTTATATGTGTGTGTGTGTGTGTGTGTGTGTGTGTGTGTGTGTGTGTGTGTGTGTGTGTGTGTGTGTGTTGCTTCTCTGTCCATGTTGTTTGGCGGGTTCATGTGAATGCATTACGAATGCTAATGTGTATGCACACTTGATCTAGGTTTAGGGACATAAATATAGGCATTAAGCTTTCAAGTCCCATCTGAATCGTTCATTTTGTAATCACAATAAATGTCAAGGTTTGTCACACACTCATTTTTTCCCATTTGATTTCTATCAAGATAATGCGCCGTAAAGGTTTCTCGCACACTCAGTTTTTTCCATTTGATTTCTATCACGATAAAGTGCCATAAAGGTTTGTCGCACACTCAGTTTTTATCAAGATAAAGCGCTGTAAAGGTTTTTCGCACACTCAGGTTTTTTTCATTTGTCGCACTCAGTTTTTAAAATTTGATTTTTATCAAGATAAAGTGCCGTAAAGGTTTGTCGCACACTCATTTTTGTCCATTCCCATCTGAATCTTTCATTTTGTAATCACAGCAAAGTGCCATAAAGGTTTGTCGCACACTCAGTTTTTTCCATTTGATTTCTATCAAAATAAAGTGCCGTAAAGGTTTGTCGCACACTCATTTTTTTCCATTTGATTACTATCAAGATAAAGCACTGTATAAATGCTGTATGTTGTGTGTAAGTGCGTTCATCTGCATCTGTATTTGTGTTGGTTGCTTTTGTGATTACTTTTATGAAGAGGTATTTAACTCTACCATTTTTTACTTTTCAACATTCACTTAAATGTTTATCACTTTCTGCATATTACATTGTACTGATGGTTTACTTCTTTGTTGTCTTATCTTTCTTATTTTTTAGGTATATATCTTACCCTTTACTCAAACGTCTGTTATCATTCATTGGCTCCTCCGAAGTCCGAGTGTGGCTGCCCATGTGGCGGGGTAATCTTCTTCTTCTTCCTCTGCGTTCCCAGGCCAAAAGGCCATAACGGGTAAAGTACATATGTATGTTTTCAGTTTTCACTGGTCTCCCCACTGCGTACAGCCGACACATTCTGAATTCGGAGGAGCTGAGAAAATAATGTTTTACGCCCTCTTTGGCCTTTCGGCCATGTGGGGCTAAAATTTTCGGAGGAGCTCAAAGGAAAGAAGTTATTTGAAAGATTTTTTTTAAAGGCAGGAGAATGGGCCAATAATTAAGTCAGAAAAATAGTAGATGGATGACAGTAAGCAAAGGAAAAAGGCAGAGTCAAAGAGAGTGGCAGATTAGAGGAAGTTACAAGCACAGAACTTATAATTCCAAAAGGTGGGGGAACTATTTTTATGAAAGATCCCCCGGTATCCCCACGGGGAGGGCGGGGTTTTCAAAAACGGTGAGACACGTAATGTTCTCATCCCTGGCTGGTGCATTTGTACCATAGTGTTCAAGTGCTTCGGCTGCTGGAGTGATCCCTGGAGTCTTTAAGCCAGAGTAGGACAGCAACAACAATGAGGCTTTATACTGAAAATTATCTTTCCCTGATTCGTCACTAGGTGGCGCTTGCACGTAGGCCCTAAAGCCCGCACAGCCTAGGCATCCATTGTTGCTAGCTCTACTTTCTCTCTAGCTCATGGTCTCTCTCTCTCCCTCTCTCTGTCTCTCTCTCCCTCCCTCCTTCTCTCTCTCTCAGGCTCACTCTTTGTCTCTTTCTCTCTCCCTCCTCTTTCTGTCTGTCTGTCTGTCTCTCTCTGTCTCAGTCTTTCCCTCCTCCCCTCTATCCCTCTCTCCTTCTCTCTCTCTCTCTCTCTCTCTCCTTTTCTCTCTCTCTCCCTCCTTCTCTCTCTCTCCTTCTCTCCCTCCTCTCTCTCTCTCTCTCTCTCTCTCTCTCTCTCTCTCTCTCTCTCTCTCTCTCTCTCTCTCTCTCTCTCTCTCTCTCTCTTTCTCTCTCTCTCTCAAGTGAACAGAGGGCCTCACGTGAAAGCGCCACCTACATAACATTATCGCCCTTGGGCAACACGAAGAAGCAGTAACTTCATTCATTGGCTGTCTGCAGTAGCATTATATAGTTCTATATATCAGACAATGTGGCGGTACCATAGCCGATGAGGTTTAACCGAGGCGTGGTTACCACTACACCTATCTATATTGTTGCAAACTCGGGACTTTACTGGTGTTGCACTGCATCCGGGCATTGCAGCCAGTATTGTTCCCACCATCTTTGTATTTACAAATGTCCCATATGTGTCTATGACCGAGAGGACGTAAAACATCATTTTCATCGTCTGCAGTAGCAGCCAAAAGTAAAGCAAAAGCTGTATGATAAATTATATTCCGCAGTATTGGAAAAATCAAGGTACACCATAGTCTTTTGTGGAAGACTTATTATGACTCTCAAACAAGAGGGTTTTTGCACTGGCTCTGGTCAGTGCTGCGGCTAACGGGATGGGTTGGCCTTTGGGGAGCTTCCCCAATGTTAGCAGTCCTCAAATCCTTTTGGCCGAGTGGGGATGTACCCTGGGTAAGGCATATCCACTTGAAACACATTTTAGCCCAGTCATCCAGAATAGTAGCTTCCCCCTCTGCTATCTGGCAGTCATGTATGTATCACCATTGAATACAATTAGTCCCAAGGTTTCGCCTTGGCATAAGGCTGTCAGACCAATTGATATAAGCTAGAACACCGAGGCTACATCAAAATGTTGTTATGCTTTGCATAGTTATGCGGGGGATTGTCTTTAGCCATGGCAAGCTCCTAGCATAACATCGTCAGTCCAAAATCCTCCCAAGTCGGAGTGTGGCTGCTCGCGTGGCAGGGTAATCAAAAACGGTCACACATGTAATGTTCTCATCCCTAGTTGGGACATTTGTACCACAGTGTTCAACTGCTTCGGCCTTTGGGATGGTCCCTGGAGTCTTTAAGCCAGGGTACGACAACAACAACATATTTAGATCTGTATAACATAACCTAACATTATCTTATAAATGTGTGAATTACGAAGCATGTCATACATGAATGGCCATAAAATGGGTAATGTACGTATATATATATATGTCCGTTTTTCAGTTTTCACTGAAAGGGGGTTAGGCTTAATAACTATAGATTGTGGTGTAGGAGATGGTCAGCTAGCAAGTTATTTTAGATGAACTAAAAAACCTGCGGGGATACCGAGGGGTCTTTTGTATAAATAGTTCCCCCACCTTCTGGAAGTTCTGTGCTTGTAACTAATAATTCCTCTAATTTGTCAATCTCTTTGACTCTGCCTTTTCCCATTGCTCACTGTCATCTACTATATTTCTGCTTTACCAATCCATTCTCCTGCCTTTTTTCACCAAACACTTTGAAAAAGATTTCCTCCAGTCGAAGTCGGACTTGCTGGGCCTAACTATTTCTTAGGCGCATAACGGCAGCATGACGCAGCTGCGCTCATAATTGACAGGAAACTGTCTGAGCGATCGAGGAAGAAGAAGAAGAAGAAGAAGAACTAAAATAAAATACAGCAAGCACACACACAAAACCAGTTGGTTCTCGCAAGCAAGCATCAAACGTTTACACTCTTTGTCTCCTCTTTTTAGTTAGTGTTTTATTTTTTAATCAATCAATCAATCAATCAATCAGTCTTTTTTTTTATCCCCATCAAAGATTTACAAGAACATTTTCTCAAGAGGGTGTTTGTCTCCTCTTATTTTTATTTTTTTTAATGTTTATAATAATTATTCAATTTTAGACTTGTTTTATTTTATTGATATAAATTTACAATACAAACAAAACAAATAGCAGAATTCGCATGCACAATATATGAGATACTCGCATAGGTGCACATAATTTATGCATGTATGAACACACACACACGCACAAACGCCATCCCTTAATCCATCTGGGTATAGCAATACAAAGGTAAAAATAACCAGAAACATTTTCACCATAATAATCGTCAGCAGACTTAGATTTGCCTCCTCTTTTTAGTTAGTGTTTTATTATTTTAATCAATCAATCAATCTTTATTATCCCCTCCAAAGATTTACAGAGGAATTTTGCTTGCTTTTGGTAGCTTTTTTATGTAAGGGTCGGAGCTGTGATTTTGAGCTTTTTGTGAGGGCCCGTCCAACCAAAAACGCTAAGCTAATAAAAAGAAATTGAAAGTAATGTGGAGCTAAGTGAAGTCTTTAGAATAGTTGATTCGAACATTGATTATCTTACTCTTCTTGGAAACTGCTAGACAGAATTCTAGTTGCTTGTATAGTAACTGTAGCTGATATTTTCTGTTGATGCATGACAAAAAGCGTGTACATTCAAAGTCAAACGTCAAGGTTAATAAGCAGTTGAAGTGAATTGTTTTTTGGCAGGCAAAGAAACAAACAAGGCCAACGGTCAAGGTTATCAAGGTCAATGTACCAGGGCTCCCAATCGTCCCGCAAAACAATGGGTCACAGGAACTTCACTTACTGTATAGAGGGTCCTAGAGGCAGGATAGAGGGTCCCAGTGGCATTGCAAATGTTAAAAAGATGTTTTCTAGTGCATCCCTGGGACCCCCTGCACATTCTTTTAGAGGGTCCTTGAGAATGTTAGTGCTTCATAGACCCCCTGGGAGCCCCGATGTACGTACACGTAGTTAGGGGAAGACGGGGTAAAAAGCGCATGGGCGGGTAAGAAGCCCACCCCAATTATCTCATGAAATAAAAAAAATGTCAGTCAAATTTGCCCATGAGACGAATGCTAGACATTAAGGCTCGTCTCATGGGCAAAATGAGACTGAAATTTGCTTCATTTCATGAGATAATTGGGGTGGGCTTCTTACCCGCCCATGCGCTTTTTACCCCGTCTTCCCCTAAGAGTCTACCATATTACTTAAAGCTAATGTATCATCTTACCAGCTTTTAGGTAATATGTTACACAAAATTATAGCTGATTCTGTACAGTATATCACATTAATATATTGTAAAAGCAAAAAAATGGACCTCTCAAGGTCAAAGGTCAAAGTCAATACATGCCACTAGTTACCCAGTTGGGCATGTCAGTTTTAAGCAATATATCACTCTACAAAATTTGAAATTATTCTGTACAGTAGATCACAAGATTATTGCAAAGATAAAAATTGACCTTTCAAGGTCAAAGGTCAAGGTCAACATTGAAATAGTTACCAATGGTTATCCAGTTGGGTAAGTCAGCTTTAGGCAATATATTACCTTACGTAAGTGATTATGTACAGTACATTACAAAATATTGTAAAAGCAAAACATTGACATTTCAAGGTCAAAGGTCAAGGTCAAAGTCAATACATGGCACTAGTTACCTAGTTTGGCATGCCAGTTTCAAGCAATGTATCACGATACAAAATTTGAAGTAATTCTGCACAGTAGATCGCAAGATATTGTAAAGGAAAAAAACAAAAACTTTCAAGGTCAAAGGTCACAGGTCAATAAAATAAAAGTTACCAATAGTTACTAATGATTACCTAGCTGGGCATATCAGCTTCTAGTAATAAACTGCCCAACGAAATTTGAACTAATTCTGTACAGTACACTGCAAGATATCGGAAAGACAAAAATGTAAGTTTTCAAGGTCAAAGTCAAGGTCAAGGTCAGTAAGGCAATAGGTACCAATAGCTACCCAACTGGGCATGTCAGACTAACGCAATGTACCATCAGACAAATTTCGAAATAATTCTGTATAACAGGTCTCACAATATAGCAAAGCAAAAAAGTTCATATTTTAAGGTCAAAGGTCAAGGTCAAGGTTTATAAAACAAAATAATTAGAAGGAGCTTGTCGTTCTGATTCCAATGATACCAAAACCAGTTCTGTAGGTCAATTATGACCAAAGATATGAAATTAGCCTATTTACAAATTTCATGTTATCATTCTGTACACACAAAAACGCTATTTTTACCAACTTCACAAGTGATTTTGAGGCACTTGGGAATGGAACAGGCTTCTGTAATAAATCAAGCATGTAGTCCACATACTTATTGTCTTGGAGAAACTGCACTTGTTTATATTGGCCTAATCAGTTTTAATATGAAGATCTTTAAAGTTGAACAATACACGAATTGGCAATATGACACAAAAAGAGCGTACAAATTAAATATTCAAAAAATCATAACTCATTATCTAATTGTCTTAGAGGAAAAAAATGGATACTGTTGGATTCATATTAAAAAGTTCTATCTTACAATGTATATTTTGCACATATGTGTTGAAATAAAAAAATTGACTTTGGAATAGCTGCTGTCACATTAACACATTCAAGTCGTTCCGGCCATATATGGCCAGAATTAATACATAGCTGTCAATTTGATGCATTTGCTTCAAGGGAGGTAATTCTATGTGCACGCCATACCTTGGTCACTTCTAAACTCGCTTCGCTCCCTTAGACCACAATTTTGCCTCTGACTTTGCTTTCGTAGTGGTTTGTTGTTGGTAAACCAATCGGTGTAGTTTTTCTATATAAAGTCTATACATAAAAAAGTCTTATCGACCACTTCCCTGTGTCTAAACCTGAAGTAAAAACACGTAATCTTCTTTCATTTCTCCTTTTTTTTGTTTGTGTGTATGGCTGGAGTGATTTGTGAGGTTTTTCAATCATTCAAAATTGTTGCGATGCGAATGAGTTAAAAGGCACAATGCAACACAATGCAACACAATGCAACACAATGCACATGAGAAAATAACATATTAGAAACAAAAGATTATAAATAGTATTCACACATACACACTTTTCCTCATTGTATGTAGAGACCCACTGTCATCATTACTATCAAGAACACTGGACAAGATTTGTTATAACTGAAGGTCTGATTAATTTAACCCCTTGACTGCCACCAACGTATTACGTACTGACCTGATGGCATCACTTATGATGTCATCAGATGAAGAGGAAAAACCCTAATATGCTGGCTTTTGCTCTAACATAATCAAGAGAGTAATATCCCCAGACCATTTTGCCAGATTGGCTGTATCAGTTGTCTTTTTCATGTCATGATTTGCCCAATTATGTTTTCTTTAATTTTATCTGGCAGTCAAGGGGTTAATTAAGCAATCACATAATAATCAAACTAGAGTCTTGGTCATGCCACACATATAATAGCTAATTCTGTACATAGCTCTCAGAGCCAAGTCATGATTTATATGGCATATTGTCCATTTATAAAAACCCAAAACTATTATCACATCTTAACTATATGCCTTTATCACAAACATACGCACACACAAAATTTTCCCGTTTAGTCTGCAAAACAAAATGTTAACTTATTCAGTTTCCCTCTCAGTCTCAGTGCACTACAAACAGAAGCACTTTAGCATTCAAATATAGCATCCCCTTTTACTGTCTGTGTTAAACACAAAATAATTATTCTTTTATACTTCTACAACTGTACAATCAAAAGAATTTTAATCATAACATAAATTTTAAACATTATTAAATTTTAACAAGTGTTACTCGACACAAATAACTATTTTTTAGAAATCCTAAATACCTCGTCAGAATAAATCTATAAACTTGCGCCTTTAGAGAATCCCCTCAAATTTTTTCAATGTATGTCCTCGTCCCTGTAATGTTTTTATGTTTTGTCCAGTCCCCCAAACAAATCCTAAACAAATGTCCCATATGTGCCCTTATGGGTCGAGAGGACGTTAAGCTCTAAGTTTTCCTTCCTTCAACTGTACAAGTCACTTAAATCTGAAGCACAGATTTAAATAATTCTGCATCACTCAAAACCTCAATAAAATGTATCTAAAACAAAGGGTAAGAAAAAAAGAAAGGACTGCTAGCAGTACCATATTTTTTAACTCTATAGTATAACTATAAGGCAATGCTTTTTTCTGAGACTGAGACCCCTGCGCCTTATAATATGACTAGCAATAACATAGTGATAAACTATTATAGCAAAATTTGATAAATACTTTTTTTCTCAGACTGAGACCCCTGCGCCTTATAATATGACTAGCAATAACATAGTGATAAACTATTATAGCAAAATTTGATAAATACTTTTTTTCTGAGACTGAGACCCCTGCGCCTTATAATATGACTAGCAATAACATAGTGATAAACTATTATAGCAAAATTTGATAAATACTTTTTTTCTCAGACTGAGACCCCTGCGCCTTATAATATGACTAGCAATAACATAGTGATAAACTATTATAGCAAAATTTGATAAATACTTTTTTTCTCAGACTGAGACCCCTGCGCCTTATAATATGACTAGCAATAACATAGTGATAAACTATTATAGCAAAATTTGATAAATACTTTTTTTCTGAGACTGAGACCCCTGCGCCTTATAATATGACTAGCAATAACATAGTGATAAACTATTATAGCAAAATTTGATAAATACTTTTTTTCTCAGACTGAGACCCCTGCGCCTTATAATATGACTAGTAATAACATAGTAATAAACTATTATAGCAAAATTTGATAAATACTTTTTTTCTGAGACTGAGACCCCTGCGCCTTATAATATGACTAGTAATAACATGGTAATAAACTATTATAGTAAAATTTGGCGGGTGCGCCATATAATCAGGTACGCCTTACAGTCAGAAAAATATCACTGCGCTCATTACTTCAGACGCCACCTGACGTACGCGGCCTTGAAGCTGTCGTATCCTACCAAAATGGCGGCACCGGCCACACCTTGCAGGATGCTAACCCCCGCCCCTTTCCACAAGGGCAAGAAGCCCTCGTTCTTTATGATCTGCTTGGCGCAGTCGATGGACCCCCTGTACTTGACGGCCTCGCACGACCTCATCATCATGCGCCGTCGGATCGTGTCCATGGGGTAGGCCAGGAGCCCCGAGGTCATCGTCACGCCGTATCCCAGGCAGAAGGAGACGAAGAGGTTGGCGTCGCTTCCCAGCAGGATGGGCTTCAGGGAGTCATACAGACCGAAGTAGAAGCCCCGGTACACCACGATGCCCACGCAGGAGATGACGAAGCCTCGGTACAGACCCACAAACCCGTCAGACTTGAGGGTCTTGGTGTAGACGTCGATCAGACCGTTGAACTGGCGCTCGCCGGCGCCTTTCCCCGTGGCTTTGACATCTGCGGCCAGACGGGTGCGCGCGTAGTCGAGCGAGTACAGGACACCTATCGACAAGGCGCCGGCCACGCCACCGGAGATTATATTTTTGGAGAACTTCATCGTATGTGCCTCGTTGGGAGGCGACTTGAATATGGTCTTGAATACATCTTTGAAGGCGAAGCTGAGGGCGTGGGAGGGGAAGATAATGAGGCAGCTGGCCAGGTTGCCGCGCCAGAAAGGCAGGACGCCCTCTGTACGGAATGTGCGCACGGTGCAGTCGATGATCCCCTTGTAGGGCTCTGACAGACGACCGGCCTTGATGATCTCATTTTGGGTCTGCAGCAGAAGCTTGATGCGCTCGATGGGAGCAGCGGCGGTTTTGGAGACGACGGCCGCAGCACTCGACAGAGCAAGGATCTCCGCTAATCCAGGCTTCTTGCCTTCCATCTGGAACACGAAACGAGGAGTCATTGTAATTTTTGTGTATATTGATCATAACATGAATCAATCAATCAATATTTGTATTGTCCATTTTACAGGAAGTTCTTTCTGCAGCGATAAAACAATCAACAAAACAACACAAGACAGAGACATAGTACATGTAGAAAAGCCAAAAAAATATAATATGCGACTATTTTAAACACTGTGCGCACATACAATTCTTGGTCACCCACACCCACAACCACAACCACACACATACATATACACACACACACAACACACACATCATGCGCACGCATACACCCATTTATCTACCCATCCAAAAGCCAAAAAAATATAATATGCGACTATTTTAAACACTGTGCGCACATACAATTCTTGGTCACCCACACCCACAACCACAACCACACACATACATATACACACACACACAACACACACATCATGCGCACGCATACACCCATTTATCTACCCATCCATCTAACTTATACATACATACATACATACATACATACATACATACATACATACATGTACAAACATACAACTTGCATTCACAATGTATACATTATACAAATATCTAAGTCTATATGCATGCATTCTACATGCATACACAACATACATAGATAGGCCTACATAGACACATACGTAGAAAGACAGATACTTCTTCTTCTTTCTTTGAACAACCACCATCATCTTTTTAATAATTCTTCTTCTTCTTCTTCTGTCATCTTTTTGATAGTTCTGTTGTTGTACTAAAGGGGGACTTCCATCAGGCAGAAAGACTGCAAGCAAAAATGTAGCTGCCCGGATGGTCGGCCTCAATGTAATGGGGGTGGGGTGGGGGGGGGGGGGGTGAAGGGGGGGAGGGGAGGGGGGAGGAGAAGGGATGCAAGGTGGGTCCGGAGTTGGGAAGGGTAGGCGGGGTTGTGGAGGGAGGGATTGGGGAAATGGGTGTGAATTGGGGAGGGGGGGGGGGGCGTTGCTTATTTAAATCCGGGACTTGAAGCCTTCCACTGAGGCTGATGTCACTGCCTCAGGTGGAAGGGAGTTCCAAATCTCCGATGGTCCGAGGAAAGAAAGAGAACTTTCTGTAGCTCATTTTGCAGGGGGGAAGGAGGTAGGTTGACTGGTGTGACTGTCTTGTTTGTCTGGCTGGCCGATTGAGGGATGGGCTGTACGGGGTATTGATGGAAATGTCCTCATTATGAAGCTTGAAGAAGGCAGTCAGTCTGGAAGCGCGTCTGGAAGCGCGTCTTCTGTTGGCGAGTGGAGTCCAGTGGATTCTGTTGTTGTACTAAAGGGGGACTTCTGTCAGGCACAGTATACATACATGCATACACACACACATGTACATACATTCATACATGTGTTGGGGGAAAATATAAAGCAAACACATATGACACCACCATTGCACCGACGTTAGTCCAACACTGCCCCACCCCCTCCCTTCCCCGCCCCCTACCCCACATATTCATCAGTAATACTTGTTAGAAGAAAGGAACAAACAAATTAAAGATCAACATTGACTCTGATTTAAAACAAAAATGAAAGCAAAAGTACATTAAGAACTACAGAATTGTCACACACGCACGCACACACATACACAATCAGAGAAACAGCCCTCGTTCCCATTCAAATATACTCCATTCTGTTCTGGGAGAACGAGAAAAGGTAGTTGAGAAGAAGAAGACCACACCCACACTTCCCCTTCCTTACAGACCATACTTAGGGCTAGGTTAGGTTGCTGCTGGACGTGGCATCATGTTGAACGGTCGCTGGCTGGCCAGGTCACAAAAATTAGAATAGGATTTTTTATTATTGTTTGTTTTTAAGATGTGCTCTCCCTAAAGTTTCGTCGATATAATGCCACAGTGTGGCGCTTTCGGCAATATTAACATTTCTTCCCCTCACAACACTATCTGAACCATCTTAGACGGAAAAAGTGCTGTCTCTATAGGGGTTGTGAAGAATGAAAATATCACTTTTTCCGTTAAAAAAAATCACCAATATTTTCTGTCCCGGATAGTACACTTGACACTTGGAGCGCAAGTGAAGTTATAGTGCGCATGCACTACAACTGCACTTGTCGCAAGTGAAGTTATAGTGCGCGTGCACTACAATTGCACTTGTACCGTTTTGGGTTGAGGGGTAGAGATGCTAATATTGCCGCGCTTTCGACTACTATCAACTAGTATCAAGATCAAGAAGAATAGAAGTAAGACTGCAAGGACAAAGTGGTAAGAAGAAGACAAAAAATAGGACAGCCAAAGTATACCTGCGTGCTGAAATCTTCAAGTTCAACGTTTCGAGCCTTAGGTTCTTAGTCATAAACTGATAAAGTGGCAGCAAAAGTTGACAGGTTGGGTAGGTAGTTTTCTGTTTCTTCTGAACACATCTCAGTCCGAAGGGCAGTGGAAGTAGCCCAAGTCAAGTGGGCAGGATTGGAATGGAGCAAAAATGTGTTCCGATGAGCAGGTGTTTTCTCCCTTGCTTAGAAAATTACGCCCCTTTTGCCCTCTTTTACTGAAAGAGAGCAAGTTTGATCAATATACACCATGGCGACTTGGGTGACCAGTCACATCGGCCTCGTGTCATTTCGGCCTCGCTTTTTGGGGGGTCGTTTTGGCCTCGCCCTATGAGTCAAATCGGCCTCGCTTCCGACCAACTCGTCCTCAACATATTAATTATGTTTAAAAAAAAAAAAAAATTGTGTGTATTTGAGTCTCTCTCTCTCAGTCTCTCTGTTTTCCTGTCTCTCGATCTCTGTCTCGTCCTTAATGGGTTTTTTGTGTGTATCTCTCTCTCTCTGTGTCTCAGTCTCTCTGTATCTGTCTTTCTCTTTCTCTCTCTGTTTTCCTGTCTCTCTCTGCCCCCTTTCTCTCTCTATCTGTCTCATCCTCGACATAATTATGGTGGGTTTTTTTTATAATAATAATAATAATAATTAGCATTTATAGCGCCTAATCTTAAAAAGCCCTAAGCGCTTACAATAATAAATGAACAAACCAGCAAGCAATATAAATAAAGAAACGACAAAAATATATTATACACGCGCGAGCGCGCGCACACTAAACACAGACACACGCACGCACTAAACAGACACACACACACGAACGCACCACACACACACACGCACGCACAAACAAGCATGCATACAAACACACGCGGATGGAAGGGGCACAGTACTTTGAAAAGAAATATAGCAGGCTATGATTTGAAAGTAGTTTTGAGAGAAGACTTAAATGAAGAAAGGGAGTTGGCAGAACGGAGAGGTAAAGGGAGTCGATTCCAAGAGGGGGCCTGGAAAGAGAAGGAGCGTTCGCCAAGGGTCTTGGTGCGGTAACGAGGGATCTGGAGGATCGTTTTTTGTGTGTGTGTGTGTCTCTGTACGTGTCTTTCTGTTTCTCTTTATCTATTTTCCTGTTTCTTTCTGTCTTTGTGTCTCTCTTTTTACCTCTGTGTGCCTCTATCTCTCCGTGTCTCTGTCTATCTTTCACTCTCTGCATCAGTGCATGTCTCGGTCTCCCCTCTCCTCTCTCTCTCTGTCACTATATGTCTTTCTCTCTGTCTCCCTCTCTGTGTATACATCTCCATCTCTCGTTTTCTCTCTTTCTGTACGTGTCTCTGTCTCTCTAAAAAGAGTTAACTAAAATCCCAAGCCCCCCCCCGGCAAACATAATTCTAAGTTTCTTTCTTAGATAGTTTCTTTCTTCCAACTTTACACTTTCCATTGTCAGACTTAGCAAATGTTTGTGTGTGTGGTATGTATGTGCATGGGTGTTGCTGGTAAGTGGACTTAGCAAATGTTTGTGTGTGGACTTAGCAAATGTATGTGTGTGTGTGTGTGTGGTATGTATGTGCTGGGTGTTGCTGGTAAGTGGACTTGCTGTGTGTGTGTGTGTGTGTGTGTGTTGTGTGTGTGTGTGTGGTATGTATGTGCATGGGTGTTGCTGGTAAGTGGACTTAGCAAATGTGTGTGTGTGTGTGTGTGTGTGTGTGTGTGTGTGTGTGTGTGGTATGTATGTGCATGGGTGTTGCTGGTAAGTGGACTTAGCAAATGTGGTATGTATGTGCATGGGTGTTGCTGGTAAGTGGACTTAGCAAATGTTTGTGTGTGTGTGTGTGGTATGTATGTGCATGGGTGTTGCTGGTAAGTGGACTTAGCAAATGTGTGTGTGTGTATGTGTGTGGGTGGTGCTGGTAAGTGGACTTAGCAAATGTTGTGTGTGTGCATGTATGTGCATGGGTGTTGCTGGTAAGTGGACTTAGCAAATGTTTGTGTGTGTGTGTGTGGTATGTATGTGCATGGGTGTTGCTGGTAAGTGGACTTAGCAAATGTTTGTGTGTGTGTGTGTGGTATGTATGTGCATGGGTGTTGCTGTGTGTGTGTGTGTGTGTATGTGCATGGGTGTTGCTGGTGGTAAGTGGACTTAGCAAATGTTTGTGTGTGTGTGTGTGTGTGTGTATGTGCATGGGTGTTGTGGTAAGTGGACTTAGCAAATGTTTGTGTGTGTGTGTGTGGTATGTATGTGCATGGGTGTTGCTGGTAAGTGGACTTAGCAATGTTTGTGTGTGTGTGTGTGTGTGTTGTGTGTGTGTGTGGTGTGTGTGGGTGTTGCTGGTAAGTGGACTTAGCAAATGTTTGTGTGTGTGTGTGTGTGCATGTATGTGCATGGGTGTTGCTGGTAAGTGACTTAGCACATTTATATGTCATTGCCATCTTGTGTTCTCTTTCTTTCTTTCTCTGGTAATTTTATGTCATTGATGTTTCTTTCTCTGGTAAATTATTTGAGCCCCCCCCCCCCCCCCCCCCCCCCCCCCCCCCCCCCCCCCCAACAATTTGATGATTTTGACGCTTGGTAGAAGACGGGGTAAAAAGCCCATAGGCGGGTAAGAAGTTCATGCCAATTATCTCATGAAATAAAGAAAATGTCAGTCAAATTTGCCCATGAGACGAATGCTAAACATTAACACTCGTCTCATGGGCAAAATGTGACTGAAATTTGCTTCATTTCATGAAATAATTGGCATGGGCTTCTTACGCGCCCATGGGCTTTTGATCCCGTCTTCCCCTATGTAGGGGGGTTCTAAATAAAACAGTTGAGTACTTGATCTATCATCTAGGCTGTTCCACTCCCAGGTACTTCTGAGAGAGAGAGAGAGAGAGAGAGAGAGAGAGAGAGAGAGAGAGAGAGAGAGAGAGAGAGAGAGTTCTGTGCTTGTAACTTCCTCTAATAATGTCACTCTTTGTGGGGTTTTCCTTTGCTTTCTATCATCTACATCTGACTTATTGGCCCATTCTCCTGCATTTTAGTTAAAAACAAAAATCTTCCAAATAATATTCTCCTTTGAGCTCCTCCGAAATCGGAATGTGTTGGCTGTACGCAGCGGGGAGACCAGTGAAAACTGTAAACCGGACATATTGCCCATTATGGGCTGATGGCAAGGGAACGCAGAAGAAGTAGTCCAGCCCACAGGAATAGTAGCTGCTCCTCCGCTATCTGGCAGTCATTGTCGGAAACGACAGACAGACATGGTAACTAAGGTAGTTGTGTACCTGGGGCAAAAAGCTTAGACAGTCTTTGCCTGCGGTGAAGTAGTAGGCCTACTATTAGTGTGGTTGTTTGCTCCATGCTCTGAACTGCTGTCTCACAATTCTAAGGATTGCGGATCGGAGAGTTTGAATCCGGTTCGATTTAGTGTAGTTATTTCCTTGCGAAAGACGCGTTGCTTCCAATCAAAGATATTCTAAAAGGGTAAGATGGATTACTTAAAAGCTCGGCGAACCGGGCTGATAGAGTTATCGTTAGTGCGGACGTGTACACTATTCACAGTGGAGGCTATCCAAAACTCGGACTGGAACTTGAACGGAGAATTCAACTGGCCTATCGATGTGTAAAATCTGTCACGTTTCAAAGGGACATAACCAGTGTTTCTGTCCTCACTACTCATATAGGGAAAAGAGACCGGATGTTTATCTTCCCCTGTACAGTCTTTGTTCCAATCCTATTATCCTCACTCCACCCACATGTATTTTGGTATTAGGTATTTCATAGTCACAGAGGCGTCTATGAAATTCGGGTTGCTCCCACCCGGAGAGCGCGTTGCAGCCAGAGGCGTGCCACCCTCTTTTTTTTTCTGCATGCGATTTTGGTTTGACTGAAGAGGAAGGAAAGGTGTGTGTGTGGGGGGGGGGGGGGAGATACATTTTGACCAAATGACAACTTTTTCGTTGCCACCGAGTTTAATGTGTGCTAAGTGCATGGGCACACGGGACCTCAGTTTATCGTCTCATCCAAGACTCCACGTTCAGACCATAAGGCCTAGTGCAGAGTGAGAGGAAAAATCCCCTGTACCCAGGTTCGAACTCGGGTTTAACCGTGGCACGAGGCAAACGCGTTACCTCTGTGTCACTCTACACCATCGAACATAGGTAACACTAGACTGTGGCTGGAAGAGGGTTAAATCCCATCAACACTGAGCACGGATTCTATATTCAATGTGTAGTGTCCATGCACTGAGTGAACCCTAGTTAGGTGAATAACCTTCGTTCCATTCTTTTTTTAAGAAAAACAAACAAACTTGTGTTTGTCCTCCCCTCTGTCATTACTTTGTCTTATGATTTTGTCTAACTCTTAGGCCGGGTTCACATTAGACGCGTAAGTTCCGTACGGAAAACCCTAAATAAGTGGAAGAAAGAAGGATAAAAGTTTACGCATATAGCGGAAATTCGGACACGTGCGCAACTCTTTTCCCTTCTTTGTTTCACTTATTTATGGATTGCGCACGGGCTTCTGCATGGAATATCCGCTCATGTGTGTACACGGCCTTCAGCTGAGGGCCAGCCACATTCCATTAAAATCGCACGACTGTATGATACGATTCGATCACGTGGTCTCGAAGCGCGATTCACATTTGTTCTTCGAGACCACGTGATCGAATCGTATATTCATGTGATTTTAGTGAACGTGTGGCTGCCCTTTAAAGTACCAGGTGAGTGGACTTTGTCTCCATTATTTTAACCAATGAAGCTTTAATCGCTTTATACCAAAAATTCTTTGCTCGTCTCGTGCCACGAGATGCGAACACCACCTACTTAAGATTATCGCCCCTGCCTGTCAGGAACTAGTAGTATATAGCCACAGAAAATTATCTGCTCCTGACTCATCACCAGGGGGCATCGGCAGTTCGGGCCTAAAATTATCGCCCTTTCGTGTCTGCAAGTAAAGCCTCATTCAAAGTGACAGACCAGTGATGACACACATATTTCACTAATTGGGCTCTGAAAAAAACATGCTATTGGCCACTGCAATGACTGCCTTTTGCAAGAGTGAATGCCCTTGGGTACTAACCAGTAAGGGCTTAATTATCGCCAATAACCCTAGTTGATGCCACTGCAAACAAAATTTGGCCAATCAGCATAATATTGGGCATTGAGCATGAGAATAGTGTCCATCAATGTTCCTGTAAATTTAAGCGAAATTGGATGAATTTTTTTTTAAATGGTGAAAGTAAATCAACCAAATTTACATATATTTGAACAACTTCCGAACTATTTAACATATCGTCAACAAACTCCTTTCCGACCTGGGCCAACATAAGGGCTACAATATCCAATAGTTAGTTTTGTGATGTCACTTCCGGTTTTGGCTATTCCGTGAACCAAATAAAAGCTGCCTGACCATAGCGAGGGCACTTCCGGTTCGTACTTCCGGTTGGGTTTTATACCGAAAGTGTTGCAAATCTATTTTGTAGTCAATTCTGAAAACATGAACGAAATCCGTTTAGCCGATTTTGAGATATTCAAGATTGAAATTTCACCAATTTCGCGTTTTTTTCTGCCATATTTTGCCGACAATTCGACAAAATTATTTAATATTTGAAGGTTCAGATACCCAAAAGGTCCTGCAGCGTTTCTGAAAATGTCAGCCAAATCGGACAAAAAAAGGGGAAGAAAAAGAAAAAAAAGAAAGAATTTTGATGAATGCAATAGTATTCTCCTTTAGGGAGAATCCTAATTATGGCATTTTAAGCTCTGCAATGATGCTTTTTACATCCAATGAAGGGTTAAGGCATCTGTTTGGATGGTATGTCGGACGATAATGGGGATTTTGAAGCAATTTAACGCGAGTATTCGTCATATCGGTGACTCGTAACCACTTTCAATGTCCGACTCACAGTAGACTGAACTGAACACGGCAATCCTCGCCTCTCTTCTCATGATTTTGTTCAAAGGGCGCCCTCGTTTATTACATGCATAGGTCGAAATTGGAGACAAAAACATCGCCTTATAACGGTAGTATCTGCACAAGTAGGCCCCTTTGTGACTGCCTGAGCTTAGAAATCAATAAGCTAAAAGTCGAAACAGAGTGCAGTCCACTTTGAATAATATTCAACAATTGCTTGAAATCAAAGCTAAAAGAGATTACCAATAATGTTATTAGTGTTTTTGTGTTGTTGTTTTAAACGTACTATCCAGCTGACGCTGGCAAATATTACTGCTTTAATCACTAGATTGTGTGAATTATGATCAGTTAATAAGCAGGGCTCCCAATCGTCCTCAAAACAAGGGGTCCCAGGGACTCCTTCACTTAGAGTATAGAGGGTCCTAGAGGCGGGATAAGGGTCATTAGAATGCTAAAAAGAATTTTTCTAGTGCATCCCTGGGACCCCCTGCACATTCTTTTAGAGGGTCCTTTAGAATGTTAGTGCTTCATAGACCCCCAAATGGGGGTCCCTGGGAGGGAGCCCTGAAAGGTCTTTTGGTGTTTTTTTAAAGTTGAAATATCTTACAACAAAAACGCAAAAAAGGGCTCTCGCACGCAATCATCACAATTGTACACTCCAGATTACCTTTGTCTCATTGTTTTGGTCAATGTTTTAATGATCTGCAATCTTCTTTACGGTCTGTCCTCGTATGTAGACCTACAACGGTAAATACTATCAAGCACACTGGACAAGATTTGCTCAAATTGAAGGTCTGAACTATTAATTATGCTGTCATATAATGATATATATGTAACCTCAAACTGGTCTTGGTCATGCCATACACATACGGCTAAGTCTGTACATGGCTCTTCTTAAGAGCCAAGTCATCATGTAATGATGTATATGGTGTCCTTTTTATGAAAAAAATCTGATATTTTGTTTATGCCTTCTAAAAACGAGTATGCCTAATGCATAATAAGTTCCCTATATAATTTAGTCTTAACCCTTTCGCCACCAGCCATTTTTCAGCCAAAAAATATCATTAAACCTACCCTGAGTCACAGAGAAAAAAAAATATCTGCAATATTGCAATTTTTTTATGTGACATGTACAACATTAGGCCTATCCTTACCTCAAAATTACAAAAATAGGGTCTTAAGATAACAGGCCCTGATTTGATGCCTTTTAGTGACATGGGTGTTAAACCATTTTGGTGCAAAAATGCGACATTGGCGATGAAAGGGTTAATTGTACAAAAATAGTGACAGTTATTGAGACTTTCCCTCTCAGTACACTGTGTTGTACTTTTGACACTCTTCACAGTACAAATATATCAATCATCCCCACAATGGCACAATCCCCATATGGCACATCATCAGTAAACGTGTTAAAAAATAACACCCAAAACAATCATATTTTAGACTTTTCGGCAACAGTCAAAATCTCAAGACTTGGTTCTACAAAATGGTGTGACAGCAAAAAAAGAAGAAAAAAGCTCTAAATAGCACCGCACTCATTGCTTCATACGCCACTGGATGTAGACCCCCTTGAAGCTGTCGAAGCCGGCCAACACACCAGCGCCGGCCACGCCTCGCAGGATGTTGGCGCCAGCCCCCTTCATCAAGGACATGAAGCCCTCATTCTTTACGATCTGCTTGGCGCAGTCGATGGACCCCTTGTACTTGACGGCCTGGCCGGAGGTCATCATCATGCGTCGTCGGATCGTGTCGATGGGGTAGGACAGCAGCCCGGAGGAGACCGTCACGGCGTAGCCCAGGCAGAAGGAGAGGAAGAGGTTGGCGTCGTCTCCCAGCAGGATGGGCTTCAGGGAGTCGTACAGACCGAAGTAGAAGCCCCGGTACACCACGATGCCCACGCAGGAGATGACGAAGCCTCGGTACAGACCCACGAACCCATCAGACTTGAGGGTCTTGGTGTAGACGTCGATCAGACCGTTGAACTGGCGGTCGCTGGCGCCTTTCCCCGCGGACTTGGCATCGTTGGCCAGACGCGTGCGCGCGTAGTCGAGGGAGTACACGAAGCACAGCGACATGGCCCCGGCCACGCCGCCCGAGATGATGTTCTTGGCGAACTTCATCGGGTACGCCTCGTTAGGGGAAGTCTTGAACATGGCCTTGATGGTGTCCTTGAAGGCGAAGTTGAGGGCCTGGGTTGGGAAGTACCTCAGGCAGTTGGCCAGGTTGCCGCGCCAGAAAGGCAGGACGCCCTCCGTGCGGAAGGTGCGCATGGTGCAGTCGATGACCCCCTTGTAGGGCTCCGACAGACGACCAGCCTTGATCATCTCATCCTGGTTCTGGACCAGCAGCTTGATGCGCTCAATGGGAGCAGCCGCCGTTTTGGAGATGACGGCCGCAGCACCCGACAGAGCAAAGTTCTCCGCAAATCCAAGCTTCTTGCTTCCCATCTGAAACATGTGAAAGTTAAATATAAAATTAGAGAATTCATTGTAAATTTTGTGCATAATAATCATCTGTAAAGTAACCAGAAAGCACTGATGTAGTGCAAATCTCTCCCAATGAGGCTCTATACTGAAAATCCCCTGCCTCTGACTTGTGTACTGAATTTTGGCATTGGTATTTTTGGCATATGGTACACATGTCGTGTCCAATAGGCTTAATTGTGCATTAAGCGTAATGAGCAAGAAAATTTGCGCAATAAGCTTCATGCGCAAAATTACTTGCTCAATAAGCTTAATGAGCAATTTTGTGCACATTAAGCTTAATGCGCAACAGCAATGGTCTGCGCATTAACCTTAATGAGCCCGGAGTGAGCAAAGGCAAATAATCCTTCCACCAGGATTTTCCACTGCCGTCAGAACTTTTGTTGAGCAGGTGGGGGTGGGGGTGCATCTGCTTACCACGGAGCAGCATTTAATCATTTCACGGCCTACCTTTCCCTCAAACACAAGGTGACACCTATCACGGGTTGCTGTACCTTCCATAAGGTACATCCTGAGGTACAGGGGGAGGGGGGGGGTGTTACGGAAACTAACTCCTTTTATGGCCTACCTTGCCTTCAAACACTCAAACGGGGCGCTACATTACTGTCATAGTATTTTATTGATTATTGAGCCAAAAAATTAGTCATTTTCGTACTGTTCACCCTTCTGGCTTCTATTTTTTAATTTTTTATAAGGTACATCTTGGGGTCCTCCTTTTTGGGGGGGCAAGGGGTCCGGAACACCTGGAACCCTCCCCCCAGATCCGCCTCCAGGTGGACAGGACAATTATATGCACACATTTGCAAGTATACATACACATATGTAAAGAATTCAAGAAGCGCACATACAAATTACAAGGCTGTCTTGATGTTTCTCAGTTGGGAGTTGTTTAGTAAGAACTGGTATTAATCCCTTTATCGCCTTGGCTTAAAGGGTTCATTTTGGCTCTTTTTTAAAGTTGTAAACGTTTTTGGATACACAAGTTTGGCTTAACCTTTGATTGCGTTGCTTAGAAGAACATAAAATAAAAAAATCCCATAAATGCACTGAAATGGCAAATTTTTGGGATTGTTAATTTAAAAAAAAAAAAAGATGCTCAGAAATTGAAAAAAAAAGCGTCTGCTAGATTTGCGTCGAAAGCGGAAATGACGACATAGAACTGGATTGCAAAAGTAAAAGAACGGTTTTTCGGGATCCAACTCAAAATGCCTAGAGCTTGCTCTGCGGTTGGGTGCTTCGAAGAACAAGTACCTGGGTCCTACACATTTCACAGGTTTCCTTTCAAAGATCCAGCTCGGCTGCGAAAATGGGTGGAAAACACGAACAGTAGGGACCCCCACAGCCAATGTTGTCATCGCCCTGCCACTCTTCATCTTCTTCCTCATCTTCTGTTTCTGCCAGTGACTCGAATTGGTATGGTAGAAACAATTTGCTGGCTTTCTGTCATAGTATTTCCTACGTCATAGGGTCATAGGAACACAAACTCAGAACTGCATCCCACAGCGTCGCCTTGTCGAACACTGCGCTTCAAACAACAAATTCTTTCAATCCCCGCTTCAGATGAGTTGGAGACTAACATAGAAGTAAAGATATAGCCAAAAAAGGTGAGCTACAGTAGTCAACATAAGCTGCGAAAATGGGTGGAAAACACGAACAGTAGGGACCCCCACAGCCAATGTTGTCATCGCCCTGCCACTCTTCATCTTCTTCCTCAACTTCTGTTTCTGCCAGTGACTCGAATTGGTATGGTAGAACAGCCGGCTCCCTAATTTGCTGGCTTTCTGTCATAGTATTTCCTACGTCATAGAACACGCTACGTCATAGGAACACAAACTCAGAACTGCATCCCGACTTGAGCGTCGCCTTGTCGAACACCGCGCTTCAAACAACAAATTCTTTCAATCCCCGCTTCAGATGAGTTGGAGACTAACATAGAAGTAACAAGATATAGCCAAAAAAGGTGAGAAAACCTTAATCTTCAACCTACAGTAGTCAACATAAGCGTATTTGTATCGCCGAGAGCCAATTTTAAACGATTTTTCAACCAAAAGAGCCTGGCCCTACTCTTTAAGCAGTTTAAGGCAGTGTCAGACCAATTGATATAGGCCATAACACCAGGGAGGCTACATCAAAATGCTATGCTTTGCATAGTTATGCGGGGATTGTCTTTAGCCATAGCAAACTCCTAGTCCTAGCATAACATCATCAGTCTCTGAAATCCTCCAAAGTCGGAGTGTGGCTGCCACACGGCTGGGTAATCAAAAACAGTCACACATGCAATGTTCTCATCCCTAGCTGGTGCATTTGTACCAGTGTTCAAGTGCTTCCGCTGTTGGGATGATTCCTGGAGTCTTTTAGCCAGGGTACGGCAACAACAACAATCCCTTTAAATATAATGCAGGCCCTGGTGGTCAGATGTCTGAAGCTGATTACACTGCGCTCACTACGATTAAATCATCAATCACATGGTTCCACTCCATGACAGTTTGAACAATGAATGTCTATATAAATTATAATACTACTAGGCTTGATGGTACTATGAAACCTAAGCAGTGTCTATGCAGTGTTTCCCATAAGGGTGAAATGTGAGGGTCCCAGGGACACTCTGTGCAACATTTTAAGAGTCCTTTAAAAAAATTTAATGTGCCTGAAAAAAATGTGATTTAATGTAGGCTTTAGATAAGCTAAACACACAAGCTACATTGCCAATCTGTGTTCAGTAGAGTGTTGATGATGCTCAAGTGCTGTCCTGAGTAAAGTCAACAAGAGAATACCTTTAACAAACAAACAGATAAAATAAATACACCCAGCAAAAGGATAATAAAGTAGGGGGGGCCACTAACGGCATTGTTTGCTATCACTACTCAGCGTCAACTCTTACTAAAATTATTGCCTGTTCTTTAGGATAATAAAGTAGGGGGGGCCACTAACGGCATTGTTTGCTATCACTACTCAGCGTCAACTCTTACTAAAATTATTGCCTGTTCTTTAGGATAATAAAGTAGGGGGGGCCACTAACGGCATTGTTTGCTATCACTACTCAGCGTCAACTCTTACTAAAATTATTGCCTATTCTTTCGCACAATCAGTTACGTGTACTCGTTAATCTAGTTATCGTCTGCTTTCAGTGTAAGTGTCGTCTGCTCTACTGTTTACTGTTACCAACGATACCGAGACCTCTTGGGTTAGCAGCCTCATAGACCAGTGAAAAACGTGTACGTCCCAGGGACACACTGCTCTGAAATGAAAGAGTCCCTCTGGGATTTTAGTGCTTCAGGGACGCACAAATGTGCGCTATGGGGAACATCACTATGAAGTAGTATATTGCCGCTTTTTCTGTGACTGTTTTCATGTGTGACTGCATCCTTTGGGCCAATAGCAACGAAGACTTTGGGTGTGGGGCAGGATAAACATCCCCAATCGGAAGAAGAAAAAGATTGAGGAATTTTTTTTCTCAATTCTACTATCTATTTTATCTATATATATATACTTACCATTCCACTACAAAGTGCATATTTGTACAAGATTAGCTTGGAAGACAGAAATAAAACCAAGAGAGTCTTACTACCACAACTCCCAATCCTATTAACTTTCGGTTTAGCAGACATATCACTTTTCTAGAAAGCGAACCAACCAAACAATGAAGACCAAAAAACAATACCATTAGGTGGGAGGAGGGTGGGTCAATTAAATGTAGCGGAATGGTAAGTATATAGATAAAATAGATAGTAGAATTAATTTTAAAAAAATCCTCAATCTATTCTATCATCCTTACCATTCCACTACAAAGTGCATGATTACCAACAAGGTGGTGGGTAATGGTAAAAGTAATTACCCTGGAATATACAAGGTACATACCATGGAAGGGATACCAACATAAGTACATACATATTATATTAAACCAAGGATAATATTAGATTCAACTCATGAATCACATCCCCAAAAAGACTAATAAAAAGTCTATAAAACAAACAACTATTACCTCAAAAAGAGACAACCTTGGAAGAAAGCACTGCACGACGAAAGTCGAAGGTGTTACCTTGAAGAAGAACGGAGAACTTGCGAAAGTAGTATGACGTGAAAGTTGACTCCGACTTCCAATAGGCGGAGGCCATAATAGAAGGGAAGGGAACCCTTCTAACCAGGGCTAAAGAGGAACTTATAGCCCTAACTTCATGTTGGGGGAGCCGAACGACGAAGGTACGAGCGTAAACAACGGACCGGACACAAAACTACTATCTTCATCATCCGGGGCAAGGATGTTGGAGAGACTTTCAAACACGACTACAGGAGAAGTTTGTTGAGCCGATTGAATATTCGCCCGAAACTCGGGGAGGAAAGAAAGAGAGACCGAAGAACCATCTTCCGCAAACTCACAATCTGAAGTCAAACCACTAACAGAATGGATACACTTGCAAAGGCAAGACTCACAAGAAAAAGCATCTTAAACGAAAGAAAGTTTTAAAAGATAACAACAAAAGAGGCTCGCATTCTGAACTCAGAAAACGCAGCACAAGAAAAAACATCCCATGGCGGAAGTCTGACCGCTGGACGAACTGACTTATGACACAAACCATCCCAAAAAAGGGAAATCAGAATGGAAGAGGCAAAAGAAGGCTGGCGACCAGTAGCAATAGAAAAAGAGCTAAACACTGCCGACTTATAACCTGACAAAGTCTGGGCGAGACCTCTCACATTATGAAAATGTGGCAAAAAGGAAACAACCTGAGCACCAGTTGGGTGCAAAGGAGAAAAAAAACCAACAACACCTTTAACTGAACCAAAATTGAACCACGAGGTCCAACGAAAGGCATACAAAGCATTCATACTTTGTCGACACGATTGAAGAATAACTTCAATTAGAAAGAAATTAAAAGATTTTACGCCTTTTGGACCAAAAGGCCATTAAATTTAAAGGCATTTTTTGAAATTGTAGAGATGTTACTAACTTCAACGGTAGATCTTTTCAGACCTTGTGACCATAAGCCTGACCGCACAGTAGCCATGCGGTCAGGTGAAGCGCGGCAGGATTCAATGAGGAAATGTCTGTCCGTGGTTGCATGAGAAAAATTGGTGTCAACTGGAAGGGAACACCCGGAACATGCGTGAGAACAGTTCCGGGAATCACAGACTGTTTTCTCATTTGGCGCTATGAGAACCAGAGCGGAACGTTCCCGAGCGAACTTTTCAAGACCTTTGGAAGTAGAGATGTGGGTAGAAACTAGAAAGGCGCATGCCCACAACCCTGTACACTGGAAGGTGAAGGCGTTCCTTGCCCAAGTCAAGGAATCCGCCATCGGAGACACAAACAGCGGAAGACGCCGACTGAAGCGAGTCACAAACAAATCGATGTGGGGCTTTCCCCACATCGACCAAATGGGTTGAAGAACCCGAAGAACCAGAGTCCACTCTGTTGAGATAACCTGACCAGAATGGATCAGCTGGTCGGCGAGAACATTCAGCTTCCCAGGAAAGAAATTCCACGGTTAGATGAATTGATTGCGGAAAGCCCAAAGAAGGATCTACTCTGCTTTCCTGGAGAGTGAATGCGATTTTGTGCCCCAGTGACGACGAAGGTACGAGAGGAAAGTGAAGTTGTTGCCACAACTGTGACTCACTTGCCCCTTAGAGAGGAAGCAGCACTTTGAGCGCGAGCGAAACCGCCTCCATCTCAAATGAATCCATGGATAGAAAAATGGAACTGAAAAGGTTTCCGTATGAACAGAAGCCGAAAACAGACGACACAACGGGAAGAATTCCCGATAGAACCGTATATCCTGAAGAAAAACGGACGAACAAAAAACTTCTTGACCGGAAAAACTCGAGTTGGAATAAATTTCCGACAAAAATAAAAACCAAAGAACTGAAAAGCCGTTTGTAAGGAGTCCTGGAAATCAGAGACCAGTGAATCCAAAACAATCGGGGTAGAAAAATGTGTCCAGCCATTGCAGGACCTGACCAAAGATCAAGAGCTGAAAAAAGCGGAATAAATCAAGAAGCTAAGAACAGCCGGACCGGGCTGGACCAAACATCCAGACGTAGCAGCCGGGTGAGACTTGAGAAATAAAGAGAGGGAAAAACAAAAAAAGGGCTGCCGTAACCGTACACGGACGGAGAAGCAACATACGCGTGACTGAAAAAATCCCAAAATCTACCTTGAGACACGAAATAGACAACGTGTACATGAAGTAACGTTGAAAACATGGTATCAAAGGTTGGGCTAAGCATACAAATTCATTATTACAAAGGATGCAACCGTAGCCTTAGGCTGACCGGAGGTAAAAGTCACCAGGAAGAGCCAAACGAGCGATGGTCTAACCGAACCACGAACGAAATACAAGTCTGCGTATGAATTGGGCCTTAACATTCCCGTGGAAGAACCTTGTGGTCTTAATGCCCCAATCCGACCTGCGAAACGAGTCGAACCCAGGAACTGAACGAAAAAAGAAGTTCAGGGCCGAAAAAACTTGATCCACACATGGAGATAATTTCCATAGGGAAAAAATAGCCCAAGTTGATGAACTCACCCACAGTGGTGAGGTTATAGCCTGACACTACAAAATGACATCGCCTGGATGGAGCCATAATCGACAAGGAGTCAAAAGAAAAAGACGGGAGGCTATGAATGGCCAAACCGAGCTGTACTAAACGTCCAATGGTCCAACCGAAAAAACAGTACCGGAGACCCGAAAACGAGACATCCGTAGGATTATTGCAACCAGGTTTAATCCGGGAAAAGTACCGGGTACTAGACCGTTTTCTGGACGACTGCTTCAAATGGGCATTTGTACCGGAAATTTCCATACCGGTACCGGAAAATACCGGTAATCAGATATTCACTCAACCGGAAATGTGCGTACCCGTACCTGAAAAAAACGGTAATCGGGATCCGAAAAAAACTGGTCAATCGTCGACCGGTGGAAACATCACCCGGTGATTTTTTGACAGGGAATGATGTACCGAGAAAGAGTACCGTGGGTCAGAAGATCGAGGACGTTCCAGCCTCGTATTTCCACCGGAAGTCGTGCTACTGGTGGGTGAATGGAACAGAAACCGACGGTACCGTAGGATGGTAACCGAGGGAACCGACGGTGTTAGAAGACTCGTAGGTTTGAAGAAAAAACGGACTATCCAAGTCACTGGACTCACCAACCATGGTGAAATAAAGACTTGGTGTAACAGTTAACTGCCGCACTTGTGTAGCCGACATATGTCAGAATCCCAGAACTTATCTGCGGGAGAGGACGTGGACGGCGTGACCGAGACGGACCCTTAGGGCCGTATAGCCGCGGACAGAACACCATGACACATGGAGTCGAAACCAGGGGCCAGTGCACGAAGCACCATGGCTATGTTCACTGGGTGAGAACTACCCAAAACGGTGGCATCGCCTGACAATAGAGGAGGAATCAACTGGCAAAACGGCTAACATCCACGGACGGAGTAATAGCCGAGGGATAGCCAGATCTAGTGGCCTAACGATGAACGCAACAGAAGCTTGGCCTGCCCGACGCGGCTGTGCACTTGCCCCGGGCAGTCGGGCAATGGTAATTGTTAAGCCCTGACCGGACGAGTGAAATTGAGAGAAGGAGAACGACATGGCCGGAGCCAATTCTCCAGAAGGATGCAAATGAGCCAGAAGTTCAAAAAACTATTTGTTTAGTGTTT
Source organism: Phymorhynchus buccinoides (assembly GCA_017654935.2). Classification (NCBI taxonomy): domain Eukaryota; kingdom Metazoa; phylum Mollusca; class Gastropoda; order Neogastropoda; family Raphitomidae; genus Phymorhynchus; species Phymorhynchus buccinoides. Next base: position 3,524,386 of record CM065689.1, read on the forward strand.
TCAACGGAACCGGTGGTTGAATGAGAAGAATAAAAGGAAGAACTACTCGAACTCTTGGACCGCGACTGAGATTTCGACTTTGAACCCAAAGGCTAATCCGAAGAGCTAGGCTTGAGGAAACGACCTTAATCGTCCCTGGGGGGAGTAGGCTGAGGTTCCTTACTTAAAGGCTTGCCAACCGATAGCAAGAGAGTCTACAATTTTCGAAGGAGTAGATTCCAAGACACAACCGCACAAGCCAACACAAAATATTTGGCCCAAAACCTGCACAGAGGTTAACACAAAATAGCGGGGGGGGGGGGGGGGGGGGGGGGGGGGGGGGGGGGGGGGGGGGGGAAACGAACTTACCAGTGAAGAAAGGCAACACAAAGAAACTAAAATAAATAAAAGACACTCAAGAAAGTTAAACAGGTGAAAAAATTCTGTAGTAAACAGAAAACAGGACCGTCTTCCATGCCAGCCTGAAAGAAAAGTGATATGTCTGCTAAACCGGAAGTTAATAGGATTGGGAGTTGTGGTAGTACATGGTTCGTGGGGACTTGGAAGAGTGCCAAAAAAGGACCAGCAAAATTTTTTAAAGGACCTATTTAAACCTTGTTTGTAGTTGTACTTGCAGACGTGGTGGGCGCAGAGCCAGACGCTGATTGTGGCTGAGCAGATTCTTTTTTTCTTTTTTTTTGGGCTGAGCAGATTCATTTGTTGCAGTAGTACTTCTGCTGCTTGCAAAAAATGTCGGTCGCATTGCACCTCGATTCTGCCTTGTGCCTTCTTTCAGCTTTCTTGTGATTTTCAGTCTTTGCTGTTGTTTCAGCACCGACTATCCCATTGACTAGATGTTGATGTTTTTTTCACAATATACACAACAAACTGGATGTTTGTTGTCCATCACTTTTCGGACCCAGTCCTTATAAATGTCTTCTCTCAGCCAACGATCCTGAAAACGAAAACTTTCCAGGTATTTCTACACTTTTTACTTGAAAACAAGCACTGAAGCAACCGCATGTGCGAAGAATTTCAACATGGCGCATAAGATATCTCGCCGAATCTCGCGCACGTGACCGGATTTACAGTGACTATTAAAATTAGATCGTCTGCTCGAAAGATACGAAGGCGATCGATTTTTGGCAAATTTTATTTCATTTAATATATTTTTGGGAGTTCATTTCTTATGACAAGCTACTTAGTTTTGTTTTTTGGCCCGATTAAAGGATTTAAACTGACCGCACCAATTTTAAAAGGACCTTTGACTGATTTGAAAGGACCTCCTTGCTGATATAAAGGACTTAACAGGCCTTTTGAAGACCGATCAATTTCACAGCACTTTAAAGCACCTGAAAGGACCCCACGAACCCTGTAGTAAGACACTCTTGGTTTTATTTCTGTCTTCCAAGCTAATCTTGTACAAATATGCACTTTGTAGTGGAATGGTAAGGATGATAGAATAGGATGATAGAATAGATATATAATTTTCAGGGTTGTATCGAGAAGATTGTTCTTCTTTTTCTTCTTCCTTCAAGTTCAACCATCCGCCTTCATCGTGACGAAGATTCTGATGGTAAATGATGATTGCTGAGCTGGTCAGTATTTTGTGCTAAAGTTGATGTTAGTTTGAATGCGATTCCAAAGTGTAGCTCAACTCTAGTCTAAGAAAGAAAATTTTCTTTTGTTAATATTACAAATTACAAAGCTCGGAATTCAAAATGGTGCTATAATTAGAAGCAGAGAAAACTAAGTTGTTGAAAATGAGCATAAGAGCCAAAGGTTTGGCATCAATAGACAAATGTCACAAAATCTGAAAATGGATTCCTCATTTCCTGAAGCCAAGGACAGCTGGGATATTTTTTTGTTTTGACTCACTGGAAATGGACTTGGTCAAATTTGTGTTTGGGGCTTTTCTTGTATAATATTCTATAATGTTGATATCGGTAACCCACCGTCTAGAATGTGTCTGTGCTCTCTACCTGTCCGAATTTGAATCGTTTGATATTTGCATTGACCAAGCCCAAGGTCGTGTAAACGTGTGGGCTCCACTCCTGGCGACAGTTGATGTTAGTTATGCATTTTCGTTCTGTTATTGCCCAAAGCTAAGGAATAACTCATGAATCGATACAAACAAATTGAACTTTGTAAATTAAACCTAACGAATGCACAGTAGATCTACAAAACAAAACACTGAATGAGCAATGTCAATGTGAATGTGCATGTGGCATCATGTGCAGCAAAAACAGACCGGAATGTCTTTGTCAAAGACATTGAACCGTACGTCGAGCAAATAGTTGATTCTCTGCAAAGAAAAGAAAGCAAAAAGCGTCTGAAATAGCGCTTTCCTTCAAAAACATAAGAGGGAGGTTTCAAAGCTAATTCAATTACTTACTGTGATCTTTGTGAAGTATAATACTTTGTATCGGTCTAACGAAGCGCAGCAGAGGACACCTCCGTCCTCAATGTATGGCGGAGAAAAGGGAAGAATTGTGGTTGGTTACATTTATCATGTGATTATTTACGTAACTTCCTGTCAGTTAATGGTTGCCATTGAAGCGATAGGCCATTAGGCTGGACCTAGTCTACAGCTGCACTATCAGGGAAGCGTCAAGTGGTTGTAAAATCCTCATCATTAGAGTCCATGGCCTAGATTAATACATTATTTTCCATTCATACTAGCACGAGAAAACAAATATGTGGTTTTGGGTTTGGCTGTGTTTATAAACAAGACATTCAAGGTTCGTTATTTAAGTATTACTAGCGCAACGCCCTGTACCGGTAACGCCTAGTACTGGTAACGCCTTGTACAGGTAACGCCAAGTACCGGTACCGCTGAGTACCGGTTTCGCCGGGTCCGCAAAATATTATATTTTCACTTTTGTGGCTGAAAATAAAAAATGTTGACCCCTACCACTTTCAAGGCCTACCGATCTCCATGACCTTGACCTTGACCTTGATCTGTATGCAATCATCAGAACAACCATAAGCCAAAGTACCTACATGCCAAGTTTGAAGTCCCTAAGACCAACGGTGTGGACGTTATAGCCCCTTAAAGATTTTCGGTTTTCAAGGTCATACGCCAAGGTGAAGGTCATGACGGTGATAATTTATGCGGGATGCCTTCTCTCATGGTGACACGCCACCACACAAAACTGGAAACGATTCGGTAAAGCAGTTCGGGAGATATGCGTGGGACAGTAAAACCCATGCTGCAGGATCTCTGACATACTTCCTATGACAGGAAGGGTGAAACTGTGCTTCACAGGGAAACAGGTCAAACCCTCTGATTCTGCACAATAGTTCCTCGTCTTTTTTATGCTCAGCAACTTCAAGAACTGTGCTCCATCCTTCACGTTCAAACTTGGATGTAGGTTCAGTTGTCCAAGCATTCTGTGATTTTTGTTCTTTCAACCCCTCTTTGTTATAAAATATGCAGTCTGGTTTGAAGATAATTGTTTCCACTGAGCCAGAAGAACGCCCAGACTGTCTTTGCTCTTGAGCGGTTACTGTTTGTGATTCTGAAGATGATTCCAGCCTATCAAGGTTTTTAGTAAACCTTTGGTAACAGTCACGATGGTAGCCGGTATTCCGGCCGTAAATCATCTGGAACGCACTTGCAAGCCTCTTCCATCCGATATGGAGAATCCAGTGGCTGCAATAGTCTTTTCTTACAAATGTCTTGAAGTTTTATCAGTCTATTCTGAGGTCCTTTGCAGTTAGAGAGGTGAACAAATGATCTCTTGTTAGAATCGCTGAAATGAATGACACACACTTCACCAACAGGGCTGTCTTCACGTTTTCGCTTTCTTGAAGCCATGTTCAGTTGAGCATTACACGAGAGGATTCATTCACCTGCACACAAGGAAAACCAAGCACAACAAAGAACAACATTAGTAATACAAATCAAACCATTTTGTTGTTAAGATGCAAATGCATGTGATTTCCAAGTAATAGTGTTATCATTATACATGTACATATGAAATGTAGGAAATTCGTTATTTATTAAAAATAATCACAACATCTAGAACAGCAAATTGTATCATATTACTCTTGTATTTCACTACAATATATTCATTCTATTTTACAGCAATGCTTGTTGCAAATAGCAACAATTGTGTTCTGTTTAAAGCGTATTGTGACGTTTTCGTCGAAATCGCACGTTTAGGGGGTATAGGAGATATATTTAATTTTGTGCGTATGAAAATGGGCCTAGGAGGCCCTAATTGGTCCTGAATTTCCCAAAGGCATTGTTGTGTATGAAAACAAACCCAAAAAAGTCCTGCTTTCTATTTTTTTTCAATGTATCACAGATGACATACAGTCCGTATTGTGAAAATGACGGTTCCAGTAGATAGCGCATCCCTGAAGCCAAGATATACTATATTGGACTACACAAAAGGCTTTTTTAAAACGGCAAGTCATTGGTTTAGTTACAAAAGTAACAGAAACATGGTTTCCTGATCATTCACATGAGCTACATTTGACTTGAAAATTGATGATTGTGGTCAGCATACAAGGGGGTACCCTTAAATCAAGGGCCATAACTCATAGTCCAAATGAGTTATTTTCTTGGGAACAACCAGAAACGTGTTCAGTGGTTCCTAAGGTACATTGTGGATCCACTTAGGTTAAGTCCGGGGGGGGGGGGGGGGGGGGGGGGGGGTGCATGGTGACCATGGTCTGCTTGCCAACTATAACTAACACCAGGAGACACTTTTTCAGTAACAGAGTGGCTAACTATCAGAACGCACTTCCTGCTCAAACAAAAACTTGCACCTGATACTAACAAATTTAAAAATCTCCTGGACAAAGACATAGTAAACCTTAGTAAATTAAAATACCAGTCTGACTGATAGTCTACTAAACAGCTGTGGCAACTGAATTTTAAAAAAGTCCCAATCAAAAGAAAGGACGCTTGAGAGGCCGCGAGGCCTGGTCGTCCTACTTGACCTGACCTGAATTTAAAAAGTGCATTAAATACTAACTCTTTCAAAAATCTATTCTGACAAGTGGGAAAATTATAAAGTACGTATTAATATATGATTATGATGACTGATTTTCAATCGCCAATAGCGCAAAACCATGAGCAATCGATAGACCTTGATATAGCATTACAACTGCATAAAACCAAAGACTGTATAGAATAGAATAGAATATCTTTGATAAAACGAAGGGACCTTAAAAAACCTCGTCCCTACTTTCTGATCTGATCATCTGTAAACTTCAGTAGTGGGAAATAAAAATAGACGACTGGAAACTTTAAGCCAGAATAATGCAATAATGTAAGAGAATCATACAACAAACAAACAACTACACGACAAGTGTAAAATGACGTTATTTTATTCACAAGAAGAGACAAAACTACTGGATATTTCGGCGAATGCGCCTTTATCAACATAGACAAACAAGAAAACAGCAAAAGGAGCAAAAAGCAGACAACAAAAGTCAAAAGGAGCAAAAAATCAACAAGATTAAAAAAAAAATACTTCCCCTCTACAGTCCAATGCGTAAATGATGAGAATCAATCAATCAATAAGTTTATTGGCTTGGAATAAGAAGAATTCAGCTTGTGAGTGGGGATAAAAACATATTACATACAAAGTAACATAGACATTATACAGCATACAAGATGAACAAATACTAGCGGAGAAAGATCTTGGTGTTATAGTTGATCCATTACTATCTTTTGAACCACACATCAACGATACTGTTAAAAAGGCAAACCGTACTGCTGGTCTACTAATCAGAACAATAACTAATAAATCAAAGGAAATTATGCTACCTCTTTATAAAACATTAGTACGCCCCTTATTAGAGTATGGAAATCCTGTCTGGTGTCCCTTTTTTAGAAAACATGTTGATCATTTAGAAGGTGTCCAAAGGAGATTTACGAAAACAATTATTGGAACCAGAGATATGGACTATGAGGACAGACTAAAGTATTTGGGAATACCTAGTTTGGAATACAGACGTCTAAGAGGCGATTTGATTGAGGTGTATAAAATTCTTAATAAGTTTTATGATCCTAACACAACTAAAACTTTACTAACTTTAACTGACGAGGAGAGAACACGAGGGCATGATTTTAAATTAACAAAAAAACTAAATAACAGTCGTTCAGCTCAAAACTTTTTTACTAACAGAGTAATAACTGCATGGAACAATCTTTCTAATGAAACTGTAAATGCATCATCACTAAATAGGTTCAAAAATCTTATTGACAAAACATTTAATACTATTATGTACTCCACAAATTTGGAGAAATAAAAAAAAAAAAAAAAAAAAAAAAAAAAAAAAAAATACACAATAGCCGTAGTTATTCACGGGCAAACAAAAAGAAAAACGAAAATAAATATTTATATTTGAGAAAAATATCTAGAGGGCAAAAGGCTTCATAAGCCTACAGAGCCTAAACTGATATGATAGCTCTTAGACAAATACTCTTGGTTTTCATGTTTATTTCCTGGCCTGTGTAAATGGTAAGCCTTTTCAGTCCAAGTGAATGACCACAGGTAGACTACGCGTGAACAGAGCGTGTGACTATTTTTTTTTTTTTTTTTTTGTGTGGATAGGTCTAATGTTTAGACCCTGATATGATCTGTCGTACGAGCAGTTATGTAGCTTATGTATCGGCTGACTTTACAAAACGACCATCTGACATTTCAAGATGAAATACCATTGGTTGAATAAAAATGAGCATGCGCTTCTCGCACTTCCGCTAGGAACGACAACTCTTTCTAACAATCGTGTGATCAGTGTGCTGTTCAGCTGCTGTTCAGCTGCTAGTATAAAACTGGTCACAGAAACATCGGAGTATTAGTCTACCCAGTGCGTGAAGGATTTTTTTTGTCATTAGAGAATAAAGGTGAGTTTAGAAACATGGTCCATGCCAAACGAAACAGTCTGATAAAACAGTTCGAGGCTTCCTTGACAACATGTGAAACTAATCGAAAGTCAGAACAGAAGTGAAAGTGGAAATAAAAGATGCATGACGCAAGGCAAGTGGATGTTTTTGTTTGACCAACGCTTTGCGCCTTTGCGGAGGTCACACAAGGATGAATCATAGTTTCTGAGAAATATTAGAAAGTGTATGTTTTCCATAATTTTTGTGAGGGGAAAAGAGTCTTGATCATTTTGATTTTGATTTCCTGCTGAATTATTCACTAATTCCTTTTTTTTTATATTCAGTGACTAGAACCAAAGACTGTATAGGGGAAGACAAGCATCTGGTCTCTTTTCCCTATATGAGTAGTAAGGACAGAAACACTGGTTATGTCACTTTTAAACGTGACACATTTACACGTCGATAGGCCAGTTGAATTCTCCGTTCAAATTCCAGTCTGAGTTTTTGGATAGCCGCCGCTGTGAATGGTGTATAAAAACTATAACTACCCCACTAATGATAACTCTATTAGCCCGGTTCGCTGTAACTCTTAAGTAGTCCATCTTACCCTTTTAGAATCTTTGCTAGAACTTCTAGATTCAATTAAGATTCTTTAGAATTACGGAAAGATTAATATTTTTGTTATTTTAAAGTTTGATTCCCCTGTTTTAAACCAATACTTTAGATTTGTTAGTAGTAGTAGTGGTACATTTTTTAATTTTTTAATTGACACCCTAAATTTAAAAAAATATTGTCACACTCAATTTGACAGGCAAAACATCAAACCTTCAAGCAAACTTTTAGAAAATCTATTTCTAGTCCTGGCCACCAGTTACTTGTTTAACCCTCTCACTCTGATCAATCGAACCGATAATCTATATTGAATACCAAGTGATGGGAAGTAACTCCGAACGTCACACCAAATCTTTTATTTAAAAAAATCACCCAGAATAAAGTCTAACTCACATTTAATTTCTGAAAGATGCATATTGAATAGCAATGATGATACTTTCATTCCAAAGCTAACACACTGTCACACAACAAACCATGAATTGGAATTAAAAAATCCGTAATGGCTCTCCGAGCATCGCGCCGAGTCAATACTGCGCACGTCACGTGGAAAGAAGAAAAAAATTTGGGGTCACTTCGAAAAATCCGTTCAAAAAGACTAGTGGGTGCTTTCCCTTGCTGTAAGAACCAAAAATGGACCACAGAGTCAGGAACAGGAAGAACTAACTTAGTATATGGCATTGTGGGTAGGGCAAAAGTGAAAGTGAAACTACTAGACCGGGTGTTCAGCGGGCGCAATCGGGGGCTACGGGAGCCAATGGTAAAGAAAAAATCAGTCAGATCTGGCGTATGCAGCCATGAGAGGGTTAAGGGCTTGGCACATGCTGCAACTTTTTAGTTGATACAACTAGTTGCATACAACAAGTTGCAGCTAAAATCGCAGAGCTTGGGGCATGTGACGAGGTAATGGGTTAAAAGGCTAAGTCTCTAGGGAAGACTTTTAGTGTGTTAAATTTTCAAATAGAAAATTTGCCTTTAGCCCACTTCTCTAGGGTATGGGAGATGAGCAACTTTCCCGGCCCCTTTTCATCTAATAAATTTATATTTGTGCCCGGGTTCTGGCTCGTATGATTGTAAGAAATACAAGTGGTTGATTTGCTCTAAATGGCAGACAGAGAGAAGTAGGGTTTTACATGAAATTACAAGACTTCCACTCTCATCAGTCTGACCAAAGGGTTCAGAATTATTTGACACTTGTATTTTATTTACTCACAAAATCTGCATAAGATTATGCAACAATAATAATAAAGCAGCTCAATGGCGCCAAAACAAAATATGAATGAAAAACAATGAAATCCGAAAGGATTTACAAGACTTTTGTCTTTCTAGAAGGTTAGCCCCAAGCGAGAAGGGTTACTAATTATCTTCAGTGTCCGGAGGAAAGTTCAAATGATTGGCGCGGTTCTGTGAACTTAGCTATTGTCAAGTTCCTCCGTAGTGATCGGCGAGTGCTGGGTTGGCTGGGCTTGCTCGTCAGGTGAGAGTAGCTCCCAGTCGTTCCGGTTACGGCTTCGCGGGATGGCACGGTTCAGGCGTGGTCTCCTCGCGGATTCTGGGTGTGGGGCGTCTTGGCAGCGTTCCCGTCTTGGTGCTTGTGAGTCAGGGATGATCTTCCTGACCACGATGCCCTGCTGATAATCACAGGAGAAGGTGGATGTAGATCTCTATGGCTTAGAGACAAGGGGCTTCAGTCGGCAGGGAATTAGTGGATCCCAACCGGCTAGAAGGCTGCCCTTGTACAATAGCACTAAGAACACATAATCTGAATTTCAGTTACCAAACTGAAATAACACATAACAGGTGTACTGGAATCAACTGGTATTAGTCAGTACCCGGCTAGATCAAAGTCTATGATCAAGCCAACATCACTCTCCATCCAACACCTGGAAAGGAATGTTATCATAAAGTGCAAGAT
>CM065689.1:3538735-3549512 GCA_017654935.2 Phymorhynchus buccinoides
TTTCTGTTTGTTTTTCTGTGTGTGTGTATGTGTCGCAGACAGAATTGAGTATAAATTAAACACCCTTTGCTATAAATCTATTCATAAAGCTGCTCCATCTTACCTCTGCGACAATATTTCCATCTATACGCCAGCTCACACTTTACGTTGTTTATGACCCTCTTTCTCTCCAGATCCCTAGGTATAAGCTTTCAACTGTTGGTCGGCGCTCTTTTGCTGTCTCAGGACCGACCTCCTGGAACAAACTTCCTCTGTCAGCGACCGACCCTCTCTGCTTTCAAAGCTAACCTCAAAACCCACCTGTTCCCCCGTCATTAAAGCTCCGCTCTCTTTCTCTTCTCTCTCTTGCCATTAGGTCTGTTTCTGCTATATTCCATTTATGTTATCCGTGTGTGTTCACTTTGTATTGCGTTTTTGTTTGAATGCGCTTTGAATGCTAACGTGTGTGTGTGTGCGCTTTGATTCAGCGCCGTATAAATACTGTATGTTGTTGTTGTTGGTGTGTGTGTGTGTGTGTGTGTGTGTGTGTGTGTGTGTGTGTGTGTGTGTGTGTGTGTGTGCATTGCAGGGCTCCCAGGGACCCCCATTTGGGGGTCTATGAAGTACTAAAATTCTAAAGGACCCTCTAAAAGAATGTGCAGGGGGTCCCAGGGATGCACTAGAAAAATTCTTTTTAGCATTCGCAATGCCACTGGGACCCTCTATCCCGCCTCTAGGACCCTCTATACTGTTCGTGAAGGAGTCCCTGGGACCCCTTGTTGTATGGGACGATTGGGAGCCCACATCGATGTGTATTATTTTCTCTCTCTTGCTCGGAATATTTCTTAAGATTTCTTACCAGCGAGAGAGGGAAAACATGTGAAAAATGCTGATTTTCACATATCAGCGTGGTGGGTCTTTAATTTTTGTTTTTGTTTAATAAATATCGTTTCGTTTTTTAAAAAGAGGTATGATGGTTGAGACAGTCAACCAGCCTGTTTGTAATCAGTTCAACAGATCATTCATAGTGGGACACACAGGTTTCGTATTCAAATCCCATTTGAGTCGATGTTGTGTCCTTCGGGAAAAAAAATCTTCGGTGCTCCTATTTTCCTCACTCCACCTTCTTATTCTTCTGTGTTCCCAGGCCATATGGCCATAATGGGTAAGCTGCATATGTGTCTGGTTTTCAGTTTTTTAGGTCTTTTAATGGAGGGGTCTTATAACAGAGGTTTGACTGTATTTACTCAGGGACAGACCGATGCCCGGCTAAAATAAAAATCATTAAAAAAATTAAATGAGAGGTCTTTTAACGGAGGGGTGTTATGACACAGGTTTGACTGTATTAACTCAAGGACAGACCGATGCCTGGGTCAAAGATGATGGAGGATCAGCGGTGGCCCCAGGACGTGGGCATTCTGGCCATGGAGGTCTACTTCCCTGCACAGTTTGTGGACCAGACCGAGCTGGAGCAGTTCGACCAGGTGTCCTCAGGGAAGGTGGGTCTACCTCCTTCGTTTTCTTCTTTTTGTTCTTCGTTTTCTTCTTCTTTTTTTTTTTTCTTTCTTCTTCTTCTTCTTCTTCTTCTTCTTCTTCTTCTTCTTCTTCTTCTTCTTCTTCTTCTTCTCCTCAGTGTTCCCGATTACGCAGATCTGTACGTAAATTACGTACAAAGTTTGAAGTTTGACGTATAAATTTTTTAGTCAATACGTGCAGTTTTTCTCTCAGCCGATTGCTTCATCAAACGTGTTCGCCGCGATCAGAATGTCGAAGCCATTTCGGCTTGCTGGAAACGATCAACCAAATATACTGGGCCTATTCTTTTACTACTATACCATGCTTGAAGCAGACGACAAAAACTATCATGAACCACAGAGTAATTTCCCTTTGTTTCTCGCCACCCATGCTGCTCGCACGTGCACTGCTGCCTAGCCTAGCCGCGTTTCTTGGAAGCAAAAAAATGGCACTGCTTCGCTGGATTGCGAAAACTTCAACGCGAAGTTCTTCCTAAGACTGAAGTTTTAAGTGAGGTGACAAAACCCTCAAACCAGTTCCAGGCCCTTCAAGTTCTACTTCAACTGTCAGTAGTGATGAAAAGAAGAAAGTAACTAGCAAATTCAAGTCAAGTTGGTGTGAAGAATTTGACTTTAAAGAGCTTCATGTCTTTATTTTAGAGCATATTGTCTATTTATTATGGCTTTTATTTTGACCCTCAACAATTTTCAAATGACCCTTAAAATTTGGGGGCAAAGGGTCATGATGACCCTTAAAAATTTGGAAGCATAGGGAACACTGCTTCTTCATTCTTCTTCAAACATCTCAGGCAGACACCCCAGTGTCCAGCATGAAGGCAGCAGTACGTTGCAGGTCTTCTACTTGGCTTCCGTAGAGTTTCTAAGCCACTGGGACGGGTCTGGCACAAGACTAGAGTAGACCCTGTTTGAACGTGAATGCTCATTCAGAAGCTGCAACCTTCTTGATCAGATTGTTGGGATTGTGTGGAAATCAGTACTTAGTCAGTGTTTTGAGGTAGTATTCAGACTGCGCTGCAATGTAGGAAAGGTCTACCACTATAACAAAGCGCGCACATTTGTATATATATATAAGGCACACACCCCAAATTCTGCGCAAATTTCAAATGTTGTTATTATATTTTCTAACTATTTTGTTAGTTATACTATAAGGTGCAGGGGGTCTGAGCCTGGAGAAATAAAGTATCGCCTTCAGGTTAAAAAATGCGGTACTTCACCATTTTGACAAGGTGTCCACAGGAAAGATATGCCTGTCAATGTCTGCAAGCACAGGTCACAGGCTGCAGAAATAGGATTTGTTGAGCTGACCTGGTTACGCTGTTAATACATTATGAAGAATATTTTATGCGCTTGAAAATAGATCATTATGCTTTTCTGTTTCTTGACTGTTTCATGATATAAAACTAGACATTTCAGTCACACCTCACACCAAGACTAGAAAACCCACACATTTTCCTGTGAGACTGTGTTAAAACAACGTATTCCCATTCTGTTTTCAACACAACACATCTTGTACTAAGCACTTTGTTGTTGTATTCGTTCCCCAGCTTAAACGCTCTGGGGGCACACCCAGTGCCACGTGAACATTTCGCATGGCCTTGGGTGGGAAGATTATGTGTATGGCTGCTTTTAAAGGGCCCCGCCACATGGGCGGCCATACTCCGACTTCAGGGGACACTAAGCACTTTCACATGCATGCTCAGGGCTCCCAGGGACCCCCATTTGGGGGTCTATGAAGCACTAAAATTCTAAAGGACCCTCTAAAAGAATGTGCAGGGGGTCCCAGGGATGCACTAAAATTTTTTTTTTTAGCATTCGCAATGCCACTGGGACCCTCTATCCCGCCTCTAGGACCCTCTATACTGTAAGTGAAGGAGTCCCTGGGACCCCTTGTTTTGCGGGACGATTGGGAGCCCTGAGGACCCTCTATACTGTAAGTGAAGGTGTCCCTGGGACCCCTTGTTTTGCGGGACAATTGGGAGCCCTGAGTCCCTCTATACTGTAAGTGAAGGTGTCCCTGGGACCCCTTGTTTTGTGGAACTATTGGGAGCCCTGTGCATGCTTTTTTTCAGTACACTGTGGGGTTGGGCCAGAACCGCATGGGCTTCTGCTCGGACAGAGAGGACATCAGCAGCCTGTGTCTGACCGCCGTCCAGAGGCTGGTGGAGCGTCTGGGGCTGTCCTACTCGGAGGTGGGGCGGCTGGAGGTGGGCACGGAGACGCTCATCGACAAGTCCAAGAGTGTCAAGACGGTGCTGATGCAGCTCTTTGAGGAGAGCGGCAACTCGGACGTGGAGGGCGTGGACACCACCAACGCCTGCTTCGGCGGAACGGCCGCCGTCATGAACGCGCTCAACTGGATCGAGTCCAGCTCCTGGGACGGTCAGTGATCCAGTTTGTGCTTTTTGCTGTGGACGTACATAAACTTTTTGTTGCTGTTGAGTGTGTGTGTGCGTTTGGTTTAGGTTTAAAGACACCCCCACGTCACGTGTCACATTCCCTCTTATGCTTGGAAGATTTCTTAAGATTTCTTACCAGCTATAAGAGGGAAAAAACACGTGAAAAACCATGATTTTTACACGTGACGTGGTGGGTCTTTAGTCTGTTTTCAGTGGGTCACTTCCCCCCGTGGGGATACCGGGGGATGGGGTGGGGTCTTCTGTACAAATAGTTCCCCCCACCTTCTGGAAGTTATGTGCTTAGTAGCTTCCTCTTATCTGTCACTCTCTTTGACTCTGCCTTTTTTCTCTTTGCTTCGTGTCATCTACTATCTTTCTGACCTTTTGGCCCATTCTCCTGCCGGTTTTTTTCCCCCAAAAAAAAATCTACAATATAGCTTTCTCCTTTGAGCTCCTCTTCAAAACACACATGCTAATAGGCATACACATACACACACCACCCCCACCCACGCAGGCACGCACATATACATATACACACACACACACACTCACTCACTCACGCACGCACGCACACGAACGCACATTGCACACAAACACACAACACACACAAACACACACACACACACACACACACACACACACACACACAACACACACACACACATATCTCCTCCCTACACCTACCCCCTCCCCACATTTACTTGCTCGGGGACTTATCTGCAAGATGTGCCCCCCCCTACCTATCTCGGTTAATTCTATTTTTCCGTTATTGCCTTTCCTACCATACATAAAGCTGTATTTTAGGAACATTTTTAGCTAATAACCTTTTTGGAATACTAACCCTAATCCCTAACCCTAGCCCTAACCCTACCCCCCACCCTATAAGACGGAAAAAGGCAACGAACCACAACTGTGACAAATCGCGGTGTACTGCAGTACATAGTGGGGGTAGGGTTAGGGTTAGGGCTAGGGCTAGGGTTAGGGCTAGGGTTAGGGCTAGGGTTAGTATTCCAAAAAGGTTATTAGCTAAAAAAAAATGTTAATAAAAAATACAGCTTTATGTATGGTAAGAAAGGCAAAAACGGAAAAATAGAATTAACCGAGAAATGCAGGGGGGGGTGGCACATCTTTACCTTTGCCGGTCTTTCTTTTCAGGGGGGGGGGCACATCTTGACCTATCGCAGAAAGAGTGTTTCCATAATCATTTCGACTTTGACCTCGCCCGCGCAGAGAGAGAGAGAGAGAGAAGAGTAGTACTTCTTCTTCTTCGTCTTCTAAGTTCTTGTTCTTGGGTCGTTCAGGCATGTTTCTGTCAATTACGAACGTAGATGCATCATGCTGCTGTTATGCGCCTAAGTAAGAATAATTAGGCCCAGCATGTCTGACTTCGGGTAAAGGAAATCTTTTTGAAAGTTTTTCTTGAAAAAAAAGGCAGGAGAATTTCTGTCAATTACGAACGTAGATGCATCACGCTGCTGTTATGCACCTAAGTAAGAATAATTAGGCCCAGCATGTCTGACTTTGGCTAGAGGAAATCTTTTTGAAAGTATTTCTTGAAAAAAGGGCAGGAGAATGGACCGGAAAGGCAGAACGATAGTAGATAACAGCATGCAAAGGGAAAAGGCAGAATCAAAGAGAGTGACAGATTAGAGGTAGTTATAAGCACAGAACTTCCAGAAGGTGGGGGAACTATTTTGTATGGAAGACACCCCCCCCCCCCCCCTCCCAGTATCACTAGGGGGGGGAAGTTTGCTGCGTTCTACTCCCACCCCACCCCCCACCCCCCACCCACACCACACCCCAGTCAGTCTCTCTCTCTCTCTCTCTCTCTCTCCGATCTCTCTCTCTCTCGTTCTCTCTCTCTCTCTCTCATCTCTTCTCTCTCTTCTCTCTCTCTCTCCACTGTCTGTATAAAAATAGCTGCAGCTGGGCTCGCGGCGGGAGGCAAGCAAAGAGCCAAAGACATTGAAAAGAAATGACTGGCATCTGGTCCCTGTTCCCTATATCAGTAGTGAGGACAGAAACACTGGTTGTGTCCCTTTTAAACATCTTTATGACATAACACGTCGATAGGCCAGTTGAATTCTCCGTTCAAATTCCAATCTGAGTCTTTGCATAGCCGCCACTGTGAACTACCCCACTAACGATAACTCTATCAGCCAGGCTCGCCGTAACTCTTAAGTAGTCCATCTTCCCCTTTTAGAGTCTTTGGTTATGTGTCAAGTGTTGGTTGAAATTAGCGTCCTGCAAAATAAATCGGTTTATAGCGCGTGTTTATGAACGGATGGTGTTGAAATTTTGCACGACGATAGTCGCTATCCCTGGTCATGCATGTTCCAAATCTCGAGTCCATGTCGGGTCTGGTTACGCCGCGGTTTGTGAAAAAGTGAAGCGGCCTGTCGGCGCCCGTATCTCCGGCATTTCTGAATCGATTCGCTTCCGGTTTGGCACACGGATAGTCACCGTCCCCGGTCATCTTCCTGCCAAAATCGAAGGCAATCGGCCCAGAAACGCCGGAGATACGGGCGCCGAGAGGCCGGCGGATGCACGTTTCGCGCATTTGCGAAAACCGCGCAAATGACACGGCCGCCTCAGTTGCCGTTGCCATCGCCCCGTGAGGGCTCACAGCAAATTTGAAGCGATTCGGTCGAAAAACGGCGGAGTTATAAGGCCCGTTTTGTGTTTTCAGACACACACACACACACAAACACACAGACGCACACACACACACACACACACGGACGGGACACTTGCCAAATTACTATATGATTATTAATTTTGAAGTTCGTGCTGTTTTCACTCGGCAGCACTGAATAAAATGTGACTGTGCATTACTGTTCTCTAAATGGCCAGCCTCCTACATTGTCCATTGTTTGACGATTCTGCATTAACGAGGCTTTATACTACTTATTGGCGACACGGTAGGACTGAGTTGACCATGCCACCTAATGACGAGTCAGGGGCTGAGAATGGGAGGGAGTTGTATAATAGGGGTTCTTATAAGGGAGGTTCCACTGTGCTACTAACATAAAACCCTTTCACCACCAATGTCACATTTTATGCACCCCAATGGTTTAACACCCATGTCACTAAAAGGCATCAAGTCAGGGTCTGTTATCTGAAGACCTTATTTTCTTAATTTTTGGGAGGTAAGGATAGGCATAATGTTATACATGTCACAAAGGAATTCCCAGTATTGCAAATCATTTTTCTTTCTACTCAGCTAAGTTAAATGGTATTGTGTGGCTACAAAAATGGCTGGCGGTGAAAGGGTTAATGACAGCCAAGGGCGATAACTCAGCGTAGGTGGCCCACGGTGCAGGAGACAAGGGGCAGAGAATGTTCCGGTAATAAAGCCTTGTTGCTCTGCGGCAGGTCGCTACGCCCTGGTGGTGGCGGCAGACATCGCGGTGTACGCCTCGGGAAACGCGCGATGCACGGGGGGCGCCGGTGCCATCGCCATGCTGTTGGGGCCCAACGCCCCCCTCGTCTTCGACAGAGGTAATGACAATGATAATAGGGGTAATGATCATGATGAGATCGATAATAATATTAGTTATTAGGTACTTTATTGTCACAGAGGCGTCTCTGTGAAATTCGGGTTGCTCCCACCTGGAGAGCGCGTCGCAGCCAGAGGCGCGCCACCCCTTTTTCTTTATTTTTGCATGCGAATTGTTGTGTGTGATTGATGAGGAAGGCAAAGGGGGGGGGGGGGGTGATTGATGAGGAAGGAAAGGGTGGTGGTGGTAAATTTTGACCAAATGACAACTTTGTTGTTGCCACTGGGTTTAACGTGTGCTAAGCGCATGGGTACTTGGGACCTCGGTTTATCGTCTCGTCCGAAGGACTCATGTTCAGACCGTAAGGCCTTGTTCAAAATGAGAGGGAAAAAACCCCTGTAACCAGGTTTGAACTCGGGTTTATTTGACACGAAGCCTTCTGGGGTTCTGGCCTCAACTGCTGCTGGTGGCAGGACGTTCCACTCCCTGATGGTACGTGGGAAAAAGGAACTTTGTCTGTACTGTGTGCGACACTGGGGAACAAGGAATTGTCGTGGAGTGTCCTCTTCTTTGTCGCTCTGGCTGTGGTTCAAGCTTGTGTTTTTGTTGATGCTCACCATGTCCTTCAAAGTGACATACTTTATGCATGGGTGCTACTCTTTCATTTTACACTGATTTCAGTATTTTTGATTTTACCAGAAACTGAACTTTAGGTGGTTTTTTTTAATTCATAGCCCCCCCAAAAAGACCACAGAAGCGATTTGTTGGTCGTTTTGAACTTGGTTGTTATATCTTGGAAGCTTGCATAAGGCAATGTAATAATTTTACAAGGCTTGGTTTATCAGACTCAAACTGTCTGTCTATTCTCGTTATCTCTCTATTTTAACTTGCCCCCCCCTGAATCGTCCAACGGGGCTCTGCCCCTGTACCATGGCCATGCCGGGGCCATGGGTCCCTGGACCTTTGCCTTTCTTTTTTTTTTCATTTTGGGGAGTTGCAACCATGTTTATGTCATGTCATTAATTTTTTTCATGATCGCAGGAGTGCGGGCGTGCCACATGCAGCACGTCGCAAGGGTGGGTGGGGGGGGGTGCGGGGGGGTGGGCGGGGGGGCGTGCCACATGCAGTCACGTCACTTACGATTTCTACAAGCCGGACATGAGCTCCGAGTATCCCACGGTGGACGGCAAGCTGTCCATAGAGTGCTACCTGCGAGCCCTGGACTGCTGCTACAGCCTGTATGCCAACAAGGCCCGCAGGAACGGCGTCCTAGGTGAGGTCATTATCCTTAGAGTGGACTGCTGCTACCATCTGTATGCCAACAAGGCCAGGAGGAACGGCATCCTAGGTGAGGTTGTTATCCTTAGAGTGGACTGCTGCTACTATCTGTATGCCAACAAGGCCAGGAGGAACGGCATCCTAGGTGAGGTTGTTATCCTTAGAGTGGACTGCTGCTACTGTCTGTATGCCAACAAGGCCCGGAGGAACGGCGTCCTAGGTGAGGTCATTATTCTTAGAGTGGACTGTTGCTACTATCTGTATGCCAACAAGGCCAGGAGGAGCGGCATCCTAGGTGAGGTCATTATCCTTAGAGTGGACTTTGGGACTTTGCTGCTACAGCCTGTATGCCAACAAGGCCAGGAGGAACAGCATCCTAGGTGAGGTCGTTATCCTTAGAGTGGACTGCTGCTACAGCCTGTATGCCAACAAGGCCAGGAGGAACAGCATCCTAGGTGAGGTCGTTATCCTTAGAGTGGACTGCTGCTACAGCCTGTATGCCAACAAGGCCCGCAGGAACGGCGTCCTAGGTGAGGTCATTATCCTTAGAGTGGACTCCTTGCTACAGCCTGTATGCCAACAAGGCCCGGAGGAATGGCATCCTAGGTGAGGTCGTTATCCTTAGAGTGGACTGTTGCTACTATCTGTATGCCAACAAGGCCCGCAGGAACGGCGTCCTAGGTGAGGTCGTTATCCTTAGAGTGGACTGCTGCTACTATCTGTATGCCAACAAGGCCCGCAGGAACGGCGTCCTAGGTGAGGTCTTATCCTTAGAGTGACGGCTGCTACAGCCTGAAATGCCAACAAGGCCCGCAGGAACAGCGTCCTAGGTGAGGTCGTTATCCTTAGAGTGGACTGCTGCTACTATCTGTATGCCAACAAGGCCCACAGGAACGGCATCCTAGGTGAGGTTGTTATCCTTAGAATGGACTGCTGCTACTATCTGTATGCCAACAAGGCCAGGAGGAACAGCATCCTAGGTGAGGTCGTTATCCTTAGAGTGGACTGCTGCTACAGCCTGTATGCCAACAAGGCCAGGAGGAACAGCATCCTAGGTGAGGTCGTTATCCTTAGAGTGGACTGCTGCTACTATCTGTATGCCAACAAGGCCAGGAGGAACGGCATCCTAGGTGAGGTCGTTATCCTTAGAGTGGACTGCTGCTACTGTCTGTATGCCAACAAGGCCCGGAGGAACGGCATCCTAGGTGAGGTCATTATCCTTAGAGTGGACTCCTTGCTACAGCCTGTATGCAACAAGGACCCGGGGAACGGCATCCTAGGTGGGTCATTATCCTTAGAGTGGACTCCTGCTACAGCCTGTATGCCAACAAGGGCCCGCAGGAACGGCGTCATAGGTGAGGTCATTCTCTTAGAGTGGACTGTTGCTACTATCTGATGCCAAAAGAGCAAGGAGGAACGGCATCTAGGTTGAGGGGTCTTATCCTTAGAGTGGACTCTGATACAAGCTTGTATGCCAACAGGCACGCAGGAACGGCGTTCCTAGGTGAGGTCGTTATCCTTAGAGTGGACTGCTGATATATCGTATGCAACAAGGCCTGGAGGGGGGTGGAGGGTGGGGCGTATATCCTAGGTGAGGAGCTTCATTGTCCACTATCCTTAGAGTGGACTGCTGCTACCATCTGTATGTCACCAAGGGCGGAAGGGGGAGGGGGGGATCCTAGGTGAGGAGCCTTCATTGTCATTATCCTTATAATTATCATTATATTATCATATTGCGCAATTCTCCTGCTTTTTGTCAAAAAATCTTCCAAATATTTTTCTCTCCTTTGGCTCCCCGAAATCAAAATCAGAGAGGAGACTAGTGAAAACTGAAAACAGGACACATATGTACCTTAGCCATTATGGCCATATGGCCTGGGAATGCAGAGAAGAAGAAGAAGAAGGGGGTTAAAAAAAAAAGGGGGGGGGGGGAATTGCACTGTGTTGACAGAAGGGGCTGCAGTTTGCTGGACGGGCGGACGCCTTATTCTTCCACCAGCCGTACTACAAGCTGGTGGTCAAGTCCTTCGCCCGCCTCATGCTCAACGACTTCCTCGCCGACCCAACCCCGACTACAGGGGGCGCTACG
>CM065689.1:3550012-3635952 GCA_017654935.2 Phymorhynchus buccinoides
GCGCAGATCTGACACCAGGCATCCAAGGGAAGGAGCGAATCTATGTTATTCGTCAGAGGCAACCAACCGAGGAGACACTGCACTGCTGCTGAGTCACTTTCGGTGGAGTTTCGTGTAGCCTGTTCATGACACCACCTACTATTTCCCTACTGACAACACTATTCGCTATCCGGTGGGCCTGCATGATGAGGTCCTCCTCCGAGGCGCCACCACGACAGGAATTATTTGTAGTACATTGGACCCTCCTTATAAGACTTCCCATTACAGTGTAACTTCCCTTATAAGGGAATGGTCTTCAGGCAAGAAAGAATTCCGCTTTCTGTGGAAAATCCGCAGATACTTCCACCGAAAAAAAAATTCTGGCAGTAATTAAAAAAAAAGAAAAAGTTTGTATAGAATAAAGGACCGATCTTGCCGTATTCTTATATATACAAAGTCCTCTATTTGGCGATTCTCAAACTGGTTAACCGGAGTCGCTTTAGCTCACTCGCTTCATTTGTTCGAAGGAAGGCGAAATGAGTACCTTCCCGCTCAACAAAATTAGCGATTTAGCTGAAAAATGTGGGTGGAGGATATTTGTGCCGACCAATTTTTTGATAGATTATTCCCCCCTCCCTGCTGAACAACTTCTGACGTTAATTAGCTGAAAAACTCAGCTTGAAAAAGTTTTGGTGGGACGTTCTGCCGCCCCCGCCCCGCTCACCAAAACTTTCGGCGTCGTGCAAATCTGGGTGGAAGGATTTCTCGCTGCCCAAATCTTATTCTTTCTGCTGAAAGATGTTTTGTGCCGGAAACATTTTGGGGGCATTCTGCCCCCCCCCCAACAAAACTCTGACGTTAGGTGAAATTAAAAAGTGAGGTTTCTCGGCTGAAAAGAAGATCTCGTCTTTCTTTTTATCTTCATCCACTTTTCATGCTGGGTCTTATAAGGGAGGTAATTTTAATAACTTACAAAGATGGCATTGGATGATTTTTGAGGTCTTTAAGAGGGGTTCCCACGGTATTAGGCAACAAACTACCTAACTATCAATAAATAAATCACTGAAAATTGATAGTAAGACTTATGATATGTCTATTTTATGATGAAATGAAGGAGAATACAATTACTATTTACAGGGGCGGATCGAGGGTGTGGGTGTTTCCAGGTGTGCTTACATGTTTGAAAGCAAGGTAGGCTGGTAAATTAGTTTCCGGAACACCCTCCCCCCCCCTCTACCCGAAGATTGCATTTATAGAAGGGTGAAAAGTACGAAAATGACTTGATGTTTGCCTTAATAATCATTAAATTGTTTGTTGACTGGTGTTTCTAATATCACTGTTGCAAAGTAGCGCCCCACGAATGGTGTGTTTTGGTGTTTGAAGGCAAGGTTAGGCCGTGAAATGATTTGTGTCCCTCCCCCAATCCCCACTCCCCGCTCGCGCGACTTAAGAAAAATGTTGCCATGTTGAATTCCCGGGAAGATCTACCTGTTCTTCAGGAACCTGTCCATAGGTCAAAGACTAATTGGACGTTAAACTCACCATCAAGCAGAAAGCAGATGTTGAGGTTGTGTTTGAGACGGCTGTTTTTACATTGTGATGCTGCCAGGCTCGCCATTGTCCGCGCAAACAGGGGTCCCAGGACTCCTTCATTACGTATAGAGGGTCCTACGCGGGATAGAGGGTCCCGTGGCTTGTGCATGGCCAAACGATTTTTTTCTAGTGCATCCCTGGACCACCTGCACATTATTTTGAGGTGCTTTATACTTTTAGTACTTCATAGACCCCCACTGGGGTCCCTGAGCCCTGCTGCTCCCCCCCCTCCCCCCTGTTCTTTCTGATGGACCCAACCCTTCGTGTGTGTGTGTGCGCACACACTCATTTATGGCTGTAATTTGTGTACCGAAATTTTCTGACTATAGTAATAAGATATGTTTGCCCCTTCAATTTCGAACATATACACATCTGTATTGTTAAAATTCGGGACTTTACGTGTTGCCTGCCTCCTACGATTGCCTCCAGATCGTTCCACCATCTGTATATCTACGAATTTCCCCATATGGTGTCCTGTTTTCCAGCCCGGAGGACTTAAGCCGAATTTCATTCATTCATTTCTGACCTATGCGCCTAATATATGAGAGCGCCCTATTTGTGGACAGACACGTGAGAAGAGGGAGGCAAAGATTTGCTGTGCCCCGTACCTATACATCTTCTTCTTCTTTGATCGCTCAGACAGTTTCCTTTCGATTAGTAGTGGCAGATGTGTCATGCTGCCGTTATGCGCCTAACTAAAAATAGTTAGGCCCAGCAAGTCCGACTTCGGCTGGAGGAGGAAATGTTTTGAAGTGTTTCGTGAAAAATGGCCGGAGAATGGACTGGGTAAGGCAGGAAGATGTCTATGACATAAGCAAAGGGACAAGTGGCAAGAGTCAAATAGATTGACAGATGAAGGAAGTTACTAGCAAGAACTTCCAGAAGGTGGGGGAACTATTTATACAATTGACCCGCCCGGTATCCCACAGGCACTAGACATCGAAGTTGTTCAGAGTCGACAATAAGACAGATAGCTCCTCACCTTTTGAAATCCTTAAAATCCCTATTTCGTCAGAAATACCGTCCAACAGATCCCATGACCCTTCATTGGACCTAAAAGTCATTGTTGTACAGCTTAAAAGGTCTAGTCGACCATCTTTGGCAGAATAAAAAAAAATGGCAAACACAACACACACATAAGTCGCACAAACCGAATTTCGCTGATTGAAAGGGGGAGCCTACTCTCATTTATGACTGTGGTAATGGTTGTCGTAATCATTTACGAACGATTTGGGCTTAAAATGTTGATCTCTCTTTTTGTTTTTTTGTTACATCAGTTTTCTTGAAAATTGGCCCTGATTCCAGTAACCACATACAGTGGAATCCGCTTAATCGGCCATTTTTCTTTTTGGGACCAGAACATTGTGGCCGATAAGCAAATCGCCGATAAAACAACATGGCAGATACTGGTATGTCGCAATATGCAAGTAAGCGAATGCCGTCAAAATAAATGTGCGTTCAATTCAATTCTTTCCCTTTTTGTGATGTGTGTGTGGTGTGTGTTTTATTACATCTACAACTGGACAGAAGCACTGTAAAAGACAATGATTTTTGTTTCTTGAGTGATTTTTACGCCATGCAGGGTCTTTCAATTTGACAACAGCTCACTTCCCACTTCCACACTCAACCATGTAAACTCAAAACGTGTTGTCATTGTCTGCCTCTGTTTGTTCTCCCTCTCAAAAAGGGTAAATGAGGAAAAATTAGAGAGAAAAAGTGGCCTAATAAAGGCTAAATTGAAGATTTCAGCGGACCGTAAAACGAACAAATCCACTGCTTAGAAGAAATTCCGTTTCCAGAGGAAATTGGCACAATTAAGCGGCTTTTGGCCGATTATCCGTGGCCAATTACGGATTTCCACTGTAAGTGCTAATGCTCCGAAAAATCTGGCGTGTATTGTGTCATTATTCAGGACATTGTTTTTCAGTAGGTTCTATTGCCTATAAAATAGGCGCCTTTTTCTTCAGATTTTTCGTGAAAATTGCCTGATTCTCCTTATGTTTACACACATAGCACTATGATCTAAAATTGATGTATTATGATGTCAGTATTCGTGACTTTTTCTTTTTCAGCAACCCCCTTATAAACGAGGGCGCCTTTCTTTTCTTGTTTTTTTCTTCGATTTTTCTTGCAAATTGCCTGATTGCCTTATAGCGCCTAATGTCCGAAAAATATGGTTATAGCACTGTCTCATATTCCGGTCTTTTGGGGTTATCTTTCTCTACTGTCTCGGTTTTGAATTGGTTTGGGGTAGTTCTAGTTTCAAAATGAATTCAAACGGAAGGTTACCTCCTTAAGCAACACGCTATATTTTGTTCTTTTCTCAAGTCTTAGGGTATTATGTGGTCTTACAGTAAAAGCAATAAGAACATACCTGTTATAGTCACGATGTAAACCTTTAGAAAGACACAGGAACTCGTACTTTAATATTATTAAATCTCCACTGAATAACTGAGCATAAACGCCCCTCCATTACAATTACAGAGCAGCATGCGTGTTTACAGCATGTTCTAACCGGAACTAGCGTCCTAAACGGCACAGAACTCGTCTGTTACTTTCCCGTTTCATTTCGGGCAACTGTCCTATACACATTGATGCTGCTGTTTTTCCGATGTCGAGTTCAGGATTTGTTGTATGCCTGGAGCCGGTGTCCGCCGGTTTATTAGATTATTTTAGAGATGCATTTTTCCTTGGTTTATAGAGGTAATGACGTTTAACCGTAGTGAAAGTGCAACGAGAGCCTGTCATTACTTGGAAACATTTTCCCTTAGCTTCCAGGGGGCAATTGCCCCAGGGGGCGCTGTCCCTGCACTCGCTGGGGCGTGCAGTAGTTTTGTAATTTTCCCCAGGAGCAACCCATGTATACCAATGTCGGTTGTTCATGACCCTTTTTTTCTTCTTGCTAAGTGCTCACCAGAATGATGCGATGGCAGCGGCTACATTCTGGTGGACCCAACCTTGAGCGCCGGCGGTCAGCCCTTGCCCCTGGACGGGCTGGTCATGCAGACGGTGGTCAGCAAGCTGCTGGGGCCCTTCGGCCAGTGGGAGCGGCGCCTGAGGGTCAGCAAGGAGTGCGGCTACAATGTGGTCCACTTCACCCCCGTCCAGGAGCTGGGCCTGTCCAACTCCGCCTACTGCATCAAGGATCACCACCGCCTCAGCTCCGCCTACTCCGACGATAAGAGGTCAGGTTTACTTCTCTCCGCCCACGTGGCGGGGTGTGTGAATCAAGAATCGGGTCTCAATCCCTGTCGCGAGCGATAAGAGGTCAGGCTTTTCCCTCCGCCCACGTGGCGGAGGTAATCAGAATCAGTCTCATACCCACTAGCTCCAGACGATAAAGGAGGTCAAGGTTTCTCCCTCCGACCCACGTTGGCGGGGGTAATCGGAATCGGTCTTATCCCTACTCCGACGATTAAGAGGTCAGGTTTTCCCTCCGCCCACGTGGAGGGGTGGGGGTAGGTAATGGAACGGTCTCATCCCTATTTCGAACGATTAAGAGGGCAGGCATTTCACTTCCATCCGCCCACGGGGAGGGGTAATCAAATCGGGTCCTGCATCCCTTAGAGTCCCGACGATATTTTAGAGGTCCAGCTTTCCCAATTCCCCTGCGCCCACGTTGAGGGCGGTAATCAGAAGATTCGGTCGTCTGATCCCTTGTCCGAGAACGATAAGAGGTCAGCTTTCCTCCCTGCGCCCCACGTAGGGGAGGTTACTCAGATCGGGTCGAATCCCGTAGTCCGACGGATAAGAGGTAAGCTTTCCTTCCCTGCTGGCCCCCCAAGGTGGCGGGGTGGCACGGTAATCAGAATCGGTCTCATCCCTAGTCCGACGATAAGAGGTCAGCTTTCCTTCCCTCCCTCCGCCCACCACACCGTGGCGGGGGGAGGAGTTGGTAATCAGAATCAGTCTCATCCCTACTCCAACGATAAGAGGTCAGGGTTTTCCTCCATGCTCACGTGGCGGGGTAATCAGAATCGGTCTCATCCTACTCCAACGATAAGAGGTCAGGGTTTTCCTCCATGCTCACGTGGCGGGGTAATCAGAATCGGTTCTCATGCTACTCCAACGATAAGATGGTAAGGGTTTTCCTGCCATGCTCACGTGGCGGGGTATGGTAATCGAAATCGGTTCTCATCCTTACTCCAAACGATAAGATGGGTCAGGGTTTTTTCCTCCCTGCCACGTGGCGGGGAGGAGGGGGTCTGGTGGGTAGGTAAGCAGAATCGGTCTCATCGCTACTCCAACGATAAGAGAGGTCAGGTTTTTTTCTTCCCATGCTCACGTGGCAGGGGGGAGAGGCTGAGTGGGAGAGGAGGAACGGAAGGGTAATCAGAATCGGTCACGTCCTTAACTCCAACGATAAGAGGTCAGGGTTTTCCTCCATGCTCACGTGGCGGGGTAATCAGAATCGGTCTCATCCTACTCCAACGATAAGAGGTCAGGGTTTTCCTCCGCCCACGTGGCAGAATCAGTCTCATCCCTAGTCCGATAAGAGGTCAGGTTTCCCTCCGCCCACGTGGCGGGGTAGGGTAATCAGGGAATCGGTCCTCATCCATGACTTACCGAGACGGATAAGAGGTCAGGGTTCCGCCCCCGAGCCCCGCCCCACGTGGTGAGGCGAGGGCGGGGTGAGGTAATCGAAATCGTTCTCATCCCTAGTTTGGTGCGTTTTTGTAATAGTGTTCAAGTGTGCTTCGGATGTTTGGGATTGATCCCTGGGGTCTTTAAACACTTTGCAGACTGGTCCCAAGGTCGCAGTTTTATATTTTAAGCACCACAGTGGGTTTGTGCACCTATGTCACTAAAAGGCATCAAATTGGGGTCTATTATTCAAAGAACCTATTGTCTTAGTTTTGGAAAGTAATGATAGACCTTATTTTATATATATGTGTGGTAATAGGTCTTGCAAATTTGGGGGAATGGGGTGGGGGTGAGGGAGGGGGGATGGTCAGACAGTCTTCTTCTTCTCGATCGCTCAGACATTTTCCTGTCAATTATGAGCGCAGTTACGTCATGCTGCCGTTATGCGCCTAACTAAGAAATAGTTTAGGCCCAGTATGCCCGTCTTCGGCTGTAGAAAATCTTTGTAAGTGTTTCTTGGAAAAAAGCAGGAGAATGGACCGGTAAGGCAGATATATGGTAGATGACAGTAAGCAAAGGGGGAAAAAGCAGAGTCAAAGAGAGTTACAGATTAGAGGAAATTACAAGCACATAACTTCCAGAAGGTGGGGAACTATTTTTTATGAAAGACTCCCCCGGTATCCCCATGGGGGGGGGGGGGGGGGGTGTCAGACCAGTGACATAGCTATTTTCAACTCATTCATTTAAACACAAAGTAACAAATTGGTTTTCAAAATTTATATTATTAAAAAAGGACAATCTACCCCCGGCCCCCCCCCCCCCCCCCCCCCCCCCCCCCCCCCCCCCCCCCCCCCCCCCCCCCCCCCCCCCCCCCCCCCCCCCCCCCCCCCCCCAAAAAAGAAAGTCACTGTGAATATTCTCATTTTGAAAAAAGAAGAATTTATTTGAAAAGGGCCAAGAATAGGGTGTCCTGAGGGAAATGTTCATGCCTTCGCTGCGCGGTGCTGACAGCACCCCAGCGCAGCGAGAGGGGTTGTGCTGAAAGTGTTAAACTCATTCGCATCGCAACGATTTTGTATTATTAAAATAAATCACAAATCATCACTCCAGCCATACACACAAACAAAACATACATAAACAAAAAATGAAATGAAAGAAGAATTACAGTGGTTTTTTACTGGGGGAGGGCAGGGTTTAGACATAGGGAAGTGGTAGATGAGACTTTTTTTATTATATATATATGATAGATATATAGATATATTCAATAACTTTTTTTAATTATTTATTCTTTTCAAAACACAGAACAAATCGTAAAGTTAAAATTAAATTTATTTAGTTTCTTTCTTAGGTTCACAAACTTGTACATTGGACACAAACAAAGTTTTATTAAAGCTAACTATATATACAAGAGGAAAGTTTAATGGTGGTGGTTTGTTTTTTCTTCTTCAATCCCTTGATAACGTTTATATATAGACTTCATATAGAAAATATCTCTACACCGATTGGTTCCCCCACAACAAACGGTCTAAGGAAGCGAAACAAGTTTAGAAGTGGACCAAGGTATTGTGTGCACACAGAATTTACTTCCCTTGAAGCAAATGCATCAAATTGACAGCTATCTATTCATTCCGGACATATAATACATGGATGCTCCTGCTTTCAGGATATATCCTGAAATGCAGGATTTTTTATTTTTATTGCCTGGAGCCGGCGTCGCTGGATTATGAAAATATGAGAAGCAACGAATTTCCTATTTATAAACGTTTTGTCAGTTTCTCGCATGTGTAGAAATAGTAGTAGAATATGAAAAGAGCTGAATACAGAAAAATATTTACATGGAACTTTATATTTTTAGTATTGTTTAAGTCAAGTTGTTAACTGGGTGGCCCTTGGACCCCTGCCTTGCATGATTTTTTTTTAATTTCCCAGGAGCACCCATGCATGTATGGCTGGAACAACTTGAATAAGTTAATTTGTGCCCATGTACAGGCTGACGTACCTGATGCTTCCCCACATGAAGGACCTGGTGGACCGCATGGAGCAAGACTGGGGGGTGCTGTCCCTCACGGACCTGCTCCTCAACCACGTGGCCGTCGACTCCCCGCTCCTGGAGTGCCACCCGGAGTGCGCCTACAACCTGGACAACACGCCGGCCACCGGCGCCCTGCCTTTTTTTTAAAAAAAAAAAAAAAAAACCCCCCCTTTGGTTTTTTTGGGGGAAAAAAATTCGAATCCTCTGCCAGTTCAGCCTGGAGGTGGGCATCCGGTTGGTGGGAGAAGCGCGGGGTGCCCCGCCTGACTGAGCCCAGGCCTTTTTCATATGGAGGTTCCTCCAGTGGGGACTCCCTTCCATGGGGAACCCGGGGCGGGGGGGGGTTTCTTTGTTAAATAGTTTCTGGAAGTTCTGTTGCTTGTAACTTCCTCTAATCTGCAACTATATATCTTTGACTCTGCCGTTTCCCCTTTGCTTACCATCATCTACTTTCTGTCTGACATTTCTGGACCATTCTTCTGCCTTTTCTCAAAGAAAATTCTTCTAAAATAATTTTTCTCTCTTTCAGCTCCAAAATCTGAATGTGTCCCGGCTGTACAAAGCGGAGAGACCAGTAAAAAATGAAAACTTGTGGGAACCACCAAAAATTGCATACATCACCCATTATGGCATGGGAATGCAAAAGAAGAAGAAGAAGTTAATAGTAATAATAATAATTGATAGCATTTTTATAATTAATGTACCCTCAAGGCGATTCCATTCACTGATACACACGCAGTCGCACAAAAATCATTTATCATCCATTCATTCATTCAACCCAGGAACAAGAAACCAAGAAGGACACAACTAAGGAAACCGAATGAGCTGTGAAAGAAGTGGGTCTTCAGTTAAGCCTTGAAACCAGAGAGAGTTTGTTCATGACGGAGATCAACTGGGAGATAATTCCAAACAGCAGGGGGCACTGAAAACTGAAACTGCGGTCACTGAAATGATTTTAGATTTGTTTTTGGAACTTTTTAGAAGTTTTGTGTTTGAGGACCTCAGCGGGCAGGAAGGAGTCTTGGTGTGAAGAGCACCGGAGAGGTAAGACAATGTTAGTCAGTGGGAGCATCATGGGATTATAAATGCAAGATGGGTGACCCATGACTTTCATGCGACAAGATCAGCAGACCTCAAGAATACCATGAAATAGCCCCTTCTTGAGACCCGCAGAACTGAAGCCCGCCTGAACACATTCTACAGATTCTGCACAGGTCTTCTGTCCATTAATACCAAACACTCACCAACAAATACACAACAGAAGAAAAGCCTCCGTCAGTCCCACTCTGCTGCCTACGACATCCCAAGCCACAGAACACAGTACAGACGATCCACATTCTTTCCCCGCACCATCCCGCAGTGTAACTACCTCCCAGAAGCAGTTGCCTCCTCTCAGTCATTGGAGGCATCCAAAAGAGGCCTCCACAAACACCTCAACTGTAACTAAAACCACGAAACTAGGGGCCATAGACCAGAGTAGTGGTAAAGGAAGGGCAGGAGCTATGCCGGTCAAGGTTTGCCCCCCGCGGGGACCGCTATGGTAGCCGGACTGGTCTTGCCCAGATGCTACGAAATAAAGGCTATGGTCCAAAAAATATGGTGTGTTGTACACACATTATGCACACGACTGTGTAACGTGTGTTGATGTATAGCAGTATGAATGTATGATGTACAGTATCTATTAAAACAATTTCAGTTCCACTATTGATTACAGTGATGTAATGTTGCAGGCGATCAGCCATGTTCTGCGCAGCGAGGTGTTTCCCAAGTACAGGATTCCGGAATTCTACCAGTGCAACGTGGACGAGACCGTCGAGAAGTGCAGGAAGGCTGCCATGGGTGAGAACATGGATTTGCAATCTATTTTTTTTTCTTTTCTGTCTTTCGCTTGTTTTTCACGCAAGAATTGTTTCTGCTCGAGTTGTTCTAGATTTAGTGATCCCCGATTTGGTTTTGGAGAGAAGTTTTGCTGAGGCTTTTTTTTGGGTGGGGAGGGTTGGAGGGGGGGTGGAGAAGAAAATGAAAACAAAGCTGAAGTTTAACCATTGGACTTGCTGGTAGACGACTACTCTTCGTCTTCTGCGTTCCCAGGATCATATGGCCATAATGGGTAAGGTTGCCATATGTTGTCAGTTTTTAATATTTTTTTACTGGTCTGCGCCAGTGCGTACAGCCAACCACATTTCCGATTTCGGAGGAGCTCCAAGAATGAAAAATTATTTGGAAGATTTTTGGGATAAAAAAGGCAGGACCCATTCTTCACTTAATTATCCCATTCTAAATAAGTCTGAAAGATTGAGAAGATGATAGAAAGCAAAGGGAAAAAGGCAGAGTCAAAGAGATTGGGAAGATTAGAGGACGCTACAAGCACAGACCTTTCCAGAAGGTGAAAGGAACTATTTATAGAAAAGACGCCCCCGGTATCCCCACATGGGGAGAGATTCGTGGAGGGGGTGGGGGTCGTCCAGCTCCCTGTATGGAAGCATGAGGCATCCACTCACTGTCCGCGGAAAGACGGACTCATTTTCGGTGGCGTGTGGTCTGTTTTCAGAGGAGAAATGGGAGCCGCCAACGGGGGACGAACTGTTTCTCCTGCAGGACCCTGAGTACCGCCGCAACAAGAGTTCTGTCAACATCAACATGGCCATCAAATGGATGCACCGACACGGGTGAGCGATAGAAGCGTAATAGACGATTTTCTGAAAAAAACTAGGAGAGAGCACTTCGTAAAAAATTAGAGTTAATTACCTCTACTTACTCGGTCAAAACCATAGCAACAATGCAACAATGGCGTCAAAGCTTGAAACCGCAGTATGCGAGTCAGCAGCTTGCAAACATTATTTTAATAAATCTTGCAAAAATGTGACATAAAAATATAAATGACATAAAGTTCTAGAATGATGCACACTGTTCTTAAGTGCTGTATGTCTGCTCAAACACGTGAGTCGATAGGCTGGGGATCTATCTTATGGTAGAGTGACTTTCCCTGTTTGACCAAGTGGACTAGGCAAGTATGACTCCACACACACCATAAAATTACTCCCCTTAATTATTTACGAACAATTCCTATTGTAGACAACACCGTTATTTACCATGAATCAGAATTACTTAGCAGACTGAAGTGTCTTTCTTTGTTCAACGATAAACTGTTTTAATGACCCCCCCCCCCCCCCCCCTAGTCTTGTGCTTTTGTTGTAAATTTATTAACGCCAAAAAATAACAATAGTTTCTTCCTCTATTCTTCTTCGATCGCTCAGTTTCCTGTCATTATTATAATAAGTGCAGATGCGTCATGCTGCAGCTATGCGAAGGCCCGACTTCGGCTGGAGGAAATGTTTTTTAAAGTGTTTCTTGAAAAAAAGGGCAGGAGAATAGACCTGGTAAAGGCAACAAAGACAGTAGATGACAACAAGCAAAGGGAAAAGGCAGAGTCAAAAAGAGTGACAGATTTAGAGGAAATTACAAGCACAGAACTTCCAGAAGGAAAATCTGTTTAACGTCCTGGGATCTGGAACAGACACATATGGGACATTTGTAGATACAAAGATGGTGGGAACAATACTGGCTGCTTTGTCCGGAGGCAGTGCAACACAGGTAAAGTCCCGAATTTTTAAACAATATAGATAATAATTGATAGAGCTTCCAGAAGGTGGGGGAACTATTCATGCAAAAGACTCCCCGGTGTCCCCACAGAATAGGTATATTAATGAATAATAATAATGATAATAATATAATAAACTTAGCTTATATAGCGGCTCTTTAATGGAAAAAAAAACTCCTCATAAAGCGCTTTGCAATTATTTTGAAAGAAAAAATATAAAGAAAGAAGAAACAGTATTACAAAAACGTTCAGAAATATAAAAAAAATAATTGGACACAATTTAAATCAAAATGCTCACACGCCACCGGACCCTACCTACCTACCCCCCTCCTCACTCCCTTTTTTCTTCACCAACACAACTATAGACACTCATGAACACTCACATCATCGCATCAGGGACGTCAAAAATATCAATGGCAATGCATATGAACAAACAGAAAAACAAAATGGAAGGAAAAAAAAACAAAAAGGTTTTCTTTCATTCAAGTGTCTTTGTTGAATTTCTTGCTTTTAATTTTGTTTTGTTGTTAAGCGCATAGAGCTCCACATTTGGCGGAGGAGTGCGCTATATAAAATGCTGATTGTTAGAGGAGAAGTATCGCGTTGTTTTGCTATCTTTGCTTTTTGCTGTTTAATTGTGTTTGTGTTAATAAAGGCGCTTTCGCTGAAATATCCAGATGTTTTGTCCTGTCCCTTGTGAATAAAATATCGTCACTTTATACGTCACTACATATCATATTATCCATTTTTCATTTGTTTTATGCATTTTGTCGCATTTTGTCCTATTGTTACTTTTATGCAAAATGGTTGTTTTAGCTATGTGTGTGTGTGTGTGATGGGGGATGGGAGAGAGCCCTGGTTGAGGGTGGAGATATTGAATAAAATGTGTGGGGGAAGGGGACGGGGTGGTGTATGTCGTGTGTGTCGTTCATGTGCATGTGTTTTGTGTGTGGTTTTGTGTGTGTGTGGTGTACTTCCCAGTTTTATACTGCCATTGTACTTTAAATTCTTATGATGTATTTTCTGTATATTATGCATGTCTTATTATTTCTATGTTTGTATATGTGTTTTATGTGCATGCCAAACAAAAAATTTCTTTTCGTCGGTTCGACGCTAACCGTGTATTTACACAATCAGTGATTTTACAGGAGCATCAAAAAACATTGTCGCCTGCTACAAAGTCAATCCCCATTTGATATACGCTTGACCCTTCTTCTGTACCGATGAGTAAACATGTGACAATAAAAGTGCATTAACACCCAAAATTTTCGTGATAAGTCAGTTACACGGTTAGTCACAAAGTTAACTAGTGCATTGTTCTCACAATGGGAGAAACGACAGCTGCCGGCAGTTACACGATAAGCGTGACCAGTTACACGCTTATCGCATCAAAACCATCAACAACCAGCCACATACACGATTATTTCTGTGGTATCATAACAAATTTGAGCATTTTCATTGGTCGCAGACACAAGATATTTATAGAAGACCTGCGTGAGGTCACTGGAAGGAGTTTCAGTAAAAAATCAATTTTTGTCAAATTTTGTAGATACACGGTTAGTTTCGGACAGCGACGTTATGCTTTAAAGACAATACATTTGATTGATTGGATTGATTGATTTTGATTGACTTGTTGTGTGCCGTTGTTTGTTTGAATTATTGGCAGACATCATCAGAATCAACATGGGGAGGGTGGCGGAGCCAGGTATATTATAGAAAATAGTTCCCCCGCTTTCTGGATGTTATGTGCTTGTGACTTTCCTCTAATCTGTCAGTCACTTTGACTGCCTTTTCCCTTTGCTTTACCTGTCACTACTATCTTTCTGACTTATTGGCCAATTCTCCTGCCTTAAAAAAAAAAAAAATCTTCCAATTAATTTTTCTCCTTTAAGCTCCTCCGAAATCGGAATATGCCGACTGTACGCAGAGAATCACATAGTAAAGCGCTCAGCAACCCA
Source organism: Phymorhynchus buccinoides (assembly GCA_017654935.2). Taxonomy (NCBI): domain Eukaryota; kingdom Metazoa; phylum Mollusca; class Gastropoda; order Neogastropoda; family Raphitomidae; genus Phymorhynchus; species Phymorhynchus buccinoides. Next base: position 3,563,760 of record CM065689.1, read on the forward strand.
TAAACAAATGAGAACGAGCACAAGAAGCTTAAAGCCTATACAAGGCGCTCAAACACAATATTGGCTGCCACAAGTAATATAAGAGACTGGAACAGAACATGATAAAGAAAATGATAGCATACAAAATGTGCACGAACAAGCAAGCAACAACAAGAACAACAATAACATAGAAACTGAAAAGTACATCTTTCATGCGCCTGGAATCTGCTCCAGCTTTTTGTTACTTTTTAATGGGGTGTTGTTATGAATCTTTTATTCCAGGTTGAACGTGGACAAGGGGGGTGAGGACTTGGGCCACCACCTGCGGTGGCTGAACGAGGAGAAGGCCAAGGAGGTGTGGAGCCACCTGCACGCCGCCATCGACAGCTTCGTCGCCAACGGCTTCTACCGCTTCGTCAGCGACCGGGGCCTGCGTCTGGGGCAGGTGTCCAGGGACGACCCCATCATGTACCAGTGAGTGCCATCTTTTTTTCTTCTTTTGTTTTGTTGCTGTCCCATCTTCTGGGCCGTACAGTGGCGTTGCTCCCACGCCGCTCATTTCGAATCCCAATTCCGCAGCCTCACCCCTCGGCTTGTTCAGGCGCAGAATTCCGAGCCTGGCAGTTCAAGGGGGGAGCGAATTTTTTTTTTTTTTTTCTGGTTTGTGATGTGGTACGTGTTATCATTATTACTGTGATGTCATTGTTATCTGTGATGATTATTACTTGCAGCCTCTAAAGGGGATCGATCATCGGATGCTCAGTGTACTTGTTCAGGTGTTTGTGTTTGTGTTTGATAACTATGTTTTATGTCAAATTACATGTGCTTTTATGTTATTTTACAAATTGTCTCTTCTGTTAGGTTATAACAATGTCTTATTTTGTCTTCATTACTCTAAAGTGTTTTGATTTTGCGTTTCAGCTACTTTATTTGCCCCCAATCTCATGAGGAGAGCGTGGAGAGGGCGGAACTTCTGATGGACAAGGAGCCCCACCTGGTGTGGGCCGTCAGTGGCTGGGTCTTCGGCGACCAGCCTTTACGCAACTTCGCTGAAGGTAAGCACCTTGCCGTGATCTGAATTCTAAAGGGATGCGCCTAACCATGCTCCATGCCGCAGCTGTGTTCTCTCGATACTATGGGGGTACTTTGAGGTCAAAACTTCTTCCCGAGACGCCACAGGCTTCCGGGTATGCCAGGCTGTCTTCAATTGTTGTTTTGTTCTGTTATGCTATGGTAGTTGTATTGGGTCAAAAGTTCTGCCAAAGCTGTTTCAGGCTGCAGGGATTGATTGCCCAGGGGTGTGTATAACCGTGTTCATGTTGTAGTTATGTTCTCTTAAACTATGGTAGCACAATTGGGTCAAAACTCCTCCTTATTTCTCTTATACTATGTTAGCGCAATTGGGTCAAAACTCCTCCATATTTCTCTCATACTATGGTAGCGCAATTGGGTTAAAACTCCTGCATATTTCTCTTATACTATGGTAGCGTAATTGGGTAAAAACTCCTGCATATTTCTCTTAAACTATGGTAGCACAATTGGGTCAAAACTCCTGCATATTTCTCTTATACTATGGTAGCACAATTGGGTCAAAACTCATGCATATTTCTCTTAAACTATGGTAGCACAATTGGGTCAAAACTCATGCATATTTCTCTTAAACTATGGTAGCACAATTGGGTCAAAACTCATGCATATTTCTCTTATACCATGGTAGCGTAACTGGTTAAAACCTCGTGCATTCAGTCAAAGCTCCAGCCCAAGCTGTCCCAAGACTGCAGGGGGGGATTTCCCAGGGGAAGTGTCTAACCGTGTTCATGTTGTAGACCTCCTTGCTCCAGAGTCCAACGTCTACCTGCGGCGCGAGCTGGTGCCCTGGGGGGACAACGTCAAGCTGCGCTACGGCCAGGGGCCCCAAGACTGCCCCGCCTTGTGGGAGCACATGAAGGTCTACTGTGAGAGGACCGCCGTGGTGTTCCATGGGGTGAGGCTGGACAACGCTCACAGCACCCCGCTTCATGTGGCTGAGGTGAGTTACTATACAGTGCAGTACAGGACATGAAGGTCTACTGTCAGAGGACCGCCATGGTGTTCCATGGGGTGAGGCTGGACAACGCTCACAGCACCCCTCTGCATGTGGCTGAGGTGAGTTACTATACAGTGCAGTACAGGACATGAAGATCTACTGTCAGAGGACCGCCGTGGTGTTCCATGGGGTGAGGCTGGACAATGCTCACAGCACCCCGCTACATGTGGCTGAGGTGAGTTACTATACAGTGCAGTACAGGACATGAAGATCTACTGTCAGAGGACCGCCGTGGTGTTCCATGGGGTGAGGCTGGACAACGCTCACAGCACCCCTCTGCATGTGGCTGAGGTGAGTTACTATACAGTGCAGTACAGGACATGAAGGTCTACTGTCAGAGGACCGCCGTGGTGTTCCATGGGGTGAGGCTGGACAACGCTCACAGCACCCCTCTACATGTGGCTGAGGTGAGTTACTATACAGTGCAGTACAGGACATGAAGATCTACTGTGAGAGAACCGCCGTGGTGTTCCATGGGGTGAGGCTGGACAACGCTCACAGCACCCCTCTGCATGTGGCTGAGGTGAGTTACTATACAATACAGTACAGAACATGAAGATCTACTGTCAGAGGACCGCCGTGGTGTTCCATGGGGTGAGGCTGGACAACGCTCACAGCACTCCTCTGCATGTGGCTGAGGTTAAAGTTATTATTATTATTAGAACATTTAGCACGCCTAATCAATTTAATGCCCTAGGCGTTTACAATATAAAAATATAATATACACATATAACACCACATATAATAATATTTAACATATAGCATAAAGAATGGGAAATAAAAATTACACAAACACCCAAAGACGGTCAGACAAACAGACACAGAATTACATACATACACGCGCGCACTCGCGCACGTACATACACACGCGGACACACACTCACACAGATAATTATATGTGATGCGAATGAGTTGAGGATTAACTGAGCTGCGTTGTTTGGAATTTTTTAAAGTTTACTGAGGAGATTGTGTATTATTGTACACTACACTAGTCACTGCAGTACAATACAATACAAAGTTTTGAAAGTTTGAGGGAAACAGACTACACTGTACAGTGCAGTACAATACAGCACTATAAACCTGTAGTACAACACAACATATTGGGTACTTTATAGTCACAGAGGTGTCTCTGTTAAATTCGGGTTGCTCCCACCTAGAAAGCGCATCGCAGCCAGAGGCATGCGATTTCTGTGTGACTGATGAGGAAGGAAAGGGGGTGGGGGGTGGGGGTAAATTTTTGACCAAATGTTTACCACTGGGTTTAGCGTGTGCTAAGTGCATGGGCAGGACCTCGGGTTTATCGTCTCATCCGAAAGACTCCAATTCAGTATGTTGTCACATTCTACAACACAACACACAACAATGCTTCAGTCATTTCATGACGATACACAAACAGACAAGTGAGTTTTCAAGAGGAAGTTTTTTAGAACAGAATCAACGCCTTGGCATGAGGCTGTATCAGACCAGTTGACATAAGCTAGAACACCAAGGCTACGTAAAAATGTTATGTTCTGCATGGTTGTGCAGGGGATTGTCTTAAAGACCCACCACGTCACATGTCAAAATCACGGTTTTCACGTGTTTTCCCTCCTATAGCTGGTAAGAAATCTTAAGAAATCTTCCTAGCATAAGAGGAAATGTGATACGTGACGTGGGGGGGCTTTAAGCCATGACAAGGTCCTAGCATAACATCATCAGTCTAAATCCTCTGAAGTCGGAGTGTGGCTGCCCACGTGGCAGGGTAATCGAAAACCGTCACACACGTAATGTTCTCATCCCTAGCTGGTGCATTTGTACCATAGTGTTCAAGTGCTTCGGCTGTTGGGATGATCCCTGGAGTCTTTATGCCAGGGTAAGACAACAACAACAGAATCATGCTCCCATGCCTTACATCCATATGTCAATCAGAGATGCTAAAGTGTGGTGATTCCCCCCTGCGTTGTGTGGTGATTCCCCCCTGCGTTGTGTGGTGATTCCCCCCTGCGTTGTGTGGTGATTCCCCCCTGTGTTGTGTGGTGATTCCCCCCTGCGTTGTGTGGTGATTCCCCCCTGCGTTGTGTGGTGATTCCCCCCTGCGTTGTGTGGTGATTCCCCCCTGCGTTGTGTCGTGATTCCCCCCTGCGTTGTGTGGTGATTCCCCCCTGCGTTGTGTGGTGATTCCCCCCTGCGTTGTGTGGTGATTCCCCCCTGCGTTGTGTGGTGATTCCCCCCTGTGTTGTGTGGTGATTCCCCCCTGCGTTGTGTGGTGATTCCCCCCTGCGTTGTGTGGTGATTCCCCCCTGCGTTGTGTGGTGATTCCCCCCTGCGTTGTGTGGTGATTCCCCCCTGCGTTGTGTGGTGATTCCCCCCTGCGTTGTGTGGTGATTCCCCCCTGCGTTGTGTGGTGATTCCCCCCTGCGTTGTGTGGTGATTCCCCCCTGCGTTGTGTGGTGATTCCCCCCTGCGTTGTGTGGTGATTCCCCCCTGCGTTGTGTGGTGATTCCCCCCTGCGTTGTGTGGTGATTCCCCCCTGCGTTGTGTGGTGATTCCCCCCTGCGTTGTGTGGTGATTCCCCCCTGCGTTGTGTGGTGATTCCCCCCTGCGTTGTGTCGTGATTCCCCCCTGCGTTGTGTGGTGATTCCCCCCTGCGTTGTGTGGTGATTCCCCCCTGCGTTGTGTGGTGATTCCCCCCTGCGTTGTGTGGTGATTCCCCCCTGCGTTGTGTGGTGATTCCCCCCTGCGTTGTGCCGTTTTTTCAGTACATGCTGGATGCGGCTCGCAAGCAGCGCCCTGACCTGTTTGTGGTTGGGGAGCTGTTCACGGGAGACAAGAACCTGGATGGCTACTTCATCAACAGACTGGGACTCAACGCTCTGGTCAGAGGTAGGAAAGACCTGGGCCTTGTAATCCTATGCCGTATACAGCTGAGTTGTGTCTGTTAGTCTGTGTGTTTGGAGACAGCAACCTGGATGGATACTTCCATGGATGCAACCTTGCCTCGGATACGAGGCGGCGCCTGTTTTTCAACATTTTGACCCCCCCCAAAAAAAAATGATTCAAAGTTCAAGGGGAAAAAAGTGTTGAATTCTCACTTTACAAGCCTGGAATAAGCTTCAAATTGAGTATGATTTTGCTTTTTCTTTAGCTTCAGGGGGGCGTTCCCTGACCCCTAAACAGGGGCAGAGCCCTTGTACCCTGCCAGGGGACTGGGCGGCCCCTGGACCCCTGCCTTGCCTGTTTTTGGATTTTCTCCAGTTGCATATATGTACTTCATCAACAGACTGGGCCTCAATGCTCTGGTCAGAGGTAGGCAGAGACCTGTGCATTTTGTCATCCTAACCGGGTGGATGCCTCGTGACTAAGAAAAACACACCCAAAAACTAAGATGAAGTAAAAAGGGTAGTGAGTAGTAATTAGTAAATATAATATTGAGTTGTGTCAAAACTCCAGAAAGTGAGTTGAAATGGGAAAAAAGCTCTAAAGAGTAATAGAGTCTTGAGTTATGTGAAAAACTCTAAGAATGGAGTGAGATGGAATGAAAGATAAATAATAACAATAATACATTTGAAAGTGGGAAAAGATGAACAGTGAATTGAGTTCTGAATGAACCTTGGTTGTGGAATTGATTGTGAAAACCACAGTGGAATTTTGTTGTTGTTGTGGTGAGTGATAATTTTGGGATCTACTATGGATTTTTGGATCTACTATCTTTCTGCCTAACCGGTCCATTCTCCTGCCTTTTTTCGAGAAGCGCTTTCAAAAAGATTTCCTCCAGCCGAAGTCGGACATGCTGGGCCTAACTATTTCTTAGTTAGGCGCATAACGGCAGCATGACGCGTTCTGTGCTCATAATAGGAATTGTTCGGAAATAATTAACCCTCTTGTGTCTGACACTCTGTGCTCTCTATCACCTCTGAAATCCTAGCCCAAGGGACGTCACTCCGTACAAAAGGTGGGGTAGCGTCAGAAAAATAATAAAATAAAATATACCCTAGCAGATTTTGTGTGTTTTTTTGTTTTGAATGTGTTGCCGAGATGTCTGTCTGATTTGCAAAATGAATTTCAAGATGTTATGGGGATGCATGGCTCCACAAAAAAAAATCAAAATGCCAAAGTGTATTCGCAAACTGCATTCACTAGTCATTCACTGCCTACTTTTGCAGACTGGTGAAGCCTAAGACGACTGAAATGGAAATGTAGTTCAAAATCATTCACTTACCCTTTCACTTCACGATCTTATAATTCCTATCTTTCACAAAAAAAGAAATTTTCATCGCTGTCATCACTCAGTGGATGCAATAGCGACTCATCATCCATGATGTAAAAGTCGGGAAAATGCCGATGTCAGTAACACGACTTAAAAAATTTGCATCGATCGAACAAAAACAAGCTCGCTGCCGAAATAGGTCAGAATACACTCCTTACTCATCACTTCGTGATCTCATAAGTCCTATCTTTCACAAAAATACGACTATTCATCGCTTTCCTCAGTCAATGGACGCCATAACTGTTCGTCATCCATATTGGAAAAATCGTGAAAATGCCGAAGTCGGTCACTAATTTTCAAAAATTCATATCTTTCAAACCAATCGGCCTAGAAGCAACAGGACGGAAGTGTAATCTATAGCGAAAGTGAGGCTGAAGTGCCATGTAATAGAAACAAAATGGAAGCGCCCAAACCGGCCACGTGGAATCTGTACATTCCTGAACGTTCTAGACGTTTCCGATCCGATTTTTTTTAACGTTCCCGACCGCTCACCGCACAAGAGAGTTAAGGGGAGTAATTTCATGGTGTGTGGGAGTGATCTTGCCTAATTCAATCGGTCAAACAGGGGAAGTCACTCTACCATCAGCTCTCATAGCCTATAGACTTGTGTGTTTGAGCAGACATACAGCACTTAGAACACTGTCATTCTAAAAAATTATGTAATTTATATTTTGATGTTACATTTGCAAGTTTTTTCAGTTTGTGGCCACTGGCCACCCCTAATTTTTCTTTTAAAAAGTTTGCAAGTCGCTGACTCGCATCCTGCGGTTTCAAGCTTCGACGCCATTGTTACATTGTTGCTATGGTATTTGACCGAGTAATGGAGGCAAACAACTCTAACTTTCACGAAGTGCTCTCCCCTAGTTTTTTCCGAAAATCATTCTATTGACAGGAAACTGAGCGATCGCAGAAGAAGAAGATTCCAGCGCATGCATTTTCTGTGTGTAGAGATGATGAATGCGGAAAGCCCGGGCGACCTGAGGCGGCTGGTGGCGGAGTTTAGCGGGGACCCCCTGGGGTCCTTCCTGCAGCCCCGGGTCAGGGACCTGCTGCCCTCGGCACCCCCCGCCATCTTCTATGACCAGACCCACGACAACGATACGCCAATCAAGGTTAACCATAGACTGTGTTTATAACGTGTGTACCTCCCTACAGCCCATCAAGGTTAGGTTAGGTTAGGTTAGGTACATTATAGTCACAGAGGCGTCTCTGTGAAATCCGGGTTGCTCCCACCTGGAGAGCGCGTTACAGCCAGAGGTGCACCACTCAATTTATTAAAAAAAAATTTGGCATGCGATTTTTTGTGTGACTGATGAGGAAGGAAGGGAGGGGGTGTAAATTTTTACCAAATGACAACTTTTTCGTTGCCACTGGGTTTAATGTGTGCTAAGTGCATGAGCACACGGGACCTCGGTTTATCGTCTCATCCGAAAGACTCCACGTTCAGACTGCAAGGCCTAGTGCAGAGTGAGAGGAAAAGTCCCCTGTACCCAGGTTCGAACTCGGGTTTACTTGACACGAAGCGAACGTGCTACCACTGTGCCACTCTACACAAGGTGAACTTTAGACTGTGTTTATGACGTGCAGGGCTCCCAGGGACCCCCATTTGGGGGTCTATGAAGTACTAAAATTCTAAAGGACCCTCTAAAAGAATGTGCAGGGGGTCCGAGGGATGCACTAGAAAAAATTCTTTTTGGCATTCGCAATGCCACTGGGACCCTCTATCCCGCCTCTAGGACCCTCTATTCTGTAAGTGAAGGAGTCCCTGGGACCCCTTGTTTTGAGGGACGATTGAGAGCCCTGACATGCGTACCTTCCTACTGCCCCATGGATGCTGTGTTTATAACATGCGTACCCTCCTGGAGCCCCATCAATTACTTCCCTTATTAACCCTTTCACTGCCAGACATTTATCAGCCAAACTATCCCATTGAACCTAGCTGGGTAGAGAAAGACATGCTATCTGCAATGTTAGGAATTCTGTGAACCGTGACATGTATAAAACGGGCCTATCCTTAACCCTTTCACCGCCAACGTCGCATTTTTTGCACCACAATGATTTAACACCCATGTCACTAAAAGGCCTCAAATCAGGGTCTGTTATCCAAAGACCTTATTCTCTTAATTTTGGGAGGTTGATAGGCCTTACTTTAAATATGTCACAGAGGAATTCCCAATATTACAGACAGACTTTTTTCCCTACCCAGGTAAGTAATGGAATTTTTGTGGCTGAAAAATGGCTGGCGGTGAAAGAGTTAACTCCCCAAACATAAGAAATAGGGTCTTTGGACAACAGGCCCTGATTTGATGCCTTTTTGGTGACATGGGTGTTGAACCATTGTGGTGCATAAATGCGACATTGGCTGTGAAAGGGTTAACTCCCCAAACATAAGAAATAGGGTCTTTGGACAACAGGCCCTGGTTTGATGCCTTTTGATGACATGGGTGTTAAACCATTGTGGTGCATAAATGCGACATTGGCTGTGAAAGGGTTAACTCCCCAAAACATAAGAAATAGGGTCTTTGGACAACAGGCCCTGATTTGATGCCTTTTGGTGACATGGGTGTTGAACCATTGTGGTGCATAAATGCGACATTGGCTGTGAAAGGGTTAACTCCCCAAACATAAGAAATAGGGTCTTTGGACAACAGGCCCTGGTTTGATGCCTTTTGATGACATGGGTGTTGAACCATTGTGGTGCATAAATGCGACATTGGCTGTGAAAGGGTTAACTCCCCAAACATAAGAAATAGGGTCTTTGGACAACAGGCCCTGATTTGATGCCTTTTGGTGACATGGGTGTTAAACCATTGTGGTGCATAAATGCGACATTGGCTGTGAAAGGGTTAACTCCCCAAACATAAGAAATAGGGTCTTTGGACAACAGGCCCTGGTTTGATGCCTTTTGATGACATGGGTGTTGAACCATTGTGGTGCATAAATGCGACATTGGCTGTGAAAGGGTTAACTCCCCAAACATAAGAAATAGGGTCTTTGGACAACAGGCCCTGATTTGATGCCTTTTGGTGACATGGGTGTTGAACCATTGTGGTGCATAAATGCGACATTGGCTGTGAAAGGGTTAACTCCCCAAACATAAGAAATAGGGTCTTTGGACAACAGGCCCTGGTTTGATGCCTTTTGGTGACATGGGTGTTGAACCATTGTGGTGCATAAATGCGACATTGGCGGTGAAAGGGTTAACTCCCCAAAACATAAGAAATAGGGTCTTTGGATAACAGGCCCTGGTTTGATGCCTTTTAGTGACATGGGTGTTGAACCATTGTGGTGCATAAATGCGACATTGGCTGTGAAAGGGTTAACTGGAATATTGGGCCTGCGTTATTAGTTGCTAGGGCTGTTTATGAAAACATGAAACACTTTGATTGTTTCTTCGCTTTAGTTTGTTTGAAAATGAGTCTTGAGTTACTAGAGCTTTTGACCGAAGATAATTCTTGTTACTCAGCCTGCCGATTGAAGATGTTTTCTTTGATTATTAGGCCAATGTATTGCACTTTTATTATGTGACCTATATATTAATGATTACTTTTTGATTCCTAACCCTATTTATTGCAGATACCCGATTTCAAGGCCTATTTATTGAAGATAACTCTTTGCCTAATAAGCTTAGTCATTTAAAATAACCTTAATAATAATATTGATTTATATATATATAGCACAGCACCTCTCAGTTATACTGGATTTTTTTGCGCTTTACAAATGATTATATAAGATACATAAATAAGCACCACTAAAGTAATACACAAAAGCTACAATAAATACTAGCATTAATACAGTACATCCGTAGACATAAACACATATTATACAAACATGAAATATAGGCAATATATATTGAATCACACGCTGACAAACAAGGATTAGTACATTAATATAAATTAAATAAATAATTCAAACATCACAACCTCATCTTTCCTTCACATAGAAATACACCATATATTTCTGACTATAAGGCCATACTTTTTTTTTTTTTTTTTTTTTTTTTATTTAATTTTTTTTTTTTTTTTTTAGTTTTTTTTTTTACCCCCCCCCCCCCCCCCCCCCCCCCCCCCCCCCCCCCCCCCCCCCCCCCCCCCCCCACCCCCCCCCCCCCCCCCCCCCCCCCCCCCCCCCCCCCCCCCCCCCCCCCTAGACTAAGACCCCTGCGCCCTATAACATGACTAATAATAGTCAGAAAACATAGTAACAACAATATCTGAATTTGGTGTCAGATTTGGAGGGTGCGAAGTTGTGCTTTATAGTCTGATAAAGACAGACGGTCATTATTTGTGTCTGTCAATCAGGTTCTGTTGAAAGGGTACAGAGGAGAGCACCCAAAATGGTTAAAAGTTGGGCAAAGGTAAAGATGTGCCACCCCCCCTGCATTTCTCGGTTAATTCTATTTTTCCGTTTTTGCCTTTCTTACCATACATAAAGCTGTATTTTAGGAACATATTCAGCTAATAACCTTTTTGGAATACTAACCCTAACCCTATCCCTAGCCCTAAACCTAACCCTACCCCCCACTATGTACTGCAGTACACCGCGATTTGTCACAGTTGTGGTTCGTTGCGTTTTTCCGTCTTATAGAGTGGGGGGTAGGGTTAGGGTTAGGGTTAGTATTCCAAAAAGGTTATTAGCTAAAAATGTTCCTAAAATACAGCTTTATGTATGGTAAGAAAGGCAATAACGGAAAAATACAATTCACGGAGATAGGTAGGGGGGGTGGCACATCTTGACCTTTACCAAAAGTTGTAAATATTTTAATTACCAAGATAGATTAAAATTCTTAAAACCTTCATTCATTAAAAGGAAGACGTGTTAGAGGAGACCTTATACAGATGTACAGATGACATTAGCATTGATTCTCTTTTTACACTGTCCATTTATAACAGCACTAGAAATCAAGAGGGGAATTTACATGTACAGCGTTGTAATACTAGTAAGAGTAAACATTGTTTTAGTAATCGAGTTGCTAACCTCTGGAATGTACTAACACCTAACCTAAAAAGAGCACCAACACTAAGCACCTTCAAAAATCTTGACAAGGATGAAAATTTTAGTCAACTATTTTTTGAACATGATGATTGAATTACAATCATAATTTTAAAAGGAATGCTTTAAGCAAGCAAAACGGTGTCAATGAAGGGACGTTTGTAAGCCGCGAGGCTTAGGCTTGAGCCAGTCCCACACTACACTATACTATACTATGTTATGAGTCTGGAACTCTGGTTATTGGATTTCTTTCTTTTGTTCCATGATTGTTAGGCCTTTTTGTTGAAGAAGCTGGCCACAACCTTCGACAAGTCGCTGGAATATAGTCCTCCTGCCACGCTTGTAACAAGAGTTCAACATCAGTGGACAGAGTTTTGTTCAGTTTTGTTGTGTTTCAAGTTGATGCTGGCATGTGTTTGTTGTTTGTGTGGTGTTTTTTGTTTTAATTACTGGTTGTCTGATTATAATTGTGACCCAGCACCACGAAAGGGACATTAACTCATTCACTTCGCAACGATTTTGAATTATTATAAAAAAAACTCACAAATCACTCCAGCCATACACACAAACAAAACAGACATAAACAAAAGGAGAAATGAAAGAAGATTACGGGTTTTTACTTCAGGTTTAGACATATGGTAGATCAGACTTTATATAGAAAAACTCGGTTTAGGTCAAGATGTGCCACCCCCTCCCCTACATTTCTCTGTTAATTCCATTTTTCCGTTTTTGCCTTTCTTACCAAACATGAAGCTGTATTTTATGAACATTTTCAGCTAATTATCTTTGTTCAATAATTAATTGCAGTCATGATAAAGGCCATTATCTAATAGGACCCCCCCCCATGTACTGCAGTACACCGCAGCATTTGTCACAGTCGTGGTTCATTGCGTTTTTCCGTCTTATAGAGAGGGTGGGGGGGGGGGGGGGGGGGGTAGGGTAAGCGTTAGGGTTAGTATTCCAAAAAGATAATTAGCTGAAAATGTTTATAAAATACAGCTTTATATTTGGTAAGAAAGGCAAAAACGGAAAATGGAATTAACCGAGAAATGTAGGGGAGGGGGTGGCACATCTTGACCTTTACCCAACTCTACACCGATATTAGTCCCCCACAACAAAACATTAAAAAAGCAGTCTGAGGCAAAATTGTAGTCCAAGGGAGTGAAGCGAGTTTAGAAGTGACCAAAGGTATGGTGTGCACACAGATTTACTTCCCTTGAAGCAAATGCATTAAATTGACAGCTATCTATTAATTCCTGACATATATTGCCGGAACGACTTGATTGAGTTAAGTGTCAAAATGACCATTCTGAGACAATGGTCCAGTTAAAAACTTTGGACAATTCTCTTTCAAATGATATAACTTCATAAGAACCATTCTCGTAACTTGTTTTCGTTTGTGAGTTATGAGCATTCTAAGTTGGTAGGGTGACTGTCGGCCATTTTGAGAAATCGCAGTCTAAAGTTTAACCAAGCTGAAAAAAATGCCTCAACCTACTCATTTCAAAGCATTTTTTAAATTTTTTTAATATATTTTGGGTGGGTGGGTATTTAGAGACCATAACAAAGATTATCCCTTATACATATGAAAGATGAGATGTTAGAGAGCACGAGAATACCCATTACTCAAATCAAACTAGCCCAGCAACGTAATGTCCCTTTCGTGGTGCTGGGTCACATATCAGTCTGAAAAAACAGCAAAACAACCACATCATTGCACATGCTCATGTGCCCATGAACACACACACACACACACACACATACACACACACACACACACACACACACAGGCACATAGGCATATGCGCATGAATGGTCAAACTCATGCAAACATGACGCTCCCAATGTCTCCCAATTACTTTGATGTTTTGATTTTTTTTTAAAAGCTTGTTTAACATTTTTAGTTATCCAGTTTTGGGAGAATGTTGGTTTACGCACATGTACATGCACACATGGGTGTGTGCTTATAATGAATATGCTGGCTTGCATGTTTTGAAGAACCACATTCTTGCTCATTGAACATTCTGGCTATATATGTCAGTAATTGTCGATAAACGGCAGGTGGACATTACTGGAAGAAGAAAGCAAGATTACATGCGTAATACTCCGCAAAATGCTGTCTTTCTGTTTTCTGTGACATTCACAGTCTCTCTCTCTCTCTCTCTCTCTCTCTCTCTCTCTCTCTCTCTCTCTCTCTCTCTCTCTCTCTCTCTCTCTCTCTCTCTCTCTCTCTCTCTGTGTCTCTCTCTCTCTCTCTCTCTCTCTCTCTCTCTCTCTCTCTCGCTCTCTCTCTCCCTCTCTCTCTCTCTCTCTCTCTCCCTCCCTCCCTCCCTCCCTCTCTCCCTCCCTCCCTCCCTCTCTCCCCCCCCTCTCTCTCTCTCTCTCTCTCTCTCTCTCTCGCTCTCATTCATATACCCAGATTCCCCCGAAGACGGAATGTGGCTGCCCACGTTGCGGTGTAATAAAAAACGGTCATGCACGTAATGTTCTCATCCGTAGCTGATGCATTTGTACCATAGTGTTCAAGTGCTTCGGCTGTTGGGATGATCCCTGGAGTCTTTTAGCCAGGGTACATCAACAACAAACGACGACTACAACATATACCCAGTAGCCTCTACAAACATTTTTGTGTCTTTAGTCTGAACTTATTGATGTCCAGTCAAAGCACATAAAAAATATGTTGGAATAAGCTTTTAATCTAAATGTTCTTCATTTAGTTGGATTTTGTGCAGTAAAATGTTATTGAACTTAGTAAACGTTTGTTAACCCCTTCTTTGCCAGAACAATTTTGTTAAGAAACTGTCTTCTTTACGAAATAGAGACCTATTAGACTCTTCTTTTTCTTCTTCTTCGATTGCTCAGACAGTTTCCTGTCAATTATGAGCGCAGATGCGTCATGCTACCATTATGCGCCGACCTAAGAAATAGTTAGGCCCAGCAAGTCCGACTTCGGCTGGAGGAAATGTTTTTGAAAGTGTTTTGTGAAACAAGGCAGGAGAATGGATCGGTAAGGCAGAAAGATAGAAGATGACAGTAAGCAAAGGGAAAAGGCAGAGTCAAAGAGAGTGACAGATTAGAGAAAGCTACAAGCACAGAACTTCCAGAAGGTGGGGGAACTATTTATGCAAAAGAACCCCTCCCCGGTATCCCCACGGGGGGACTATTAGACTCAATCTGGAAGAAAAAAAAATTTGTTCTGAAGATATATCTCTCCTGACTTGTCTAAAGCAAAAACCATCCTTTCAGGGCTATGACATCAAAGGTTATGACATCATCGATGACATAATACACCTCATAGTAGACACAGGAAGGGGTCAATGTGATTATTATAACTAGGGAGTGAGATTGTAAAAACAAAGGGTCATAGAAAATTTTCAGAGATTGACCCGTATTGATCCAGATTTTAGACTTTTAATTTGTCAGCAAGTCAGTGGCAATGCAGTCTATGTTTGAACATTTGTAAGATCATAATTCAGTGAATTTAACCCAATGACTCCCAACCATTTGAACCGGGAATCGATCCCAGTTCCCGAGAGATGGTAATTAACTCCAAACGTCACACCAAATATTTTCATTAAAAAAATCACCCAGAATAAAGTCTAACTCACATTTCATTTCTGAAAGATGCATATTGAATAGCAATGATGATAGTATTATTCCAAAGCTAACACACTGTCACACAACAAACCATGAATTGGAATAAAAAAAATCCGTTATGGCACTCCGAGCATCGCGCCGAGTCAATACTGCGTCACGTCACGTGGAAAGAAAAAAAAATTGGGGGGTCACTTCGAAAAATCCGTTCAAAAAGACTAGTGGGTGCTTTCCCTTGCTGTAAGAACCAAAAACGGACCAGCGAGAGTCAGGAACAGGAAGAACTAACTTAGTATATTGCATTGTGGGTAGGGAGAAAGTGAAAGTGAACGTACTAGACCTGGCGTTCAGCGGGCGCACTTGGCACTTACGGGCTGCATGAGTTGACAAAGTTCGGCGTCTGTGTCCTAGAGAGGGTTAATAAGTCTTTGTCCTTGTGTTATTGCTTGTTAGCAGGAAAATTAAAGTCGTAATTCATGTTTGTGTTTTTTCTCCATTGTACATTTCAATGTTCATTGTCAGTAAATGTTATTCTTACAATATTGGGGCGGCGGGTGGATGCCTCATGCCTCCATACGGGGAGCTGGACGACCCCGCCCCCTATCACGAGTCTCTCTCCCAATGGGGATACCGGGGGGGGGGTTCTTTTAGTACAAGTAGTTCCCCTACCTTCTGGAAGTTCGGTGCTATCAACTTCCTGTAATCTATCACTCTCTTTGACTCAGCCTTTTCCCTTTGCTTTCTATCATCTACTATTTTTCTGACTTATTGGCCCATTCTCCTGCCTTTAAAAAAAAAATCCAAATAATTTAACTTTGAGCTCCTCCGGAATCGGAATATGTCGGCTGTGCGCAGCAGGGAGACCAGTGAAGACTGAAAACGGACACACCCGTACCTCTCCCATTATGGCCATATGGCCTGGGAACGCAGAAGAAGAAGAAGCCTGAATAACTGACAGATATCCATGTGTGTGCTATTGTCGGTGTGTGTTGACGGGCGAAGTCTCGTCTATGTACTGATGATTTTGGTGTGTGTGTGGGTTGGTGTGTTTGGTCGCCGTCTCATTCAAAATTTTAACATAGCAATTTTTCTGAGAAACTACAAATAATAGCACAACTAAATTTTTGCACGATGATAAAAAAAATCACATTATGTCTGCAGTGACTGCTTTTATTTCAAATAATAATAATAATATTTAAAATAAAAATCTTGTTTTCTGATGATTTGTTGTTCCAGACACACTCAGAGTACATCAGCTTTAATTCCTCCGAAGTCGGAGTGTGGCTGCCCACATGGTGGAGTAATCAAAAAACAGTCACACACATAATGTTCTCATCCCTAGCTGTTGCATTTGTACCATAGTGTTCAAATGATTCAGCTGTTGGGATGATCCCTGGAGTCTTTAAGCCAGGGAACGACAACAACAACAACATCAGCTTGAATGACTGAGAATTTGTGTGTGTGTGCTATTGTCAGTATTTTGTGTTTTTTGGATGTGTCGTTTCAGACGCGTTCGGAGTACAGTCTGTGGCCCAGTGCGGCAGTGGCAGCCATGACGTGTTGTGCCATCGGCAGTGTCAGAGGATATGACGAATTGGTGCCTCATCATGTGGGTAGTGTGTGTGTGTCACTATGTGTGTGTGTATGCCACTATGTGTGTGTCACTGTATGTGTTACTCTGTGTATGTGTGTCACTGTGTGTGTGTGTATATATCACTATGTGTGTGTGTATGTCACTATGTGTGTGTCACTGTATGTGTTACTCTGTGTGTGTGTGTCACTCTGTGTGTGTGTCACTGTTTGTGTGTTACTCTGTGTGTGTGTGTCAAAGTAAAATTTTTATTTAAAGATGGACATTGAGTAAGCAAACACATGTTTTTTTCCATCAAGCCATCTACAAACATGAACATAAACCAAACATACATGGTTTTTTCATCAAGCCATCTATAAACATGAACATAAACCAAACATGCATAGTTGTTTCATCAAGCCATCTGTAAACATGAACATAAGCCAATACATGTTTTTTTTCATCAAGCCATCTATAAACATGAACATAAACCAAACATACATGCACGAAAGATAAACCATACTGTTTAAGGACATAGAAAAAAAAGGAGCATATAAATATTTACAGTAACAAACAGAAAGCTTATAAAATAAAATAAAAGCATTACAATATCAACATAGTGTGCCACATATTAAAATGAAATAAACGGGGCACAATGGGTTTTACGCACAGATACATTATACATGTGTCACTATGTGTGTGTGTGTCATACTGTGTGTGTCATTCTGTATGTGTGTGTCATTCTCTCTATGTGTCATTCTGTATGTGTGTGTCATTTTGTGTGTGTGTCACTCTGTGTGTGTGTGTGTTTCATTCAATGTGTGAGTGTGTCATTCTGTGTGTGTGTGTGTATCTGAGACTTGCTGTGCCATCGACAGTGTCATCGAGGATGTGACAAATTGGTGCCTCACCATGTGGGTAGATTGTGTGTGTGTGTGTAGGTAAGAAAGTAGATTGTGTGTTTGTAAGAAAGTAGATTGTGTGTGTGTGTGTAGGAAAGTAGATTGTGTGTGTGTGTGTAAGAAAGTAGGGTGTGTGTGTGTGTGTGTGTGTGTGTGTGTGTAGGTAAGAAAGTAGATTGTGTGTGTGTAAGAAAGTGATTGTGTGTGTGTGTGTGTAAGAAAGTAGATATGTGTGTGTGTGTAGGTAAGAAAGAAGATTGTGTGTGTGTAGGTAAGAAAGTAGATTGTGTGTGTAAGAAAGTAGATATGTGTGTGTAGGTAAGAAACTAGATTGTGTGTGTATGCATGTGTATGTGAGTAGGTGAGTCAGTGCGTCTGTTCGTTTGATGTGTGCGTTTTCAAACGCAAACTGTAAAGCGCTTTGAGTTTGTTTTGGTGTTTTTTTAACCAAAAAAGCGCTATGTAAATGTCCATTTCTTGCTGTGGTTGGGCTGCAGATCGACGTGGTGAAAGAGGCGAGGCTGTACCGGGCCTGGGCCAAGGAAGGCACCACCGCCAGCAGCGGGGGTAGTGCCGGGGTGGACCTGACCTCAGGCATCTGCCGGGGGAAACGGGTGCTCAACTGCCTGCACCGCCGTCTGGCCGAGGAGGGATACTCTGAGGTGTGGGTGGGGTGGGGGGTGGCGGTGATGATTATGATGATGATGATAATGATGACGATGATGACGATGATAATGATGATGACGATGATAATCATAAAGATGATAGTGATGATGATGATTATGATGACGACGATGATGATAATGGTAATGATGATGATCATCATCATGATGATGATGATAATAATAATGATGGTGATGATGATGATGATGGTAATGATGATGATAATGGTGGTGATGGCAATGATGATGATAATGTTGACGATGATGGTGATGACGACGATGATGATGATGACAGATTCACTCCGAGGACCTTCACCACGGAGTAATCGAGGTGGTGCGCCACAACCCTGACACCCACCAGTCGGTGATGATGATGATGATGATGATGATGATGATGATGATGATGATGATGACAGATTCACTCTGAGGACCTTCACCACGGAGTGATGGAGGTGGGGAGCCACAACCCTGACACCCACCAGTCGGTGATGATGATGGTGATGATGATGACGATGATGATGATGACAGATTCACTCCGAGGACCTTCACCACGGAGTGATGGAGGTGGTGCGCCACAACCCTGGCACCCACCAGTCGGTAATGATGATGATGGCGATGATGATGGTGATGATGATGATGACAGATTCACTCCGAGGACCTTCACCATGGAGTGATGGAGGTGGTGCATCACAACCCTGACACCCACCAGTCGGTGATGATGATGATGATGATGATGATGGCGATGATGATGGTGATGATGATGATGATGGTGATGATGATGATGACAGATTCACTCCGAGGACCTTCACCACGGAGTGATGGAGGTAGTGCGCCACAACCCTGACACCCACCAGTCGGTGATGATGATGATGACGATGATGATGGTGATGATGATGATGATGGTGATGATGATGATGACAGATTCACTCCGAGGACCTTCACCACGGAGTGATGGAGGTGGTGCGCCACAACCCCGACACCCACCAGTCGGTGATCATGGTGGCTAGTCTGGTGTTCCAGCACCCCTCAGACCCCGCCCAGAAGCTCTTCTTCAAACCCCTCCACGTGCATGGTGAGTTGTGTTCACTCTGCCCCTCACATGCTGTTGCCTTCATCCTGTCTTTGAAATCAGAAGCTTAGTTCTGGGACTCTTCTTCAAACCCCTCCATGTGCATGGTGAGTTGTGTTCACACGTAATCTTTCCACCCAGGGGTGGTAGAGGGCAACCTGTACCTCGACTCTTAAGAACTGAAAAACGGACGCATACGTACCTTGCCCATTATGGCCATATGGCCTGGGAACGCAGAAGAAGAAGAAGAAGTTGTTGTTTTTCTTCGTTTTACCATGTAATCTTTCCACCAGGGGTGGTGGAGGTGGCCCTGTTTGAGGGCAAAAACTCTTAAGAACTGAAATCGGACACATACGTACCTTACCCATTATGGCCATATGGCCTGGGAATGCGGAAGAAGAAGAAGAAGAAGTTGTTGTTTTTCTTCGTTTTACCATGAAATCTTTCCACCAGGGGTGGTGGAGGTGGCCCTGTTTGAGGGCAAAAACTCTTAAGAACTGAAATCGGACACATACGTACCTTACCCATTATGGCCATATGGCCTGGGAACGCGGAAGAAGAAGAAGAAGAAGTTGTTTTTCTTCGTTTTACCATGTAATATTTCCACCAGGGGTGGTGGAGGTGGTCCTGTTTGAGGGCAAGAACTCTTAAGAACTGAAATCGGACACATACGTACCTTACCCATTATGGCCTGAGAACGCAAAAAAAGAAGAAGTTTGTTTTTTCTTGGCAGCGATGTGATATGGTTTTACCACGTACTCTTTCCACTTAGGAGTGGTGGAGCTGGTTCTGTTTGAGGGCACACACTGGACTCTTGACAACTGAAAACCGGACACATACGTACCTTACCCTTTATGGCTGTATGGCCTGGGAACGCAGAAGAAGAAGAAGTTGGTTTTTTCTTCGTTTTACCACGTACTCACTTAGGGTGGTGGAGGTGGTCCTGTTTGAGGGCAAGAATTGAAAACTGGACACATACGTACCTTACCCATTATGGCCTGGGAATGCAGAAGAAGAAGTTGTTTTTTTCTTCGTTTTACCACGTCATCTTTCCACCCAGGGGTGGTGGAGGAGATCCTGTTTGAGGGCAACCTCCGCCTGGCCTCTGACGAGGAGAAGTACGCGCGCGACGACGACCTCATTAACGGCCCGCCCTCGGGCCGCTTCTGCCTGGACCTGTGCGAGCATGTGCACATCACGTGCAGCCGCTACTGCAAGGAGCAGCCCTCCACGGACCCTGACTCCCCCCACAACCGCACCGACATCTTCTTCAACAACTTCACGCCCGGCACCGTCGTCGCCTTGCAGTCAGTTTGAACAGCGTTTTTGTCACTCTCTGTCTCCCTGTGGGGATACCGGGGGGGGGGGGGGGGGGGGTCTTTCGTAAAAATGTTTTCCCCCTCTGGAATGTGTTGGCTGTACGCAGCGGGGAGAGCAGTGAAAACTGAAAACCGGACACATACGTACCTGACCCATTATGGCCGTATGGCCTGGGAGCGCAGAAGAAGAAGTCACTCTGTGTCTTTTGTCTTTGTTTTTCTGTTTCGATGTTATGTGTTTTTGTGGTCGGTGTTGTTCTGCGTTTCTTTGAGAGTCTCTGTTGTTGTTGTCGTCGTTTCCTGGCTTAAAGACTCCAGGGGTCATCTCAACTGCCGAAGCACTTGAACACTTTGGTGCAAATGCACCAGCTAGGGATGAGAACATTGCGTGTGTGACCGATTTTGGTTACCCCCGCCACGTGGGTTGCCACACTCCGACTTCGGAGGATTTTGGAGACTGACAGTAACAGCATAGAAATGAATTTAAAAAGTGAGCTGAAATAATTAAGGACAGGTATAATTAATAAATAAATAGTTAACAATACATAATGTAATTGTATAATAATAACAACAGACCCTATACATTTTTATCGAGCCCTAAAAACTCCAGGTTTGATAAAAGAGCTTGATAAAATAAGGCATTCTTCAAAATATTAATAATAGCATATAAACAACCATAAGACATCAATACCGATAAGCCAGAGGGTACTGTCAGCCTTTTCTGTTCCTTTCATAGTAGTACATTCTGGCTTTTAGACAAGGTTAAATCTGTTCTCAGACCGATACGGAACTCCATAGCATCTAATACAGGGGAACCTCCCTTACAAGACCTTCAAAAATCATCCAAGATGAGGTCTTATAAGGGAGGTTCCCTACCATATGAACTTCGTTCCGCTAAATGTTTCCAATCTTTCAAAACCGCTCTTAAAACTCACCTCTTCCGGCAATACCTCTGATTTCTTCCTTGTCCTGTTTCCTGCCTTAAAACTATGTTCCCCACATGTGTGTGTGTGCGCGTGCATGTGGGTGGGTGTGTGCGTGCGTGTTGTGGCTATGTGCATGTTTTTGATAGTTAACCCTCTGGGCACTACGTAAAAGTTAAAAACGTAAACTAAAAGACAGGCGTAATATTGAAGACTGCAGAAACGTCAACCGGTACTTCTTATTTTCACTTTTCATCTCTCATACAAACATTTGACTGGGAAACCTATACACGTTTAGAAAGAAGAAAGCTTGAATTTTGCAATGAAAGTAAAGAAAACAACTTGCCTTGAATATGGTGACAGCAGTAATCCAGTAAAGCACTTTCACTGTGGCTGCAGCTAACCCCACCCCCACCCCATCCACGATGATCTGCTCATGTTAGACATCACAAAACCATGCAGTCGAACCCTTTTCCTTCACTTCAAACACTTTTCCTTCACTTTGCAACACGAATACAAGCCTAATTACCTTCCTAGTCTGCATCAGAGTAACTATCGGCAACATACTCATCCTCATCCTCACAATCACTTTCATCTCTCATTTTCACACAAACAAATGCAAACCGGTCGATCAAATGGCTAGACTCAGACAGCAGGAAGTCGTACGAGTGCTATGAGCTTTCTGATTGGTTAGCTGCATTCGCTTATTCGATTGGCCAAAGTTCAGCGCGAAATATGAACTGAGCCGAACTGAGTCACAATCGTGGCCCATCGTGCTCGTCGCGGGGAGCCCCGATTGGGGCTCATCGTGCCCAGAGGGTTAATATTGTAGTAGCTTATGATCTATGCATTTATTTAATTGTGAAGCTCCGTGAGCTCAAGAGAGAAAAGGCGCTCTATAAATGTTAGTTATTATTATTATTATTATTATTATAAGGGAGGTTCTGCTGTAACTACTACATAATACCTGCATGCATACTGTCTTCTGTGCGCTTCAGATGCAGGCTGACGGACAGAGCTCAGCAGGCGGTGGAGAGGATCGACCAGGGTCTGCAGCACTACTCCTCCATGATGTTCAGCTACACGGGCCAGGCCCGCTTCAGCGCCACCCTGTGGAAGGACTCGGCCTTCCGGAAGATCGCCACGGAGCTGACCCTGGGCGACCTGAACCGGGTCCTGTACCGGGTGGGGGTGGAGGAGGAGAGCGACGGCTTCGGCCTCGCCCCCTACCACATCCCCAACTACGGCCCTCTCTGCTACTGCGGCCTGAGAGGTACGGTGGAACATCGCTTGTGAGGCCTTCAGAAACCATCCAAAATGAGGTCTTATAAGGGAGGTAATTTTAATACTTACAAAGAAGGGCAATGTCTCGGAGAAGTAGGTCTTATATGGGAGGGAGTCTTATAATGGTAGCAAAGCAAGTAGATAACACGAAGCAAGAAAAAAGGCAGAGTCAAAGAGAGAGACAGATTAGAGGAAGTTACAAGCACAGAACTTCCAGAAGGTGGGGGAACTATTTTTACGAGAGAAAAAACTACGGTATCCCCATGGGGGTTACCCCATTTCCAAAAACTGATCCTTTTGGAAGGTAAATATTTCAGCATAGTCTATTTCAACCAATCAGTCAATCAATCATACTTTATTATTATCTCAAGACTTGGACATTTTACATGAGCTGCAAAAGCGGAAAAGCATCAACACTGAAACCCCCCCCCATAGAAAACATGCTTGCATGCATACACATGCATGTGTGTGTGTGTGTTACTGATTCAATCCTGTTTGCCCGTGTAGGAGTGATGTCCGTGCTGGCGGAGGTTCGACCCTCCAACGCCCTGGGTCACCCGCTGTGCCACAACCTGCGGGAGGGGCCCTGGATGATGGACTACGTGGTTGACCGCCTGCAGCTGACCGCCTCCACCAAACCGGTCAGTGCCTCAAAGCATGCACCTGCATCCACAACTTTTCTGCTCACCCTCGTATCTTGCAGTCATCTTCTTCTTCTTCTGCGTTCCCAGGCCATACGGCCATAATGGGTGAGGGTTGACCATCTGCAGCTGACCGCAGCCACCAAACCGGTCAGTGCCTCAAAGCATGCGCCTACATCCACAACTCTCTCTCTTTTCTGTTCACTCTCGTATTTTGCAGTCTTCTTCTTCTTCTTCTTCTTCGTTCCCAGCCCATACGGCCATAATGGGTAACGGTTGACCGCCTGCAGCTGACCGCAGCTACCAAACCGGTCAGTGAGACAAAGCATGCACGTGCATCCACAACTTTTCTGTTCACTCTCGTATCTTGCACTCTTCTTCTTCTTCTGCGTTCCCAGGCCATACGGCCATAATGGGTGAGGGTTGACCATCTGCAGCTGACCGCCTCCACCAAACCGGTCAGTGCCTCAAAGCATGCGCCTACATCCACAACTCTCTCTCTTTTCTGTTCACCCTCGTATCTTGCAGTCTTCTTCTTCTTCTGCATTCCTAGGCCATACGGCCATAATGGGTAATGGTTGACCGCCGCCACCAAACCGGTCAGTGCCTCAAAGCACGCGGCTGCGTCCGCAACTCTCTCTCTTTTCTGTTCATCCTCGTATCTTGCAGTCTTCTTCTTCTGTGTTCCCAGGCCATAATGGGTAAGGTACGTATGCGTCCGGTTTTCAGTTTTCTCTGGTCTCCCCGCTGCGCACAGCCAATGTAAAAGAGTAACAATATGAAAACAATATGAACATTCTAAGAACAACCATAGAACACATTCACCTGTGTAGAGTGGCACAGTGGTAGCGCGTTCGCCTTGTATCAAGTAAACCCGAGTTCGAACCTGGGTACAGGGGATTTTTCCTCTCACTTTGCACTAAGCCTTACGGTCTGAACATGGAGTCTTTTGGATGAGACGATAAACTGATGTTCCGTGCGCCCATGCACTTAGCACACGTAAATCCCAGTGACAACGAAAAAGTTGTCATTTGGTCAAAATTTACCCCCCTCCCTTCCTTCCTCAGTCGCTTAAAAATCGCATGCAAAAAACACACAAATAAAGGTGGCGCACCTCTGGCTGCGACGCGCTCTCCAGGTGGGAGCAACCCGAATTTCACGGAGACGACTCTGTGACTATAAAATACCTACTACCTACTACCTCTTCATTGTAGCTGATATTGTATATCAGCTTGACATACTTGCAATTTACCGTTTTTTTCGGACTATAAGGCGATACTTTTTCCCCAGACTGAGACCCCTGCGCCTTATAATGTAAAAAAATATAATAACAGAATCTGAATGTTGGGGGGTGCGCCTTATAATCAGAAAAATATGGTAAGTGATGATGGCTGAGCTGCAATGTGACTGTACAAGGATACTGCCTATGTCCATTCTTCCATTGTGTGTGTGTGTGTGCGACTGTTTCAGCTTGGTGATTGGCTGCAGACGCTGTTCGGCCATGTGAAGGCTCTGCCGGAGTTCCTCAAGCCGCGCTACTTTGACGCCGTCATCGCCGGAACCTACGTCGTGCTCAGAGAGATGGCTCTGAGGCAGTTCTCTCCGTACGTTGCTTGTTCATGTTCTCTCTCTCAGAGCTGATTCTAGGGCGCGGGATTGGTAAAATCCCCCCAAAATCTGTTCCTTCCCGCAATCATCGGGTCTAAGCACGGGCCGACGCCCGCATATTTGCAGAACTGCCCGCACTTTTTAACCGATCGCTGCGGGAATTCCTTCGTCGTCCGTTAAATCAGTCGTCTGCACAAACCGAAAGCATCGAGCAGGAATGAATGATATCTCGACATTTCATTGGTTCTTTTACAATGTTAGTGTTAATCAACCAATCGCGTTCATCTCATTTTACAGGCAAGAAGTTGCGAGAGTCCTACCCGCCATAATTATTTTCTTCAAAATGAAGTGGACAACGACGCTCCTAGATTTTAATTTTTGTGGCGGCAAAGTGAAAATAAGAAATGCTCTGCCAAACGAGTGTTTCTGCGTTCCCAAGCCAAAGGCCATAATGGGTGAAGTACGTATGTGTCCGTTTTTCAGTTTCCACTGGTCTCCCCCCTGCGTACAGCCAACACATTCTGATTTCGGAGGAGCTCAAAGGAGAAAAGTTATTTGGAAGATTTTGTTGTTGTTGAAAAAAAGGCCGGAGAATGGGCCAATAAGTCGGGAAGATAGTAGATGACCGAAAGCGAAGGAAAAAGGCAGGAGAATGGGGCCAATAAGTCGGGAAGATAGTAGATGACCGAAAGCGAAGGAAAAAGGCAGGAGAATGGGGCCAATAAGTCGGGAAGATAGTAGATGACCGAAAGCGAAGGAAAAAGGCAGAGTGAAAGAGAGTGGCAGATTAGAGGAAGTTACAAGCACAGAATTTCCAGAACGTGGGGGAACTATTTTTACGAAAGACCCCCCGGTATCCCCATGGGGAGAGACTCGTGGAGGGGGCGGGGGCATCCAGCTCCCCGTATGGAGGCACGAGGCATCCACCCACTGCCCCATGTGTTTAATTTCAAGTTACAGGACATTTAATACATGCTTCCGCCTTAGCTTATGGCTGTGTCAAACCAATTAACCCTATGCCGCCCGATCGATCGAACCGAGAATCGATCCTATTGCATAAGAGAAGGGGAGGAACTCTGAACGTCACACCAAATCTTTTATCTAAAAAAATCACCCAGAATAAAGTCGAACTCACATTTAATTTCTGAAAGATGCATATTGAATAGCAATGATGATATTTTCATTCGAAAGCTAACAATGTCACACAACAAACCATGAATTAGAAGAAAAAATCCGTAATGGCGCTCCGAGCATCGCGCCGAGTCAATACTGCACGTCACGTGGAAAGAAGAAAAAAATTTGGGGTCACTTCGAAAAATCCGTTCAAAAAGACTATTGGGTGCTTTCCCTTGCTGTAAAGACCAAAAACGGATCAGTGAGTGTCAGGAACAGGAAGAACTAACCTAGTATATTGCATTGTGGGTAGGGTGAAAGTGAACGTACTAGACCTGGCGTTCAGCAGGCGCAATCGGCGTCATCGGTCACCAGGGAAGGAAAACAAATCGGGCGGATTTCGGTTCTGCAGCCTTGAGAGAGTTAACATAGGCTAGAACGCCAAGGCTACATCAAAATGTTGTTACGCTATGCATAGTTATGCGGGGATTGCCTTTAGCCATGACAAGCTCCTAGCATAACATCATCAGTCTCCCAAATCCTCCAGGGTAATAAAAAAAACCAGTCACACACGTAATGTTCTCATCCGTAGCTGATGCACTTGTACCATAGTGTTCAAGTGCTTCCGCTGTTGGGGTGATCCCTGGAGTCGTTTTAGCCAGGGTACGTCGACAACTACTACCCGGCTGTTATTACTGGCTGGCATTAGCCTCGAGCTTTGGATAATGGTACAGTGAGAGAGAGAGCTGGTATAATGGATTTATTTTGTGGACACCAACAGAAAATGATGTACCGGTAATAGCTTGATTTTTGTTGTTGTGAATGTCAACGTCTGTGTTGTCAGTTTGTGTGTGGTGTGTTTTAAAATTGTTTGCCTTGTCTACATTCAGAGATGAGATTTGTCCTCCAATTGGAAGATTTCCTCCTTTTTGATGGCCCCAGAGGTCATTTTTGAGATCAGTGTAAATCTGTTGAGAAAATTTGGGGGGGGGGGGGGGGGGGGGGGGGGGGGGGTAGGGTAAAGCTTTGTATTGAAGCGAAAATGCAGTGAAAAGTTTGATAGATATTTTGTGTTCAATCGGTTCAATCTATTCTAACCATACTGACCAACACTCAAAGCAATAGCATTATCACACCAATTTGGAACCATATACCATAGCACATAGGAAAACGAAAGTAGCCAAGGGACATGACTCTCCTTTCCCGGAAGTAGGCTAGCTCTCCCCTTACTTCCGGTCACGCGGTCCATTTGACCTGTCAAAGTCACTTTTCATTTTTCCACCCCGTGGAACACACTGCTTTTTGGAACCCTCCTGGCACTTTAACTTTTTCAAGCTCATTTTCGGTTGGTTTGTTCCTTGCTAGCCTTGTTTCTCATTCTTATTTACTTGTGGGTTCATTCTGTTTGTCTGTTTCTCTCTCTCTGTCTCAGAAAATCACTAGTCTCGAGTCAATGGTCTTCATAATTTCACAGATTTTTGTGCAGGTGACACGGTGATGATGGTTTTTGTGTTTCAGGTTCGTGCAGGGCGGGTCGACCTTTGTGCAGGCCGTGGCTCTGAGTTGCACGCAGTTCCTGGGCTACGTGCGCACCGCCAAGTTACCTCCCCTGTCCTCCAAGCTGTCACCCGGCCCGCGCATCGAGCATTTCCTGAGGTCCAAGGAGAAGGAACAAGCCCCTGTGTCCTTAGCTTCAGGTGAGTGTGTGTGTAAGCACATATCTATGCATATGTAAGGTGTAGAGTGGAACAGAGGTAACGCATTCGCCTTGTGTCGAGTAAACCCGAGTTGTAACCTGGGTACAGGGGATTTTTCCTCTCACTTTGCACTAGGCCTTACAGTCTGAACAGTCTTACGGATGAGATGATAAACCGAGCTCCAGTGTGCCCATGCACTCAGCACACGTTAATCCCAGTGACAACAAAAAACTTGTCATTTGGTCAAAATGTACCCCCCACCTCCCTTTCCTTCTTCATCAGTCACGCAAAAATTGCATGCACAATTTTTTTTTAAAATGGGCAGCCTCTGGCTGCGACGCGCTCTCCAGGTGGGAGCAACCCGAATTTCACAGAGACGTCTTTGTGACTATGAAATGCATAATACCTAATAATACCTAATACTCTTCATTGATCGCTCAGACTGTTTCCTATCAAATGAGCACAGATGCATCATGGGCAAATGTTAAGAAAAGCCCCCTCCTCTGCCCCTTCCATTCATTTCAGACGGTTTCAGTTAGGGTTTGGGATAGGGATAGGTGTGTCAATCTCATAACATGCGATAATTTTTTTGGTGTGTAGATTAGACTGGTTAGGGTTAGGAATAGGATTAGGGTCAGTTTAGTGTCAATTACACACACACAAAAAGTTGATGACTAATCTGACCCTAAACCTATCCCTAATCCTATTCCTAGCTCTAACCCTAACCTGAAACCATCTGAAATGAATGGAAAGGGTAAGGGAGGGGACTGTTCTTAACATTTGTCACGTCATGCTGCCGTTAAGCGCCTAACTAAGAAATAGTTGGGCCCAGCATGTTCAACTTCTTCGACTGGAGAAAATGTTTGTAAGAGTTTCTAGAAGAAAGGCAGGAGAATGGACCGGTAAGGCAGAAAGACAGCAGATGACAGGATGCAAAGGGAAAAGGCAGAGTCAAAGAGACTGACAGATTAGAGGAAGTTACAAGCACAGAACATCCAGAAGGTGGGGGAACTAATTGTACAAAGATACACACACACACACTGTAACCCCATGGGGGGGGGGGGGGGAGCATATGCATATGAATTTTGCTCTCGGACAAAGAAGTTCTAAGCATTTGTGCAGTTTCTCGATTGCACAAGTGAATAATTTTAACAGGTAAAGCCCAAAAAAAATCTTCCCAATAATTTTTCTCCTTCAAGCTCCTCCGAAATTGGAATGTGTTGGCTGTACGCAGCGGTGAGACCAGTGAAAACTGTAAAACGGACGGAGACATGCCTTACCCATTATGGCCATATGGCCTGGGAACGCAGAAGAAGAAGAACAGGTGAAGCCAAAGTATTAGGAATTGTTCGGAAATAATTAAGGGGAGTAATTTCATGGTGTGTGGGAGTGATCTTGCCTAATTCAATCGGTCAAACAGGGGAAGTTACTCTACCATCAGCTCTCGCTTGTGTGTTTGAGCAGACGGACAGCACTTAGAACACTGTGCGTCTTTCTAAGATTTATGTCAATTATATTTTTGTGTCGTTTTCAGGCCTGCCTCACTTTGCGGTGGACAGGTGGCGCTGCTGGGGAAGGGACACCTTCATCGCCCTGCGAGGCATGATGCTCATCACCGGACGATTCTCCGACGCAAGGTCAGATCAGCGGCAGGGGGGGGGGTGGGGTGGAGGGGGGGGGGGGGGACCAGTGGTACGACCAGGGAATGTTTAAGGATGGGAGCAAAAAATTGTGTGGAGGTAGGCACAGTGGGTGGATGCCTCGTGCCTCCATTCAGGGAGCTGGACGACCCCACCCGCTTTCAAGAGTCCCCCCATGGGGATTCCGGGGGGGATCTTTCGTAAAAAACAGTTCCCCCACCTTCTTTTTGAAGTTCTGTGCTTAACTTCCTCTATAATCTGCCACTTTCGTTGACTCTGCCTTTTCCCTTTGCTTTCTGTCGTCTACTATCTTTCTGACTTATTGGCCCATTCTCGTGCCTTTTTATAAAAAAACAGGCATGGTAGACCTCCGCGAATCGCGGAAAATCTGCAAAACAGTTTGAAACAAAATTATTTAAAAAATGCATTGAAATGGCATGAAAAAGTGAACATTTCACTCATTTATTGAATTTTATTGAATTTTCTTCGGCCCCCTGGACCCCCGGCCATTTTCCTTGAAAACCACTTTGCCCCCACTACCATGCCTGAAAAAAGGCTTCGAAATAATTTTTCTCTTTTGAGCTCCTCCGAAATTGGAATATGTCGGCTGTACGAAGCGAGGAGACCAGTGAAAACTGAAAACCGAACACATTACCTTACCCATTATGGTCATATGGTCTGAGAACACAGATGAAGAAGAAGAAGTGTGGGGGTAGAAAGAAAGTGTTCATTTTTATAGCACCCTAAAGTTTTTGCATGCATTTCAATTGTGTTTTGTTACTTTCTTCTCTTTGTAAGCTTTAAGTTTAAAAACAAAGTATGAGAGGGAATAAAAAGAAAAGCATTAAGCAGGAATGGGTGTGATCAATACTGCTGTTGCTCAGTCAGACAGGGATTTCATATCTTCCAGGTATTATAAGAGAATGCATTTTGAGATGTTGGATAGATTGTTACATATGTGAATGGGTCTTTGATTGTCGCTTCTTTCCCCCGTATTTTTGTTTTTGTTTTTTTCTTCAAAACATTGCTTTTGGCCTGGTTCTGTGTATGCTCTGGAATCAACTAAACCCTTTGGATGAAAAGTATATAAGCTGAAGTGTCTTTGTCACACACACACACACACCCTCCCCCAGATGTCTGATCCTGGCCTTCGGGGGCACGCTGCGTCACGGGCTGATCCCCAACCTGCTGTGGGAGGGGCGGCACGCGCGCTACAACTGCCGCGACGCCCTCTGGTGGTGGCTGCACGCCATCAAGGCCTACACCCTCATGGCTCCTGAAGGGGAGAGCATCCTCCAAGACCCTGTGCTGCGCCTGTATCCGACCGACACCACCCCCGCCAACAGCAAGAAGGCCAAATGCGTGAGTGTGTTTGCCATTTGGTGCCGTAATTTATATATAAATCTTCTTAATACAGTACAGTCTACTGTGATTCAGACATCGAAAGTAGTAACGAGTCGCCGATACCATGAATACTCACGTTGAAATGCTTCATCCCTATTATCATCTGAGATACTGTCCAACAGATGCCACAACCCTTCATTGGATGTAAAAAGCATCATTGTAGAGCTTAAAATGCCATAATTCTACCAGTTTTCACGAAGAAAAGTCCAAACACAACAACCGGAAGTCGCAAAAACGGAAGTTCGATTATTTGAGAAGGGAGCCAACTCTCGTTTATGACAGCAGTAATGGCGGTCGGTAAGCGTTTACAGGACGTGTACGGGCTTCAAACTTCGACTTTCTTTTGCGAGGTGTGTATCGCCTTATAAACGAGGGCGCCTTTTACTTTAATTTTTTCAGATTTTTCTTGAAAATAACCCTATTCGCGTTTTTGCGACTTCCGGTTGTTGTGTTTGGACTTTGTTTTCGCGAAAATTGGTAGAATTATGTCATTTTAAGCTCTACAACTATGCTTTTTACATCCAATGAAGGGTTATGGCATCTGTTGGACGGTATCTTGGACGATAATAGGTATTTTGAAGCACCTTAACGTGAGTATTCGTCGTATTGGCAACTCGTTACCACTTTCGATGTCTGTCTAACTCACAGTAGACTGTACTGAGTACGGCAATCGTTGCCTCTCTTCTCACGATTTTGTTCACTAATAGGGCACCCTCGTTTATTAGGCACATAGGTCGAAATTGGAGGAAAAAATATCGCCTTTTAATTTCTCCTGCCTTTTTTCAACAAAATCCTCTAAATAATTGTTCTCCTTTGAGCTCCTCCGAAATCGAAATGTGTCGGCTGTACGCAACGGGGAGACCAGTGAGAACTGAAAACCGGACATAAATGTACCTTACCCGTTATGGCTATATGGCCTGGGAACGCAGAAGTCTAAAAATGACGGTAACTAACCCCACTGACACTGCCCCTGCCAACAACAAGGCCAAATGTGTCAGTAGTGTTTGATATGTGTGCGTATATTTTTTATGCTTCTTTTTTCAAATGTTTTTTGAAATGGTGTCTATAATGTGTATGTGAAAAAGGGTGGTGGGTGGGGATGAACGGCGTGAGCATTTAATTTTTTTTATATTATTTTTAATATACTTCTTCATATTGTTTTGTAATAATGTTTTTCTTCTTGATTGTTTTCTCATAATATTTGTAAAGCGCTCTGAGGATGATTTTTTATCATCGAAGAGCACTATGGAGGCTTTATTTATTATTATTATTATTATACAGACGGCTTCATATTTCTTGCGCATACAATTAAGCGATTCATCCTCAACGATGACGTTGCACATCGCATCTAATTAGGCGGAAGGATGCGATTGTGTTGACCTCATTACTGTTCAACCCTCTGCATTGGTGTGTGTGAATAAAGTTGTTTGTTGTTGTTGACGTACCCTGGCTAAAAGACTCCAGGGATCACCCCAACAGCCGAAGCGCTTGAACACTATGGTACAAGTGCATCAGCTTCGGGATGAGAACATTACGTGTGTGACCGTGGTTTTTGTTTGTTTTGATTACCCCGCCATGTAGGCAGCCACACTCCGTCTTCAGGGGATGGGGATATTGTAAAGATGATTACCGTAAAATGCGGACTATAAGCCGCTACTTTTCCCCTCAACTTTGGCCCATGCGGCTTATAGACTGATGCGGCTTATCTGTGGATTTTTTCCCATTCTACATTTATCAGAATGATTAAATCTGTTTCTGGTCAGATTCTTCAGCCTATTCTGAGCTTCTTTAGACTCAAAACTGGTTTTGGTAATCAATAGATTCAAATCTTATGTTTAAAGTGTCTGAGAACATTAAATACTCATGTTCTGATAGGAGAATTTCTATATTTGTGTTGGTTTGTGCACATACAATTTCCTCTGCGACTTTTAAACTGGTGTGGCTTATATGTGAATAAATACCTGATATTTTGTCATTTTTGGGGATGCGGCTTATATGCAGGTGCGTCTTATAGTCCAGTTTTTACGGTAGCTGTGAAGCGTGCGTTGCGTTGTGTTGTGTGCAGGAGCAGCCGCTACACGTGGTGATGCAGGAGGCGCTGAACAGACACGTGATGGGCGTGCGCTTCAGAGAGAAGGGCGCCGGCCCCGACCTCGACCCCCTGATGACCCACGAAGGTCAGGGTCAAGGCTGTCTGCCGCCAGCTGTCGTTTGTGTTAGACCGCGCCGTGTGAGACTGCGCTTTAACCCCTTTCACTCTGCCGGAGAACGTCTAATGATACATAATCGGATTGAGTAAGACTTGACGATTTGAGCAAGATTAGAGGAAGTTACAAGCACAGAAGTTGGGGGAACTATTTGTACGAGAGACCCCCAGTGTCCCCACGGGGGCCTGACTTGTCTAAAAACAAAAACCATCATTCCAGGGCTATGACATAAAAAGTTATGACATCATCAATGACATCACACAAACCGTAGTAGACACGGGGCAGGCAGTGAAAGGGTTAAAACCTATTTTTATGTGAATTCAATGCGTTTGTTAATTGGAAATTAACCCTTTCACTGCCAATGTCACATTTTTGCACCACAATAACTTGACACCCATGTCACTAAAAGGCATCAAATCACTGTCTGTTATCCAAAGACCCTATTCTCTTAATTTTTGGAGGTAAGGATAGGCCTTACTTTATATATGTCACAGAGGAATCCACAATATTACAGACAGATTTTTTTCTCTACCCAGGTAAATTTAATGGAAATTTGCTGAAAAATGGCTGGCGGTGAAAGGGTTAATGATTAATTAACTTGTGATACCAAGGCATCTAAAGTGTTATCCTTTCTGTATTGATGCAAGTTAATCTTACTGTTTGCTTTTAATTTATGAATAGTGTATTTAACTAAAGGGCTATCTTTATTAGTTTTAACTTACTTTGTGTGTGTGTGTGCTCCTGTTAACTTTCATTGTTTCCATGTTATCTACTTGTGCCTATTGTTTGTGTAGAATTGTCTTCTTCAATGTATGTTGTGTGACTGACCAGTTAATGAAATGTTTTTATTATTATTTCTGTATGTTATGCGCAAGCTGGGCAAAAAATGTCTTGTTTTAAGACAATTATTTGATTTGATTTGATTTGAAATAAAAGAAGTTGCTTCTTTTTTTAAATTATGCTTATGAGTGTGGTGCAAGGCATATGCTACGGATTAAAGGTGGACCCTGACGGATGAGTTTTTGCAAGGAAACACGTTCGAGATCACCAGAAAGACAGCCTTTTCAAGGATCGGAACACTCCCTTTGCTCTTGTTTCCTAGAAATTAAACCGTCAAAACGGCGATTCCTCCTTGGCAGAGATGCCGGAGAGAGAAGCCATTTTGGATGGGGTGGGTGAATGCCAAACCCATTGTGGTTTAAGCTTTTTCTTTTTTGTAGTGCAGTAAAAAAAAAATTTAAGCTAATTTAAAAAAGATAAATAAAAAGGCTTGTAAGTAGTTGTATTGCGAAAAAATCGTGCAAGCAATTTGGTCGCCATTACAAAAGAGACGACACACGCCTTCTCTTTCAGTGACAAAATTTGACTTCCAGCACCTCCGCCAAGGATAAATCGCCGATTTGACGGTTTGATTTCTAGGAAGCCAGAGCAAAGTGAGTGCTGTGATCTCTGTAAATGGTGTTTTCATGGTGATCTCGATGTGTTTCTTGCAAAAACTCATCCGTCAGGGTCCACTTTTAAGGCCTGCAAATGCAGACGTGCATGACTTGTGTTTGTGTGTGCAGGGTTCAATGTGGAGGCGGGGGTGAGGTGGCCGGAGGGCTACGTCTACGGGGGCAGCGTCCACAACTGCGGCACCTGGATGGACTTCATGGGAAGGTCCCACGCTGCCGGCAACTTGGGAAAACCTGCCACCCCCAGGTGAATTGTCTCCTCCCCGGAGGGAAAATGTTATGGCTTTAGGGGGTGTCTTTTCTGTCCACTTTTGAACAGGTTGTTTCTGTTACGCTTTCGGTGCTAAGTGTATAGATATGCATTTGCCGTATTTTTCGGAGAACAGGTTGTTTCTGTTACGCTTTCGGTGCTAAGTGTATAGATATGCATTTGCCGTATTTTTCGGAGAACAGGTTGTTTCTGTTACGCTTTCGGTGCTAAGTGTATAGATATGCATTTGCCGTATTTTTCGGAGAACAGGTTGTTTCTGTTACGCTTTCGGTGCTAAGTGTATAGATATGCATTTGCCGTATTTTTCGGAGAACAGGTTGTTTCTGTTACGCTTTCGGTGCTAAGTGTATAGATGTGCGTTTGCCATATTTTTCGGAGAACAGGTTGTTTCTGTTACGCTTTCGGTGCTAAGTGTATAGATGTGCGTTTGCCATATTTTTCGGAGAACAGGTTGTTTCTGTTACGCTTTCGGTGCTAAGTGTATAGATATGCGTTTGCCATATTTTTCGGAGAACAGGTTGTTTCTGTTACGCTTTCGGTGCTAAGTGTATAGATATGCGTTTGCCATATTTTTCGGAGAACAGGTTGTTTCTGTTACGCTTTCGGTGCTAAGTGTATAGATGTGCGTTTGCCATATTTTTCGGAGAACAGGTTGTTTCTGTTACGCTTTCGGTGCTAAGTGTATAGATGTGCGTTTGCCATATTTTTCGGAGAACAGGTTGTTTCTGTTACGCTTTCGGTGCTAAGTGTATAGATATGCGTTTGCCATATTTTTCGGAGAACAGGTTGTTTCTGTTACGCTTTCGGTGCTAAGTGTATAGATATGCGTTTGCCATATTTTTCGGAGAACAGGTTGTTTCTGTTACGCTTTCGGTGCTAAGTGTATAGATGTGCGTTTGCCGTATTTTTTGGACTATACGGCGCATCCCCTAAATTTTACACAAAATTCTGATTTTCTTATTATATATTAATATAAGGCGCAGAGGTCTCTGTCTGTGGGAAAAAAAGTATTGCCTTATAGTCCTCCTTCTTTGTTCGCTCAGACAGTTTCCTGTCATATGAGCGTAGATGCGTCATGCTGCCGTTATGTGCCTAAGTAAGAAATAATTAGGCCCAGCATGTCCGACTTTGACCGGAGGAAATCTGTTTGAAAGTGTTTCTTGAAAAAAAAAAGGCAGGAGAATGGACCGGTAAGGCAGAAAGATAGTAGATGACAGTAAGCAAAGGGAAAAGGCAGAGTCAAAGGGAGCGACAGATTAGAGGAAGTTACAAGCACAGAACTTCCAGAAGGTGGGGGAACTATTTATACAAAAATTCGGCCTTTCTTTCTTATTCGAATGGAAAATCGAACTGAACGTCAAAGTCCATCGGATGGGGGACTTAAAGCTAGTCTGATCCGTGCCTTTTGTGTGCTATGATAATGATATTATGGGTTGTTTAATAATAATAATAAATAACATTTATAGAGCGCCCTTTTCTCTTGAGCTCATGGCACTTCACAATTGTTTAAATAGATACATAAATCATAAATAAGCTACTACAATATCAACTATCACAAACATGCACACAGCCACAACACGCACACGCCCACACCCACATACGCGCGCACACCCACCCACCCACAATGTGGGGGACATCATTTTAACCCTCTTATATTCGGATTGTTTGAGACCAAACTTCTGCTAGATTTCGTATTCTTTTGGCAAATGTAGCCCAAAATGGTTTATGCTTCACCATTGCTAGAAATAAATGTCTACAGCCATAAAAGTTTGCATGTGTGGTCATGAGGCTTTGTTCGCGGGTGTGAAGTGTGTTTTGTGTGTCTCAGAGTGAAGGGTCGTGTCATTGTCAACTAAATGTCACCAAATATGTCACATATGGTTAGCATTGTAAAACAGCACACTGACATGCAGTTTATTCATGCACATGCACGTTACTAGGGTGAAAATGAAAGCTGAAGCCTACCTCACCTAGTCTGTACTCTGTCCGTCACTTCAGTTCATACTGCTAATCCAGTGAGTGACACAGAAAATTGTCAACTGTCACCAATAAAACCTATTTGGATGTAGTTCAAACCACAACTGTACATTGTATACACTTCCACACACTGTAATACACTTTATAAAACACATACACACACTCAATCAGAGTTGTACAGTGATAAGTCACAGTGTGTACCACCACTGTCGTTGTGTCATTGGTGTCACCCCATCATACAGGTGTGCATACCCCACCCCCATCCCCTACCCTCCACCC
The DNA here is from genome assembly GCA_017654935.2 of Phymorhynchus buccinoides. Classification (NCBI taxonomy): domain Eukaryota; kingdom Metazoa; phylum Mollusca; class Gastropoda; order Neogastropoda; family Raphitomidae; genus Phymorhynchus; species Phymorhynchus buccinoides. Next base: position 3,600,677 of record CM065689.1, read on the forward strand.
TCCATACATTCTACTACTGTGTCATGGTAGTCACAAAAAAACACTAATTCTTGCGATAACAGAGAACTAGCTGACAGACGAGCACAGTGATGTAGGCCAAGGACGGACTGTCACTGTCGCTTGATTCCCCAAATCATGTAGGCCTAGGCCTATACGTTTCGTCTGCTATGACCCACAAAAGTGGGTCAAGTGTGGGCCTTTGTTTACTTGCTTGTGTGTTGCGCATCTGTTTGCTTTGTCTGCTGCTGTTTTGAAGAATGGGTGGGGTAAAACAAAAAAGAAATAATCGAGAGGGGCCGCAGTGTTTGGAAATGAGTGTATGGGCCAGTTGGTTCTCAAAATGATGGCATCCTGGCATGCCGTACCTAGTCCGCCATTTTGTTTGACGCGATGCAAGCTGAGTGTTGACTAGACTTCGTAATTGCTAACGTTTTGCTCTACACCACCTCCTAAATCCACATCTGACCCTTCTTCTAACTCTTCATGGTTATATTTTTCCATTTCTTTAATAATATTATCCTACTCATCTTCCGAAATGCCGAGAAATCCGTACAATCACACACAGCAGTGCTCGAGCAGACGACAAATTTGGTACCCACGCTTTGCTACACTGACACGCATGCAGTTTTAGCTCCTCGTCTATGAATGGACACGAATTACTATCCCATAATACTAGAAGCAGTTTCATTGGTCTGTCTCAAGGATGCTACGAAGTTTTGGGTCCATTCTACACACTTTCACGGGGTCAGCACGTGACGGAAATGTACCAGGTTGAAGGTCACGGCGACTTACGCTATGAACACATTGGGGGGTATTGGGGAATTCCCGTAGCGTTACGTTGTGAATGCGAGAGGGTTAAGGCAGGAAACAGGACAAGGAAGAAATCAGAGGTATTGCCGGAAGAGGTGAGTTTTAAGAGCAGTTTTGAAAGACTGGAAAGATTTAGCAGAACGAAGTTCATATGGTAGGGTGTTCCAGACAGAAGGGGCGCTGAAAGAAAATGAACGTTCAGCATTTGTGTTAGTGTTTATCACTGCAGAGATGTCTACCTTGTGTGCTATGATAGTGATAATCTATTCTATCATCCTTACCATTCCACTACAAAGTGCATATTTGTACAAGATTAGCTTGGAAGACAGAACAAAATCCAGAGTGTCTTACTACCACAACTCCCAATCCACGTAACTTCCGGTGTAGCAGACTACTCACTTTCTTTCAAGCTAGCATGGAAGGCAGGCTTGTTATTCTGTTTCTCCAGGAATTTTTTCTCCTGCTTTCAGCTTAATGAGTGTCTTTTGTTTTCCTTTAGTTTTCTTTGTGTTGCTTTGCTACTTGGGTAAGTTCGTTCGGCCCTCCCCCCTTTTTGGTTGTAATCTTTGTGAAGATTTCGGGCCTGTTGGTCAAAAGGTGGGCGTGGCTTCTGGCTTCGGGTTTCGCGTTATGGAATCTACTCCTTCTAAAAAAGTTGTAGATTCTTCGGCGTTAGTTGGCAAACCTTCAAGTAGTTCTACTAAGGAACCTCAGCCTACTCCTCCCAGGGATGACAAGGGCCGTTTTCTAAAATCGAGTCCTTCAGAGAAGTCTTTGTCCAAGTCAAATTCTCGGTCAAGAAGTTCGAGTAGGTCTCACTCTTCGCGTTCGGTTCAAGATACAAAGCAAGTGGTGTCGGAATTGCTGGCTCATTTGCGTTCTACGGGCGAATTGTCTTCGGCCATGCCGTTCTCCTTCTCCCAAGTGGACTCGGCTGGTTTGGTCCAGCACATTTCGGTGGATGATTCTCATGTTGATTTGTTGGGTGTTTTGGACGATGACCCGGCCTTTTCGACGGTCGGTCTTCCACTCCAGGATTCGTTGTCCGTTGAAGCTCTCTCACGGATGGAGCTGCAAACCGGCATCCGGGTTTTTCCCGAACAAGGTCAGTACGGCTCTTCTAGCCAAGCTAGCTCCCGTACCCCATTGGTTCCTGGCGTTCATGATACCGCACGGGCACTTCCGGTTCTGGAAGAAGAAGCTGCGAAGAAACCGGTGGTACTGTCCGACTTGTCTTACAGAGCTATAGACAACCGGGCGGTACCCACCGATGCCACCATTACGCCTGGTGATGCCGGCCGAAAAACGGACGATGCCGCTAATGGGGGTAGCTTCCCTGGCGACGGCAGCCTCGGTGCCTTAGGCACCGGGCCGGCATCCGCACCCGGGGTTCTCCGGAGCGGACCGGCCACGGCGACATGGTCTCGCGGGTCCACCACGGGCACGGCGGCTACGGCCTCTGCCGTGGGTGGTCCCCAGGCCCAGGACCGTACGACGGCAGGCATTCAGTCCATGGGACGTTTGCCTCGGCCCGTACCGGTCACGCCCGTTACCGCTGGTATGGTTCCACCGGTTTCAGGGCAGGTTCCTCAGCGGTCCTACTCTCACCAGGAAGTTATGGACCTTTTGTCGCGTCGTTCTTCCTTGGGTCAGTCAGCTCAGCCGGCGGCGTCGGTTACGGCTTCGGATCACACGGTGGATCCTATGGAAGAGGATTTTTCTGATCCCTCTGTTTCTGGCATACAAGGGTATCTGGCGGCCTTGCAGCCTTACTGCCAGGATGTTGTCTCGGTGGAGTCCTCTCAGGTTCTGCCCCAGGATGATGCTTTCGGTACCCTTCAGTCTCGGCGTGGTCATAGACTGGTCTTGCAGTGCTCTTCGTCGATTTGTGATGCTCTCGATTTGGCTGACACACACATGTGGTCTAGAGCTAAACAGTCTAGAAGGGAACAGGAGGTGTCCCCACCTATTCCTTCTCTGTCCGGTTCATGTCCTGGGGTTCCTCAGTTCGCCCCAGTTCTTCCCATGGAGAGTGAGTTTTTGCCGATTCCAGCCTTTTCGGCTCTTTCCCAGGAGGAAATTTCTGATCTTGGTCTGTTGCTGAATGGTCCTTCCATCAGGTCGGTGTCCATCCCTGCCAAGTCTTACTTGGCTCTGGAGAAGGCTGTCTCGCAATCATTGATGCATTGTTCCACGGCTACTTCTATGCTGCACGGTCTTCCCACTCTGTTGGGCAGGACCTCCACGGGCCGTCCTGAGGATTTTCGTCTGGCGGATGCCATTGATGAGCAGGCTTTAGGCTGCCTTCTGTCAGCCTTGCGTGATTCAGTTCAACTCACCGCTCTGGGCCTCGCTACCTTGCGTAGTAGGCTTTCGGCCTTTTTCAGGGATCAAGCTCTCCAACAGTCCTCTCTTGCCATGTTGGAGGTGGAACGTCGTGCCCTTCGTTCGGACCCAATCCCTTCCTCAGGAATTTTTGCTTCGGCAAGGGTGTCCAAAGTTAAGGAGGCGTGTTCGGGTCGTCAGTCTCTCTCTCACAATGACAGGGTCCTGGCTACTTTGCAGACCTTGGCGGCTAGGGCTAGGCCACCCTCTCGTTCTGCTTCTGTGTCTCCTGCTCGTTTCCAGCAGCGTGGTGCATTTTCAGCCCGTCGGGCCTCTTCTTCTTCCTCTCGCTTTCGTACTCCACAGCCGTTGAGGAACTCGTTCCGTGGCTCTTCTCAGCCGTACCCTTCTCCTTCGGCTCGGGGCAGGCCCTTCCAGCGCGGTGCAAATCGCTCTACTCGTTTGCAGAACTCAAAACGCTACCCTCCTTTTCAGTAGGGCCCGCGCGGCTTCGGGTGGATCCCGAGTTGGCTGTTCCATCAAGTGTGGACTCTCTGGCTCAGCATCACCTTCAGTGGTCTCTGCTGTCAGTCAGCTCTTGGATCCTCCGTGTCGTGCGGGATGGGTTCCGCTTTCCGCTGCTCGCGGAACCTCCTCTCTCGCGGGTGCCTATTGTCTTTCCTCCCCCTGCAGATCCTCTTCGCTTTCAGATCTTGGACGCAGAGGTCAAGTCCCTTCTGGACAAGGGTGCTGTGATTCCAGTACCCAACCCGGGCCCGGGTTTCTACTCGCGCATGTTCACTGTACCAAAGAAGAACGGCGAGTTCCGTCCAGTGCTGGACTTGTCTCCTCTCAATGCTTTTCTGCGCCCCATGGCGTTCAGAATGGAGACGGCTGCTTCGGTTCGCAACTTCATCCAGCCGGGGGATTGGGCGACTTCCATAGACCTCAAGGATGCCTATTTCCATGTTTCGATCCACCCAGATCGAAGGCATCTCTTGAGGTTCGTATGGGGGAACACGACTTATCAGTTCGTAGTCCTTCCCTTCGGGCTCTCTCTGGCCCCATGGATTTTCACCATGGTGGTCAGGGAGTTCGTCGGCGTGGCCAGGTCCAGGGGGATCCGTCTCAAGGTGTACCTGGACGACTGGCTCACCTTGGCTCAGTCCAGGGACCGGTGCCAGGAACACACCTCGGAGCTCCAGGACCTAACCGTCCAGGTTGGCTTCAACGTGAACATCAAAAAGTCGGATTTGACTCCGGCCCAGGAATTCAAATATCTGGGGATGGTATTCAATACCCAGACGTTCACGGTCTGTCCGTCTTCGGAGCGAATCCAGTCCATTCAGTCCTTCCTGGAAAGCCTTCTGTTGGCGGGTTCAGCAACGGTTCGTCAACTTCTCAAGTTGCTGGGCTTCATGGAGTCCTTGGCAGACCTCTTGCCTCTGGGTCGTCTGCACAAGCGTCCTCTACAACGGAAGTGTGCGGAACTCGGGGTTTCTCATCTTCCTCTGGAATCTCAGGTCGTTTTGGGCCCGTGGTTTCGCAGTTCAGTCCTCCAGTGGTTGGACCCGGTTTGGCTGGGGTCCTCAGTTCCCATTCGGCCTCTCCACCATCAAGAATTCCTTTTCACGGATGCGTCAAAGGAAGGTTGGGGGGCTCATCTGGACCGGCGGGAGGTTTCGGGGTTGTGGTCCGAAGCAGAGTCGTCTCTCCACATCAATTTTCTGGAGATGGAGGCGGTTTCGCTCGCGCTCAAAGCGCTACTTCCCCTGCTACGAGGCAAGTGGGTCACAGTTTGTGGCGACAACACCACGTGCCTCTCATACCTTCGGCGTCAGGGGGGCACGAAATCGCCTTCACTCTCCAGGAAGGCAGAGGAGATCCTGCTTTGGACTGCACGGAATTCCATTCATCTAACCGTGGAGTTCATTCCCGGGAAGCTGAATGTTCTCGCCGACCAGCTGAGCCGTTCCAACCAGGTGATTGCAACGGAGTGGACTCTCGTCCATCGGGTCCTTCAACCCCTTTGGTCGATGTGGGGAAAGCCACACGTCGACTTGTTTGCAACTCGCTTCAGCCGGCGTCTTCCGCTCTTCGTCTCCCCGATGGCAGATCCCTTGGCATGGGCAAGGAATGCCTTCAGTCTCCAGTGGTCGGGTCTGTGGGCCTACGCCTACCCACCCACAGCTCTTCTTCCAAGGGTGTTGGAAAAGTGCGCTCGGGAGCGTCCTGCTCTCATTCTCATAGCGCCAAGATGGGAAAACAGTCCGTGGTTCCCCGAGCTGTTAGCTCTCACCCACGTGCCGGGTGTTCCCCTCCAGTTGACACCAAGGTCTCTGGTTCAACCGCGCACAGGCGTTCCGCATCGAAATCCTGCCGTCCTTCATCTGACCGCTTGGCTACTTTGCGGTCAGGGTTGCGGTCACAGGGTCTGAGAAGTGAAGCCATTGAAGTGATTCTTCAATCCCGCCGTCAAAGCACTAATACCTTGTATTCCTTGCGTTGGACCTCTTGGTTCAATTTCTGTACAGTTGAGTCTTTTTCACCTTTGCACCCGACTGGTGCTCAGTTTGTTTCCTTTTTGTCTCATTTGCATAATGAGAAGGGCCTCTTGGCCCAAACTTTGTCAGGTTATAAGTCGGCAGTTATTAGCACTATTTCTATTGCTACTGGTCGTCAACCTTCCTTTGCTTCTTCTGTTTTGGTTTCCCATTTTTTGGATGGTTTGCGTAATAAGTCAATTCGCCCGACCATCAGACTTCCGCAATGGGACGTTTTTCTTGTGCTTCACTTTCTCAGGTCAGAATGTGAACCGCTTTCTTCGTTATCTTTTAAGCTTCTTTCTTTTAAGACGCTTTTCCTTGTTAGTCTTGCCTTAGCGAGACGTGTGAGTGGTATCCACGCTCTTAGTGGTTTAGTTAATGATTATGAGTTCGCGGAGGATGGTTCCTCGATCTCCCTGTCTTTTCTACCGGAATTCCGTGCGAAAAATCAATCGGCTCAGCAAGCTTCTCCGTTGGTTGTTATCGAGAGTCTCTCTAACATCCTCGCTCCGGACGATGAGGATAGATGTCTGTGCCCGGTTCGCTGTTTGCGCACGTATCTCCTTCGGTCAGCCTCGTTCCGTAGCCAGAAGCGCCGCCTTTTCATTTCTTTGAATTCCAATTATTCAAGCGATATCCGTAAGGCCACTTTGGCTCGCTGGTTAGTCGAGTTGATTCGACTAGCCTACTCCCACGCCGATCGTTCTGCGCCCCCAGGTATACGGGCTCACGAAGTTAGGGCTATTAGCACCTCACTAGCCTTGGTCAGGGGTGTTCCAGTCCCTGCCATTATGTCCTCCGCCTTCTGGAAGTCGGAGACTACCTTTACCTCTTACTATCTGCGCGCGTTTTCCACTCTCCGGCAGGACAACACTTTTGGTATTCGCCGTGCTGTGTTGTCCTCCAAGACGGTGTCCTTTTGAGGTATGACTTTTGTCTGTTTGTTTTTATAGACTTATTTTAAGTCTTTTGGGGGATATGTAACATGCTTTGCGGATTTACCTTCTTATTCTAGAGGGTATGTGTGTGTTTATGTTATATCTCTGTCATGGTTTGTTCCGTGGTCTCAGAGTAGTGCTTTACCATTACCCTCCTCCTTGTTGGTAATCTTGCACTTTGTAGTGGAATGGTAAGGATGATAGAATAGATTGAGGAATTTTTATTAATTCTACTATCTATTTTATCTATATACTTACCATTCCACTACATTTAATTGACCCTCCCACCTCCCTCCTAATGGTTTTTGAATGTGTACCTTCCCTTTTATTGGGTGCTTGCTTTCAAGAAAGTGAGTAGTCTGCTACACCGGAAGTTACGTGGATTGGGAGTTGTGGTAGTAAGACACTCTGGATTTTGTTCTGTCTTCCAAGCTAATCTTGTACAAATATGCACTTTGTAGTGGAATGGTAAGTATATAGATAAAATAGATAGTAGAATTAATAAAAATTCCTCATTATGGGTTATTTATCACTGCAGAGACGTCTACCTTGTGTGCTATGATAATGATAATATGGGATATTTATCGCTGCAGAGATGTCTACCTTGTGTGCTATGATAATGATATTATGGGATATTTATCACTGCAGAGATGTCTACCTTGTGTGCTATGATAGTGATATTATGGGTTATTTATCACTGCAGAGATGTCTACCTTGTGTGCTATGATAATGATATTATGGGTTATTTATCACTGCAGAGATGTCTACTTTGTGTGCTATGATAATGATATTATGGGTTGTTTATCGCTGCAGAGATGTCTACCTTGTGTGCTATGATAATGATAATATGGGATATTTATCGCTGCAGAGATGTCTACCTTGTGTGCTATGATAATGTTATTATGGGATATTTATCACTGCAGAGATGTCTACCTTGTGTGCTATGATAGTGATATTATGGGTTATTTATCACTGCAGAGATGTCTACCTTGTGTGCTATGATAATGATATTATGGGTTGTTTATCGCTGCAGAGATGTCTACCTTGTGTGCTATGATAATGATATTATGGGTTATTTATCGCTGCAGAGACGGGTCGGCCGTGGAGATTGTGGGCCTTTGCATGGCCACACTGAGCTGGCTGGCAGACCTGAGTCAGCGCGACGTCTACCCTTACAAAGGCGTGACCAGATCCACTCCTGGTAGGTGACGCGCCAGATCACGACTGACTACGCTAGGGTTTGTGACTACATTGTAACCCCCGTGGGAGTGTGCACTCCTGGTAGGTCAACCCTTTGTCGACTGACTACGCTAGGGTTTGTGACTACATTGTAACCCCCGTGGGAGTGTGCACTCCTGGTAGGTCAACCCTTTGTCGACTGACTACGCTAGGGTTTGTGACTACATTGTAACCCCCGTGGGAGTGTGCACTCCTGGTAGGTCAACCCTTTGTCGACTGACTACGCTAGGGTTTGTGACTACATTGTAACCCCCGTGGGAGTGTGCACTCCTGGTAGGTCAACCCTTTGTCGACTGACTACGCTAGGGTTTGTGACTACATTGTAACCCCCGTGGGAGTGTGCACTCCTGGTAGGTCAACCCTTTGTCCACTGACTACGCTAGGGTTTGTGACTACATTGTAACCCCCGTGGGAGTGTGCACTCCTGGTAGGTCAACCCTTTGTCGACTGACTACGCTAGGGTTTGTGACTACATTGTAACCCCCGTGGGAGTGTGCACTCCTGGTAGGTCAACCCTTTGTCGACTGACTACGCTAGGGTTTGTGACTACATTGTAACCCCCGTCGGAGGGTGCACTCCTGGTAGGTCAACCCTTTGTCGACTGACTACGCTAGGGTTTGTGACTACATTGTAACCCCCGTGGGAGTGTGAAAGACAAATGAAAAAAATGGGACAGTTTAAGATCTCTGACTGATTATCTTTTAAAAAACATGAATAAGATTGACGTACTGCTGGACTTTAACCCTTTCACCGCCAGCCATTTTTCAGCAAATATTTGCCATTAATCTTACCTGGGTAGAGAAAAAAAAATCGTCTGCAATAAATTATTGGAAATTCCTCTGTGGCATGTATAAGGCCTATCCTTACATCCACAAATTAAGAAAATAGGGGTTTGGGATAACAGACCTTTGTTTGATGCCTTTTAGTGACATGGGTGTTAAATCATTGTGGTGCAAAAATGCGACATTGGCAGTGAAAGGGTTAAGGTCAATGTCTGTTTGTAATAGAAGTTTCCAGATAAGTTAAAGGTTAATGTTTGTTTTCATTTCTCTTCAAGATTTTGACCGCATCAATCACTTACACATAACTCTTGTGTCGACTTTGCGCAGTCTACGCTGAAAGCTTTGTCTGCATTTGCCCAATCTCACACCCGACCTTGTGTCGACTTTGCGCAGACTACACTGAAAGCTTTGGCTGCATTTACCCAATCTCACACCCGACCTTATGTCGGCTTTGCGCAGACTACGCTGAAAGCTTTGGCTGCATTTACCCAATCTCACACCCGACCTTATGTCGGCTTTGCGCAGACTACGCTGAAAGCTTTGGCTGCATTTACCCAATCTCACACCCGACCTTGCGTCGGCTTTGCGCAGACTACGCTGAAAGCTTTGGCTGCATTTACCCAATCTCACACCCGACCTTGCGTCGGCTTTGCGCAGACTACGCTGAAAGCTTTGGCTGCATTTACCCAATCTCACACCCGACCTTGCGTCGGCTTTGCGCAGACTACGCTGAAAGCTTTGGCTGCATTTACCCAATCTCACACCCGACCTTGCGTCGGCTTTGCGCAGACTACGCTGAAAGCTTTGGCTGCATTTACCCAATCTCACACCCGACCTTGTGTCGGCTTTTACTCACACCCGACCTTGTACAGTGGAACCCCCTTATAAGGAAGACCTCCCATTATAAGATTCCCTCCCACATATTAAGACCTACTTCTCTGAAACATTGCTCCTCTTTGTAAGTATTAAAATTACCTCCCTTATAAGACCTCATTTTGGATGACTTTTGAAGGTCTTATAACGGAGGTTCCACTGGGTCTCTGACCGATTGGACGCTAATCTCATCACATCCTCCTGGAACCTCCCTTATAAGACCTTCAACAGTCATCCAAAATGAGGTCTTATAAGGGAGGGGTTTTATGAGGGAGGTAATTTTAATACTTACAAAGAAGGGCAATGTCTCAGAGAAGTAGGTCTTAGTAGTAAATCTGTTTAATGTCCTCCGGTCTGGAACAGACACATATGGGACATTAGTAGATATAAAGATGGTGGGAATGATACTGAAGGCAGTGCAACACTAGTAAAGTCCAACTTTTTTTTTGACAATACAGATAGTTTTGCTCAGAAACTTAAAATATAACGGAATGAAAATCCGTTTAATATCCTCCGGTCTGAAACAGACACATATGGGACATTAGTAGATATAAAGATGGTGGGAATGGAGGCAATGCCCGGAGGCAGTGCAACCCCAGGAAAGTCCCGAATTTTTAATGATACAGATGTATCAAGTAGGTCTTATGCGGGAGGGAGTCTTATAAAGGGAGGTCTTATGTGGGGGGGAGTTCCACTGTAGTGGTTTTCCTTGCCCGCAGACTTCATGGACGAGGAGGTGACCTTCGACCAGTGGGCCCGCAGCATCAGGGCCAGCTTTGAGAGGGACTTCTACGTGGACCCCGAGACGGACCTGGTGTCGCTCTCCGAGGGCTCCAGCTGCTCCGCCCAGTCTGGCCTGCACTGCCAGGGCACCTACAAGGACTGCCTCCACACCTCCCGGCCCTGGGCAGACTTCCAGCTGAGGCCAAACTTCTGCGTGGCCATGGTGGTGGTGAGTCTACAGGGCTCCCAATCCAGACCTGTTTACCCTCCTGGTTTTGCCGGAATTATCCCGGGAATTTGCAAAATTTCTGGGTAAAATAATAAATTCCGGGTGAACGCTGAAAATCCCGGAATTTTGAAAAAATGTCTATTATTTGTTTCCGTTTGTATGAAAAGACGCAAGGGTTGACCGAAACTTTGGAGTTCTGAGACGCGATTTTTCATTGGTCTGTGGACCCCCCTCAACCAATGATAGTATTTTTTGTTGGCAGAGATTGTAGTTTTGCGCCAAGCATGTCATCAGGCAAGTCAACCGCAGGCGGCAAGCGCCAGAAATCTTCGACAAACGACAGCAGTGATAGGGTGAAACGGACAAAAGTGAAGTACAAGTGTTCTCAAAAGTATTTGAAAGTGCCAGGAATAACAAGTTCGCGTTTGGGAGACGAACATGCACACTGCAAGTACTGCAACATGGACTTCAAAATTGTGCGTTGTGTGTGAGTGTGCACACAGTGCGCTCACAAGATATTTTTAAGTCAGTGTTTTATCGCGAGTCGTGTACCGATGTGAATTCTGGGTTTTTTCCTCTCAAATTCTGGGGTTTTCTGTGGCAAATTCCAGGTTGTTCATTATAAGGGTAAGCAGGTCTGCCAATCATCCCACAAAACAAGGGGTCCCAGGGACTCCTTCACTTATGGCATAGAGGGTCCCAGTGGCATAGCGAATGCCAAAAATATTTTTTCTAGTGCATCCCTGGGACCCCCTGCGCATTCTTTTAGAAGGTTCTTTAGAATTCTAATGCTTCAATGACCCCCAAATGGGGGGCCCTGGGAGCCTACGGGGTATTTGTGTTCGGCTAGAGAGAGGGGGGGGGGGGGGGGGTGAGTGTGTGCGAGTATGTGTCTGTGAGTGCACATGTGTGTCTTGTGTCTGTGTGTGTGCGCGCGTGTTTGTACAAGTATGTGTAAGTGTGTGTGCGTTTCAGTGAGCATGTGTTTTCTGTGTGTTTGATAAAATGTGTGTGGGTCTGTGTGTGTATGTCTGTGTGCAAGAATGCGTTCACTCGCGTGCGTGCACGTATGTGCGTGTGTGTCTGTTGTGCGTGTGCGTGTGTGTGTTTGTGAGTGTTTCAATGCTGATTGTAAAGCGCTTTGTGCTCGATAAAAAGCGCTATATAAGTGTCCGTTTATTATTATTATTATTTGCCCCTGTGGCACCGTGTCCCTGGAATCCACTTTTCTCTCTGGCATCCCTGGAAACTGTAGAATCAAAATTTTGTAGAGCAGTCGTTTGTCTTGTTAGATGACTTTACTGTTGAACACAGGAACACACACACACACACACACACAAAACAACAACAAAAAACGCAGATACTGTTGAAAACAGACATGTTACAGGGAATCTAAATTAACACTGCTATGGAGGGGAGTTCATTTAAGAGAGTTCTCCCCTTTTCTTCAATTTCGTTATCTGTTTCTCTTAGCCTCGCTATTTCAATCTTTGAATGTAGAAATCTTCAGCTGTTATGAAAACGCTGGCGATAACATAGTCATGGTAGTGCTTCGTTGCTAAAGCGTACAGTAGCACAATCAATGGAGAGGTAGGCATGCCGTTTTATCGTTCTTGTGTAAGACAATGTTGTCAGGAGAAGAAGAGTTTGCTTCTTTATATAAAAAGTATGCTTCAGCCCCTCCCCCCCCCCTACATTTATTTTACTGTATTGTATTTTGTATTTGTTGTGTTGTATTGATTGACTGGAAGACAAATTTGCTTGTTTTTAAAATGGGGACAATGAGTGATTGGTTGATTGATTGATTGATTGATGTGGACAGCTGAAATGTGTGAGCGCTTGCGTTGTTGTTTCAGGCCCCGGAGCTGTTTGAGGAGGACCATGCCTGGGGCGCCTTGAACATGGTGCAGAACATCCTGATGGGGCCTGTAGGCATCAAGACCCTCCACCCTGAGTATGTCCTCTGTCTGTCTGTCTGTCCATCCATCTGTCCTCTGTCTGTCTGTCTCTGTCTCTTCATCTCCCTCAACATGGTTCGGAACATCCTGATGGGGCCTGTAGGCATCAAGACCCTCCACCCTGAGTATGTCCTCTGTCTGTCTGTCTCTGTCTCTTCATCTCAACATGGTTCAGAACATCCTGCTAGGACCTGTAGGCATCAAGACCTTTCACACTCAGTATGTCCTCTGTCTGTCTGTCTGTCTGTCCATCTCCCTCAACATGGTTCAGAACATCCTGATGGGGCCTGTAGTGAGTCAAATCGAATCCTGCTAGGACCTGTAGGCATCAAGACCCTTCACCCTGAGTATGTCCTCTGTCTGTGTGTCTGTCTCTCCCTGTCTGTGTGTCTGTCCTCTGTCTGTCTCTTCATCTCCCTCAACATGGTTCATAACATCCTGCTAGGGCCTGTAGGCATCAAGACCCTTCACCCTGAGTATGTCCTCTGTCTGTCTGTCTCTTCATCTCAACATGGTGCGGAACATCCTGCTAGGACCTGTAGGCATCAAGACCCTTCACCCTCAGTATGTCCTGTCTGTCTGTCTGTCTCTTCATCTCATCTCAACATGGTGCAGAACATCCTGCTAGGACCTGTAGGCATCAAGACCCTTCACCCTCAGTATGTCCTGTCTGTCTGTCTGTCTCTTCATCTCAACATGGTGCAGAACATCCTGCTAGGACCTGTAGGCATCAAGACCCTTCACCCTCAGTATGTCCTGTCTGTCTGTCTGTCTCTTCATCTCAACATGGTGCAGAACATCCTGCTAGGACCTGTAGGCATCAAGACCCTTCACCCTCAGTATGTCCTGTCTGTCTGTCTGTCTGTCTGTCTCTCCCTGTCTGTCTGTCTGTCTCTTCATCTCCCTCAACATGGTCCGGAACATCCTGCTAGGACCTGTAGGCATCAAGACCCTTCACCCTCAGTATGTCCTGTCTCTGTCTGTCTATCTGTCTGTCTGTCTGTCTCTTCATCTCAACATGGTTCAGAACATCCTGCTAGGACCTGTAGGCATCAAGACCCTTCACCCTCAGTATGTTCTCTGTCTGTCTGTCTGTCTGTCTGTCTCTTCATCTCAACATGGTGCGGAACATCCTGCTAGGACCTGTAGGCATCAAGACCCTTCACCCTCAGTATGTCCTCTGTCTGTCTGTCTCTTCATCTCAACATGGTGCGGAACATCCTGCTAGGACCTGTAGGCATCAAGACCCTTCACCCTCAGTATGTCCTCTGTCTGTCTGTCTCTTCATCTCAACATGGTTCAGAACATCCTGCTAGGACCTGTAGGCATCAAGACCCTTCACCCTCAGTATGTTCTGTCTGTCTGTCTGTCTGTCTGTCTGTCTCTTCATCTCAACATGATGCGGAACATCCTGCTAGGACCTGTAGGCATCAAGACCCTTCACCCTCAGTATGTCCTCTGTCTGTCTGTCTCTTCATCTCAACATGGTTCAGAACATCCTGCTAGGACCTGTAGGCATCAAGACCCTTCACCCTCAGTATGTTCTCTGTCTGTCTGTCTGTCTGTCTGTCTCTTCATCTCAACATGGTGCGGAACATCCTGCTAGGACCTGTAGGCATCAAGACCCTTCACCCTCAGTATGTCCTCAGCTTTGTTCCTTGCGGATTATGTATTGCTTCCTCTAAGTCTGTCTGCCCCCTCCCCCCACCCTCTCTCTGGGTTTCTGCCTTCGATTTTACAATCATTTTCAGTTTAATGTCTACAATGTGTATGTGAAGGGGGGGGGGGGGGGGGTGATGAACGGCGTGAGCATTTCTATAAAAAAAAGTTTTTATATTATACCTCTTCATATTGTTTTGTAATGTTTTTCTTCTTGATTGTTTTCTCTCGTAATATTTGTAAAGCGCTCTGAGGATGATTTTTTATCACCTTAGAGCGCTATAGAAGCTTTATTTGTTATTAGTATTTTACTACTAACTAGCTATATTAATTAGTCTGCTGGAAGCTACTAATATTACCAAGAGTTCAGGCTGTTTTATCTCAGAAAGTTGACTCGGAAGATTTTAAAAAAAAAGTCTGAATTATTCATGTGTGTTGAATACCATATTTTTCGGACTATAAGGCAATCATTTCTTTCCCAGATTGAGACCCCTGCGCCTTATAATGTGAATGATAATATAGTAAGAAAATACAATAACAAAATCTGATTTTTGTGTAAAAATTTGGGGGGGGTGCGCTTTATAATAAGGTGTGCCTTATAGTCTGAAAAATGCAGTACATTACAATGTAGTTAAGCATATCTTTATTGGAAATCTTAAGTTTTTAATGCTGGTGACTTTTTTTTTAATCCATAAAAATGTGCTTTGTATGTGGTTTTACTGTGCATAGTCATGTACACTGGTGTAGAGTGGCACAGAGGTAACGCGTTCGCCTTGTGTCAAGTAAACCCGAGTTCGAACCTGGGTACAGGGGATTTTCCCTCTCACTTTGCACTGGGTCTTACGGTCTGAACATGGAGTCTGGAGTCTTTCGGATGAGACGATAAACCGAGGTCCTGTGTGCCCATGCACTTAGCACACGTTAAACCCAGTGGCAACGAAAAAGTTGTCATTTGGTCAAAATTTAACACACACACACGCCCCCTTCCTTCCTCGTCAATCACACAAAAATCGAATGAAAAAAAAAGAAAAGAAATGGGTGGCGCGCCTCTGGCTGCGATGCGCTCTCCAGAATTTCACAGAGACACCTCTGTGACTATAACGTACCTAATAATATCTAGTGCTTTTGTGTGTGTGTCCTGTTGAAAAACATGGTGTACGTTGTGCGCAGGGACCCCCACTACAGTGGCTACTACTCCGTGCATGGAGACTACAATGACCCCAGAGTGGCGGCCGGATTCAACTACCACAACGGACCCGTAAGTTTTTTTCGTTGTTGATTTAGCTCAGACAGTTTTCCTGTCACATGAGCGCTGAAGTGTCATGCTGAGAAAAAGTTAGGCCCAGCATGTTTGCCTTCGGCTGGAGAAAATCTTTGTAAGAGTTTCTAGAACAAAGGCGGAAGAATGGACCGGTAAGGCAGTATGATAGTCGATGACAGTAAGCAAAGGGAACAGGCAGAGCCAAAGAGAGTGATAGATTAGAGGAAGTTACAAGCACAGAACTTCCAGAAGGTGGGGGAACTATTTGTATGAAAGACCTCCGTTAGAGGGAGAGACTCGTGTGCTTGTTATTTATTTTACTTTCATTTTTGGAGTTTAATATTGTTCATTTATTGTTTATTTCCTTTAAATGTTTAGGTATCATTCTAAGTTTAAGTATTTCACTGACGTTTCACTAACATAGGGCCTAAATCATACATGTACTGAGACTCACATACCCCTCTCCCCATTTACACTAACATACCTCTTTCACTGACGTTTCACTAACACAGGGCCTAAATCATACATGTACTGAGACTCACATACCCCTCTCCCCATTTACACTAACATACCTCTTTCACTGACGTTTCACTAACACAGGGCCTAAATCATACATGTACTGAGACTCACATACCCCTCTCCCCATTTACACTAACATACCTCTTTCACTGACGTTTCACTAACACAGGGCCTAAATCATACATGTACTGAGACTCACATACCCCTCTCCCCATTTACACTAACATACCTCTTTCACTGACGTTTCACTAACACAGGGCCTACATCATACATGTACTGAGACTCACATACCCCTCTCCCCATTTACACTAACATACCTCTTTCACTGACGTTTCACTAACACAGGGCCTACATCATACATGTACTCAGACTCACATACCCCTCTCCCCATTTACACTAACATACCTCCTGCACGCACACCCACAAACACCCTTTAACGGACATTTGCACATACCTACAGGCTACACACACATACAATTTGTGTGTGTGTGTGTGTGTGTCTAAGATCGCTGTAAGGTGGATAGACGTTAAATTAAAGAACGAACGAACACACACACAGAGAATCCATCTGCTTTTTTCCCGCACAGGAGTTTGTGTGGCTGATGGCGTACTTCCTGCGCGCCAAGATGCTGTTTGCCAGCCGCCTGGAGCACCGCCTGTCTGGCGTGCTGGAGGAGACGGTGGAGCTGGTCAAGGAGGTGCTGTGCCGCCACTACAGCCTGCTGTTTGACTCTCCGGCCAAATCGCTGCCCCAGCTCACCAACAAGGATGGAGCCGTGAGTTCTTTGTTTCCGGGGTGTTGGGTGTTAAGGGCCGGCCACTACAGCCTGCTGTTCAACTCTCCGGCCAAGTCGCTGCCCCAGCTCACCAACAAGGATGGAGCCGTGAGTTCTTTGTTTCCGGGTGTTGGGGTGTTAAGGGCCGGCCACTACAGCCTGCTGTTCAACTCTCCGGCCAAGTCGCTGCCCCAGCTCACCAACAAGGATGGAGCCGTGAGTTCTTTTTTTTTGTTGCTGTTCTATCTTCTGGGCCGTAGTTGCTCCCACGCCACTCGTTCCGAATCCCAATTCGCAGCTACACCCGGGTTTGTTCAAGTCGCAGAATCTGAGACCAGCAGTCCAAGGGGAGCGAAGAGCCGTGAGTTCTTTGTTTCCGGGGTGTTGGGGTGTTAAGAGCCGGCCACTACAGTCTGCTGTTCAACTCTCCCGCCAAGTCGCTGCCCCAGCTCACCAACAAGGATGGAGCCGTGAGTTCTTTGTTTCCGGGGTATTGGGTGTTAAAGGGGCACCCTGACGGATGATTTTTTTAACAGGAAACACATCGAGATCACCAGGAAGACACCCTTTACAGAGATCGCAACACTCACTTTGCTCTGGTTTCCTGGAAATCAAACCGTCAAATCAGCAATTCCTCCTTAGCGGAGGTGCTGGAAGTAAAATTATTTCACCCAAAGAGAAGGCGTGTGCCGTCTCTTTTTTAATGGCCGCCTGCATTTATACCAAATCGTTTTCGCAATACAAGCCTTTTTATTTTTATTTTTTTAAATTTTATACAGTTTATCTAAAGGAGTTTTGCTCACAACAAAGGAAATAGCGCCAATTTTAGTTTTTACTGCACTGCAAAAAAAGAAAATGCTTCAACCACAATGAGTGACCTCCACCCACCCCATCCAAAATGGCTACTATCTCTGCCAAGGAGGAATCTCCGTTTTGACAGTTTGATTTCTAGGAAACCAGAGCAAAGTGAGTGTTCTGATCCTTGAAAAGGCTGTCTTTCTGGTGATCTCGACGTGTTTCTTGCAAAAACTCATCCGTCAGGGTCCACCTTTAAGGGCCGGCCACTACAGCCTGCTGTTCAACTCTCCGGCAAATCGCTGCCCCAGCTCACCAACAAGGAGGGACAGGTGACTACATGATTGTTTTGCTGGGAATGGGGTAATGGCAGGGCTGCCTACCGTGCCCCTCCTTCTTCTTCTGCGTTCCTAGGCCATATGGCCATAATGGGTAAGGTACGTATGTGTCTGGTTTTCAGTTTTCACTGGTCTCCCCGCTGCGTACAGCACTCAAAAGGAGAAAAATTATTTGGAATAATGTGGGGGGGGGGGAGGGGAGGGTACAGTGGTGAAGGAGGTGCTGTGTGCTGTTCAACTCTCCGGCCAAGTTTGCCCCAGCTCACCAACAAGGAGGGACAGGTCAGTAGTTGTTTCACAGGGTGGGGGTGGAGGGAGGGGAGGGTACTGTGGTGAAGGAGGTGCTGTGCAGGCACTACAGTCTGCTGTTCAACTCCCCGGCCAAGTCTGCCCCAGCTCACCAACAAGGAGGGACAGGTGACTACATGATTGTTTTGCTGGGAATGGGGTAGTTGCAGCGCTGCCTACCTTAAGGGGTATTCTCAAAGGGCAAGACTACCATGCGAGTGATTGACTTGCAAACATTTTTAAGAGAAAGAGGAGTGATCACAAAGTAGCCACAAACTGATGGAACTTGCAGAACTTCGCAGACTTGCAAAGAAAAATAAACTTTGAGATTGACTCAGACGGCTTGATAGATGCGATAAACTCAAACGAGTGTCTCTATTCAAACGCAGCACGAGGCGACTGCAATAGGCTAATTTAAGCGAGTGTAACTTCCTGTTTGGCCGACTCTGTCAAGCGAGATCCTTCGCACACACCGTGAGATTACTCCCCTTGAGTATTTGTGAACAATTCCTATTCTTCAGTACTGGCCTGTTTTCTGACTTGCAGTTCTGTGAGGACAGCTGCACGGCGCAGGCCACCAGCAGCGGGTGTGTGCTGGAGGTTCTGTACGACCTGGAGCGCATGGGACACGCCGCCCAACCCTCCGCCATCGACCTCCTGGGGCCCCTCTGCCCCGGGGACTGCGCCCTGTGATCACAGGCAGGCCACCTGGAAGGATCAGGCAGGATTGGGATCGCTTCAAATCAACCAGGATCTGCGTGGTCTGGATCTTGGGTAGCGGATAGTTTCAAATGTTTTTGTGTTCTCTTCATTTTCGGTTTTCTGAAAACATGCTTGAAAGTGTTTGGCGTCAAATGTTTGTGTTATAATCATTTTCGGTTTTCTGGAAACATGCGTATTTAGCTAGAAGGTGTTAGTTCTGTGTGTGCTTTCTGGGTAGTGGATGGTGTCAAATGTTTGTGTTCTCTTCATTTTCGGTTTTCTGAAAACGCGCTAGAAAGTGTTTGTTCTGTGTGTGTGCTTTCTGGGTAGTGGATGGCTTCAAATGTTTTTGTGTTCTTATCATTTTTCGGTTTTCTGGAAACATGCTAGAAAGTGTTTTTTCTGGGTAGTGAATAGTTTCAAATGTTTTTGTGTTCTCGTAATTTTTGGTTTTCTGAAAACACGCTAGAAAGTGTTTGTTCTGTGTGTGTGCTGCTAGTAACAAAGGTAGAATATGGATGATTGTATTGGCACGATTTGGTAGATAGGGTGGTGAATAGTGTTCACTATTTTGTTGTTGTGTTCTTATGACATTTGGTTTTCACCAACTGCTGTTTTTGCTACATATAATACAGAGCTTATTCTAGGGCGCGGGATTGGTACAATCCCCAAAAAATCTGTTCCTTGCTGCAATAATTGTGTCTAAACGCGGGCCGACGCCCGCATATTTGCAGAACTGCCTGCACTTTTTACCGATCGCTGCGGGAATTCCTTCGTCGTCTGCTAAATCAGTCGTCTGCACAAACCGAAAGCATCGAGCAGGAATGAATGATTTCTCAACATTTCATTGGTTCCTTTACAATGTTAGTGTAAATCAACCAATCGCGTTAATCTCGTTTTACCGACGAGAAGGTGCGAGAGTCCTACCCGCCATGTTGAATTTTCTTCTAAATGAAGCGGACAACGACGCTCTTCGACTTTGATTTTTGTGGCGGCAAAGTAAAGAAAAGAAATCCTCAGCCAAACGAGTGTGCAGAAGATGTTGCAGAAACAGCTACTGCATCAACAGTCTCGGAGAAGCAGCCCGAAGATAACAGCACTAGTGCGAGGGAACACCGGTTCCAAGACGAGTGGCTGAAGAAGTGCTAGCGAAGATTGAATTGGCCGCCTCCCCCCCCCCTTCCCCTCGTATCCATTGGACCTGCCCCCCTTTTTTCATTCTTAGGGGGGGGACGCCCCCACTTTTTCAAAATCCTAGAATCAGCTCTGTAACAGAGTATGGGGTGAATACTGTTAATATAAATGTAGAAAATGGATGATTGTGCCGGCAGGATTTGTCTGCAGTGACCAGTTGTCAATTTCGTGTGTGCATGTTTGGCGGTTTTCTTTTCCAACTGTTGTGGTTGATGCATGGTATGTTGGTTGTTACTGTTTATGAAAACATATAACGGGGATGATTGTATTGTTGTGAATGTGTAATGTTCGATCAAAAAAAGAAACTCAAAATATGTTTGCCGCATGAAAATGGATGTTAGTTACTGAGAAAACGTAGATTATTGATAATTGTACTGTTGTGAACATCTAAACGCCTAAGCACATTTGTGTACCAAACTGTTGATCAATAATCCATATAAATTATGTTTGTGCCAAATAGCCCATTCAAATGTCGTCATACATTTGAGCAGTGTGTTCTAGTGATTTAGGCTTTTTTTCCTCCTTGTTGAAGTCATGTTTTTTTCTCATCTAGTCATAATTAAGCAAAGACCACCAGTGTGTCATTTTGCTGAAATAATGATCTCACAAATGTACGGGTATTTCTGTATTATTATTAATTATTATTAATAATTCAGAACAAGTGGCTCTGTGATGATATGATCTCAGCTTTGTACGGGTAATAAACTGGGAGGTTTCTGACAATCAATATCTCATTGACTTACAAACAGCTGTTATTTATTTGTTGTCTGCTTAATCTACTTGAAAGGGTCAAAGGGTAAACGCTGTCACTGTTAACATTGATTTAAATGTACGTTTAAGAGTGAAAGACCTGCTAAAATTTTCATCTAGACCGTGGCCTTAATTCGTGTTGGTTGGTAAGGTGATACAAAATATATTCTGGTGTTATTGATTCTGTTGTTGCTTTTTCTGTTATCGTAATTCACAGACTACAATACAAGCCGCTTCCGTAATATAAGCCGCACCCCCTACTTAAAAAAACATCTGAAAAAAGTAACGCATCGAAGCATAATCCGTGGAATCGTGGTGATGCATGATGTCCGCTTTCCGGTTGAGTCGAGAGTTGATCGCGGGTGTGTTGACTGCCAAAACGAATGTGTCGGACCACAAAACAGATCGTCATTTTGTGAAAAATATACCGAAATCAAGGTGACTTTTTTGGGTCATCAATCGTGAACAAGGCCACAGATCAAAGGTCTGAATCAAGGATGCCACTGAGTTGAGTTACTTTCACTTTCGGTAGCGTTTAGGCCGCAGCACTGTACTAACCGCAGGGGGGGTGTAAAAAAAAAGTTGCAGCTTATAGTCCGCGAAATACGGTAACTGTTCGTACCGGTGCTGCCTCGCCTTTTGAGATTCTTCCCGCAATGACTCCGTTAACACTGGATAGATCATGGCTGCATTCCACTTGTTGCAACAAAATTTCATGAGCGTTTACCGGCTCACTTTTTTCACTAGTGCGTCTTTCTTGCCTATGAACAAGTTTTTGTATAACTAGGGGGTTTTTGGTGGTGTTTTGGGGTTTTCTTTTTTTTTTGTTCTTTTTTTTTTTGGGGGGGGGGGTTGCTTTTTGCATACTAGTAAAATTATTGTTTTTGTGTTTATATGTAGCACAATATATGTATTTTTATTTTATTTTTATGGCTGAATTTAACAGCAATGTCTTTACATATACAGTTTTTTCTTCAATTGTACACTGCTACCTATCAGTCAGGTTGATGTCCTTGGGATTTTGTTGTTTTTATATACCTTTCTTTTTTTTTCAAAAGGAAATACCATTTAATCAAAAACGCAAGCAATAGCGAATGTGTTGTAGTCCTTTTTTCTTAATCACTCAAATGTAAATCCATTTTTGATACGGTTTGTTTACTTTGTCTTGTTATTGAAAGTTAAAATACCTGTGTATTGAGCCGAGAATACTGTTTACCCCCTTTTACGCAACTACTTAACTAACGGGACAAAATTAATATTTCCAGCTGTTTGTCATCTGTGCGTAATTATGCGTAAGATAAGATACAAAGTAGAAGAACCGTACGCTGTTTAAGAATGTTGCTAGCAATTCTGGCTATGGGATGTGAATAAAAACTTGTAACTTTGCAACAACGACGTTTGCGTTTGGTTGCAGGTGTGCAGTTTTTGTCACTTTGTTCCCCGTGGGGATACTGGGGGGGGGGGGGGGGGGTCTTTCATACAAATAGTTCCTCCACCTTCTGGAATCTTTGTGCTTGTAACTTCCTCTAGTCTGTCACTCTCTTTGACTGTGCCTTTTCCTTTTGCTTTCTGACATCTATCTTTTCTGACTTATTGGACCCATTCTCCTGCCTTTTTTTCCAAACAAAATCTTCCAAATCATTTTCTCTTTTGAGCTCCTCTGAAATTGGAATGTGTCGGCTGTACGCAGCGGGGAGACCAGTGGAAACTGAAAAACGGACACATACGTACTTTACCCAATATGGCCATATGGCCTGGGAACGCAGAAGAAGAAGAAGAAGAAGTCTGTGGTCTGCTTGCCTTTGCCACTTTTTTTTTTATCTGTTTGTCTGTCTGTCTCTGTCTTTCTATATGTCTCTGTCTTTTTATCCGTCCGTCTCTCTCTCTTGCTACGCACATACACTGAGACACGGAAACGCTAAGAAAATGTTGAAGACTTGTTTTTATACATATCGCCGTGTGCAAGCCATAGATACGTAAATCAAAATTGGTCAACTTCGATGTGTTGGACTTGCCAG
Source organism: Phymorhynchus buccinoides (assembly GCA_017654935.2). NCBI lineage: Eukaryota > Metazoa > Mollusca > Gastropoda > Neogastropoda > Raphitomidae > Phymorhynchus > Phymorhynchus buccinoides. Next base: position 3,623,400 of record CM065689.1, read on the forward strand.
TTGATCAAGACGAGCTGCATTTATCTCACAAAGCTGTCAAACAATTTGCAAAGATGAAACACCGATGGTGACGCTAGACGAATACAAAATGATGTAATTTGACCTGAAAATTTGAGTTTTCCTTTCCTCATGAGAAGTGACGTCCTTCCACTGATGTCTCTTTGCGCACAGTGATATGTACTCGTAAAAAAACAAAAACAAACTAAATGTACAATTGAAACACACAGACACGCACGCACAGAAAACATACAACCAAACTAACTTCTTCTTCTGCGTTCCCAGGCTATGATGGGTAAGGTCCGGTTTTCAGTTTTCACTGGTCTCCCCGCTGCGTACAGCCGACAAATTCCGATTTCGGAGGAGCTCAAAGGAGAAAAAAATATTTGGAATAATTTTTTTTTTTTAAGGCAGGAAAATGGGCCAATAAATCACAAAGATAGATGATAGAAAGCAAAGGGAAAGGAAAAGAGTGGCAGATTAGAGGAAATTACTAGCACAGAACTTCAAGAAGGTGGGGGAACTATTTTTATATTAAAAAACAAACCTTGTATCCCCACAGGGAGAACCAAACTAACAAAATTAAAAAATAATAATAAACGGATATTTCTATAGCACTTTTTATCGAGCACTAAGCGCTTTACAATCGGAATTAAAACACCCACAGACAGACACATACGCGCACACACACACACACAAGGATCTTATGTACAAATAGTCCCCCCACCTTCTGGAAGAAGGTAACTTCCTCTAATCTGTCGCTCTCTTTGACTCTGCCTTTTCCCTTTGCTTACTGTCATCTACTATCTTTCCACCTCACTGGTCCATTCTCCTGCCTTTGTTCTTCTTCTACTTGCATATTATTTATTATAGCATCCTCCATCAACAATTTGATGATTTTGACGCACGCAATGTCATGTTCTATGATCTAGAAACTCTTTCAAAGCTTTTCTTGAGCCGATGACGGACACATTTGAGCACCGCAGAAAGTCTACCAGGCTTACAATGCTTTATAAGATCTTGAACGGCATTGTCAAAGTCGACAACACCAGACTGAAGTCAGCTCCAAATCGCCAAAGAAGACACAGCCGGCAACTATCCACCATCCAGTGCCGGACTAAATACAGGAGTTCTTTAATTCTTCCCGCGCACCATCAAAGACTGGAACTCGTTACCTCAGGAGGCCGTGTCTGTCTCTTCAAGGTTCTAGTCTTCCATCAAGTTGCAATTTTTATTTGTTCCTAATTTAGGTGTTCCTGCCGACTCAGCATCACGTTGGGGGTGCGATCAGCGAGACCCGGCTGGTTGGGTCATCTTCGTAGAGTAGGTTTTTGTTTTTGATGCACGACTTTGGACCTCGACCGCATATAGTATCATAAAACCAAACATGTTGTTGTCTTACCCTGGCTTAAAGACTCCAGGGATGATCCCATCAGCCAAAACACTTGAACACTATGGTACAAATGCACCAGCCAGGGATGAGAACATTACATATGTGACCGTTTTTTATTACCCCGCCACGTGAGCAGCCACACTCCGACTTCGGAGGATTTTAGACTGATGATGTCATGCTAGGAGCTATTCATGGCTTAAGACAATCCCCGCACAAGCATGCAGAACATAACAACATTATGATGTAGCCTTGGTGTTCTAGCTTATGTCAACTGGTCTGACACAGCCTCATGCTAAGGCAAAAACCAAACTGATGATTGTGGATACTCAACGGGAGAAGAAGAAGAACCCTTAACACTAAGCCTACCTACAGGTCCACTAGAGTACTGGCGAGTCTTTGCGTTGGTTGGGTCAGTGCGTACCCCCCCTTGAAATCGTAGAGATTGTAAAGAAATCGCGTCATGCTTGTGTCATTTATTCCAATGACGTTTATTGCTTCCGGCTTCCATTTTTCAACTGAAAGAGAACAACTTTCATGGAGTTAGAAGGTCAGATTTGAATCTACTCATTTTACGCTAAGGTTTCTTCAATGCACTTTGTGTAGGGTGAAAGTTGCCATGGTTACATACAAGTGTATATACATACAGTGGAATCCGCTTTATCGGCCACTTTTGGGACCAAGCAAAATGTGGCTGATAAAGCGAATTGGCCGATAAAACGAACATCGAGATACTGTATGACGCAATTATGCAAGTCAAAAGCAATGACGTCAAAATTGAAATGAATAAAATCTGTCAAAACACAAGAGTTCATACAGTACAGTCAAAGACTGTACAGGGGAAGATAAACATCTGGTCTCTTTTCCCTATATGAGTAGTGAGGACAGAAACACTGGTTATGTCCCTTTGAAACGTGACACATTTTACACATCGATAGGCCAGTTGAATTCTCCGTTCAAGTTCCAGTCCGAGTTTTGGGATAGCCTCCACTGTGAATAGTGTACACGTCCGCACTAACGATAACTCTATCAGCCTGGTTCGCCGAGCTTTTAAGTAATCCATCTTACCCTTTTAGAATATCTTTGGTACAGTGTATGTGTACTGTATGTGAACACAACTTGACAGAAGCACGAGAAAAAGACAATGATTTTGTTTTCTTTAGTGATTTTAATACCATGCAGGGTCTTTCAATTGACAACAGCTCACCTTCCTAAAAACGAACAAAATAACACATGCTTAAGAAGAAAAAAATCTGTATATTAGGAAATTGGCCGATTAAGCGGCTTTGGCCGATTATCCGAAGGCCAATAAAGCGGATTCCACTGTATATATGTATGGAAGATATATATATAGAGAGAGAGATTTGAAATACAGTCTCAGTCTACTGCTGTGTACTGTGCTTCTCATATAAAGACTTAAAATTTAAAGTATATATATAGATAAAAATGCAACACCCGTATGTACGGTGCGCACTGACCGTACCAGTACGCAATGACCAATGTGTCATAGTCTTCAGAAATCCGTTTGCTTCTAGAAAACGGTTTCAGTTACAAAGCAGAGCGTTGATACAGTGGAAGCAGAAACATTTTAACAGACGCTGGTGATCTAAATCTTTTTCCCAATATCGAGCTGGAGATCGATCCACAAATTGACGTCATATTACGATAAGGCCTTAAGGGGTACGCAACCCCCCTCAGTACTCTATATATTATGTCACAAATAGAAAAACAATAACTCTTACCCTTGGTTCGCTATGCCACCACTTGGTCTCTTTGTTGGACAAATAATAATAACAACATTTATAGAATGCCCTTTCTCGCTTGAGCCCACAGTGCTTCGCAATTATTTAAATGAATACATAGATAAACTACGATATTAACTATCACACACATGCACACAGCCACAACACGCATGCACACACACGGGTACCCGCACACGCCCGCACACGCACACGCGCGTGCGCACACACACACACACAATGTGGGGAACATAGTTTTAAGGCAGGAAACAGGACAAGGAAGAAATCAGAGGTATTGCCAGAAGAGGTGAGTTTTAAGAGCGGTTCTGAAAGATTGGAAAGATTTTGCAGAACGAAGTTCATAATTATGGTAGGGAGTTCCAGATAGAAGGGGCGCTGAAAGAAAATGAACGTTCACCATAATTATAGTCTATGTCTTAGTGTTTGTACGAGGAATAGAAAGGATAAGTTTGTCAGAAGAGGAACGGAGAGACACCCTAGGGACGTGTACACACACATTAGATCCACAATCCTCAAGTTCTGTGCAGAAACCCCATGTACTTATATCAGAAATAAGCGGATGGGATTGCGCATGAGGAAACCCCATGTACTTATATCAGAAATAAGCGGATGGGATTGCGCATGAGGAAACCCATGTACTTATATCAGAAATAAGCGGATGGGATTGCGCATGAGGAAACCCCATGTACTTATATCAGAAATAAGCGGATGGGATTGCGCATGAGGAAACCTCATGCACTTATATCAGGAATAAGCGGATGGGATTGCGCATGAGGAAACCCCATGCACTTATATCAGGAATAAGCGGATGGGATTGCGCATGAGGAAACCCCATGTACTTATATCAGGAATAAGCGGATGGGATTGCGCATGAGGAAACCCCATGTACTTATATCAGGAATAAGCGGATGGGATTGCGCATGAGGAAACCCCAAGTACTTATATCAGAAATAAGCGGATGGGATTGCGCATGAGTTTCCGCATGTAATGGGCACACTTTCATATTTCTTACTTCCATTTTTCATTTTTTTAAATAATTTTTACAGATCTTTTCTCTTCCCAACCACCATCATCAATTTGATGGTTCTGTTGGTACAAAACATGGGGACTTCGGTCAGGCAGAAACGGTACATAAGAACATAGCCGCCCGGATGATCGGCACTGATATGGAAGGGAATTTAGGGGGGTGGGGGCAGTTGGAGGTGATGGGCACAGGATGGGGTGGGTGTCTTCTTCCTCTTCGCCTCAGGCAGCCAACTTCATCACGTTGAATTGAATTGAATGAAGTTTATTTATAGAGGGTAAGAGAATAAGCAATAACATGCTTTTTTACATCCATCCCTCTGGAATTTTGTTTACAAATATAAAAGTAGAAATGAAAAAGGAAAATGAGCACACACAAAGCAATATAAAGCATGCAAAATACAACCCTATATAGTAGCACGACAATAACAAAATCAAACCTAGGGGAAGACGGGGTAAAAAGCGCATGGGCGGGTAAGAAGCCCACCCCAATTATCTCTTGAAATGAAGCAAATTTCAGTCTCATTTTGCCCATGAGACGAGCGTTAATGTATAGCATTTGTCTCATGGGCAAATTTGACTGACATTTTCTTTATTTCATGAGATAATTGGGTGGGCTTCTTACCCGCCCATGCGTTTTTTTTTACCCCGTCTTCCCCTAATATTATTAACTATACTCATTTTTAACGTGCATAAATTAAGAGTAAGCGCATACACACGGAGAGAAAAAGAAAAAATAATCCTACTTTTCATACTCATCTTTAACATGCACAAATTGAGAAGTGCACAAACACGTGACAAAGCCAATACTAATCATACTTTACATACTCATCTTAAAATGTACTTATTTGAACGGAAAGCCATGCACGTAATAAAGTCAAACCTAGTTCTGCTTTACCTACTCATCTTAACATGCACCATTTTAAATGTAAATATATGTACACATGACAAAATCAAACATATTCCTATATTACATTATTCATACTTAACATGCGCAAATTAAGAAGTAAATACACACACGTGACAAAAGCAAACCTAGTCATATTTTTAGAATGTGTATGCACATATTAAAAAGTAAACACATACAATGACGAAATCATACCTAAACCTGCTTTATATGTACTCCTCTTTAACACGCATAAAAGTAAAACTAAGAACACACTAATAACAAAATTAAACCTAAAAAAATATGGAACGCTTCACAAATTTGCGTGAAGATTCTGTGTGTGGAAGGAAGGAAGGGTTTCAATGGTCAATCAATGGCGATATTTTTCACGCCAGAGGGCAGTCAATGCACTAGGGGCTTATCACGCGATTTTCGTACTTGGGCGTAGTGAGAGAGAGAGTGATGGTAGGACCACTCACTGTCTCTCTCTCTTTCTTTATCCCCAACTAATAATATAGAGAGGATTAGCCCCACACGAGCGTCATGCCCTCTGGTGTGAGAAAAATCGCACTAAGTCTCTCATTGGGGGTAGGAGGGGACACATACACACCAAAGATCAACACGAGAAAAAAACATATATATACTGTTTACTAATCACTTGTGGCGGTGCCATAGCCTATGAGGTTTAACCGAGGCGTGGTCACCGCTACAGCTATCTGTATTAATTTTAAAAATCGGGACTTTACTGGTTTCGTACTGCCTCTGGGCATTGCCTCCAGTATTGTTCCCACCATATTTGTATTTACAAATGTCCCATTATGTGTCTGATTCAGACCAAGAGGACGTAAAACTCCATTTTCGTCGAGAAAAAAACAACCACAGCACGAGAATAAAAATAATTCCCAGACGGGGAATCGAACCCCGGCCGTGGCGGTGAGAGCGCCAAATCCTAACCACTAGACCACCTGGGACATGTTGTTAGCAATGTTACAAAGTTACTAAACTTGAAACATTATTTGTCTTCAGTAAATTACTGTAGGTTTTTAAACTTGAAATATTATTTTAAAATCAACGTTTATTATTATTATAAACACCATCTAACTGTTCGTTCAGTTATAAAATATGTTTGTTTGTTTTTTAATGGGCTAAGCTTACATAGCTTCGCGGAGCGGATGAAAAGGAAAGAAGAGGCGCTTCGCGGAAAGCAAACTTGCACCACAAGTCTTTGCGTTGTGCAGCAGACGAGACCACCGGCTGCTGTACTTTCATTATTTAGGCATAGGCAACGTTGCTAAACAAGAGAGAACTTGTCAACCATCAGAAGTGAATGCCACGGAGCAGGTCTGAAGCACTATTTAGTCTTAATCCTAGCGTAGATTAAAAGTATTTGCTTTGCCAGAGATCGGTTTAGACTGTCGCTGTAGCCAAATATCGTCGATAAACTACACTTGTGTGACTTGTCAGTAATGTCACTAGCCGCTACACTCTACAGGGTGCAAAACTCAAGTTGCCCATATTAGGCTATTAAAACCAAGAATAGAAGTTAGTCTATGGGTTTTCTTTTGTCTACCTTAACCGTCAAACTCTTTTTTTGCATAGTGCAAGCTGTTGTTAAATGCTTATAACTTGTTCTGTGAGGTATCAGTGTCTAAGCCTCAATCCCTTGTTGATGTGGTACTGCTAGGGACAGACTCACAAAGAGGGGGTGGGGGTGGGGCCGTAAGAATCTAAATTTAGTTGACACAGTTAGGCTACAGAGCTCGTTAACCGCTAGCGTAAACGGGGACACTGCATTGGTTGGTTACGTTTGATGGTTTCGACGGATCTAGGTAGGTGTTTGCAGATCGACCTATTAATGTATTATATTGTTGATGGAAGACCTGTCTAATTTATGTGCTACAATGCTTGAAACCAAGCAGACTAAAATATGTAAATCTACTGCAGAAGGTCTGCGTGTTGTCAGTTGTGTGTGTACAAACGAAACTAGTCTACCGGTTGACCTGACCTAATCAGGCTAATGCGGCTGGGGCGTGTTTTGCCGGCCGGGTGCTGTTTTGTTGTTTGGACATTTTGGTGTGAATTCTTCTTCTTGAATTCAAGAGTTTGGCCCTGGGATTCGCACGCATTGCAACTTTTAAAGTTTGATGCTTTTACTTTGTTTTGAGAAGCAGGGCTCCCAGGGGACCCCATTTGGGGGTCTATGAGGCACTAAAATTCTACAGCCAGACCCTCTAAACGACTTGTGCAAGGGTGTCCGGCTAGGGGATGCACATGAAAAAATATTTTTTAAGCCTTCGCTCAGTGCCACTGGGACCTTCTATCCGCGTCATCTAGGACCCTCTATTACAGTTAAGTGAAGGAGTCCCCTGCAGACTCCTTTGTTTTTGCAGGACGATTGTGAAAGCTCCCGAGAAGGCTCTAACCACGATGATAATTTAGATTCATGTTTATTAAGGGGTTGCCACTTCCCAGTACGCGCACGTTTCTATCCTACTCTCTAAACAGCGCCGCGTCCAAAAAATGAAACTAGTAAGAGCGCAACGTTTTGTCCAAAAATGCGCGCTATCTTTGGAACCTAGGAAAAGATCGAGGATGTCAAAAGAAAGAGGCGCATTGTAAAATGCGATGTGAACCCAACAAAAAACCCCCCCCCCTATCCCTAAACCTATCCCTTGAACGCGTTGAATTCGTGGACGTATATCGAAGAGTTTCTTTCCCTCCCATCCAAAACCCGACGGCGCATCGATTTACCCCAAAGGACCCAAAAGGACCCAAAAAGCACCCAAGCACGTATTTATATGCGTGTGTATGCGTGTGTGTGTGCTCTCCCTCCCCCCCCCCCCTCGCTCTCCCCCCCTCCCACCCCCCCCCCCCCACTGCCTTTCTCTCTCACTGACTGAATGGAAGAAAACTTTGAAAGAAAAACATGATGAATCACTCAAAATCCGTCAGAGGACGGTCAATCAAAAAACAAAAAAGGTAAAAAAAAAGAGATTAAAAAAATAAAAATAGATAAACAAAAAAAGTGGTGAGTATCACTTCGTGAGGTCAAAATGTCTCACAACAGGTTTGCTACGATAAAACAAGTGATAGTTTTGTTAACTGACAAGTCATAGACAAGTCATAGACCACTTAAAAAAGTGAATAAAAAAACTTTGTTGACCTTAACTGTAAAGTCGGCTCCGGCGTGAACACCACACACCACACACACACACACACACACAATCATGAGTGAGTTTAGCAATGTTATTGTCCCGTACAGACACATCCAACGGCCACAGACACACATACACACACTTTTGGGTCCCTTAAAGTGTCCTTTTGTGTCTCTTAAAGTTTCCTTTTGGGTCCTTTTGGGTAAATCGACGCTCCCTCCAAAACAGCAAGAAGACTGAAGTTCAGCAAACTGACGAGTGCAAATGGTAAATGTCTGGTGAGAACGATTTCACCTATGCGTGCTTATTTAGTTATTAGCACGAAAATCACACATTCACGTGCGCTCTTTTTAGCATGAACACGCGCTCTTATTAGCACGCAAAATTCGCTCTTTCCATTTTAGGCGCGCGCCTATTAGCGGTGCGCTCTTTTCGACTGCTTCGGTTTATAGATGCAGATCAAGGGCAAGGTGCCTGAGCCACGATTGTGCAGTGAAAGGGAGATAACACTTGTTTTCAATTTTGCACCCCAAGCAAGAATGAGTGGGTCCGTGCCGCTATGCCACAGGTCCCTTCATCTTAGTTAAATGTTTAAAATATTTGTATTTGCACACACACGTACAAACACACACATGCATGCACTCACACACGCACGCACACACACACTATACACAACACGACGCATACACACACAACGCCACGCACAAACACACACACACACACCACACACCACACGCACGCACAAACACACACAAACACACACACACACACAACACACACACACACACACACACACAACACACACACACAACACACAAACAAACAAAAAACAACAACAAAAAAAACACATACACACACACTCACATTCTTTTTGTGGTAAGCTTAACCCATTGACTGCCAGAGAAAATTAAAGAAAAAATCATTGGGCAAATCATGCCATGAAAAAGACAACTGATAGAGCCAATCTGGCATAATGGTCTGGGGATATTAACTCTCTTGACTGTTAGAGAAAAAGCCATGATATCAGGGTTATTCCTCTTCATCTGATGACGTTATCAGTGGTGTCATCAGGTCAGTACGTGAGATGGCAGTCAGGGGTTAACACTTGTAACCCCGATTAAAATGATGACTCTACTCCCTGTAACCACCAAATTAAAATGTTGGTAAACTGGGCTCAAAAATGGGGTACTTTGCTTAAAAATATATAAAAAAAATAACTACTAGATGGATTGACTTCAAATGTTCAGGGTTTGTGTATAAATGAAGAATGTTTAACTTGCAATGGTTTTTTTTTGTTATGTGATATTTTTGATTTTTTTTGATATTGCAATTTTAACTCCAAAATACATAAACGAAGTGGGTGTACGGGGGCGGTTTTAGACGGCTTGGGAGGAGAAAGTAATGGATGTCATGGGCGGAATCAGGCTATAAGGGGCTTAAAAAGTTAAAGACGCCACCAGATCACGTGTCAAAATCATGGTTTTTTTTTTTTCACATGTTTTCCCTCTTATAGCTGGCAAGAAATCTTGTTTTTGACCAGGTTTGACTCCCATACAAATGCCCCCAAATTCAAAACGAACATTTTAAAGAGCAGCCTCAATTTTGAAGTTGGGGCTTTTTGTATGTGGGTCACAGCTACCCAGAAAAAAAATAAGGGACTTAATCGTGGTGGGTCAGATGGGTCTTTAATTGCTGATCAATAATTCATGATCAGTGGCACAGTGGTACGCGTTCGCTTCGTGTCAAGTAAACTCGAGTTCGAGCCTGGGTACAGGGGATCTCTCACTTTGCACTAGGCCTTTTCCTCTCACTTTGCACTTAGCCTTTTTGTTTTTTTTTTCGGATGAGACGATAAACCGAGGTCCTGTGTGCCCATGCACTTAGCATACGTAAAAACCCAGTGGCAAACAAAAAAGTTGTAATTTGGTCAAAAATTACCCCCCCCCCCCTCCTTCCTTCCTCATCAATCACACAAAAATCGCATGCCCCCCCAAAAAGGGTGGCGCGCCTCTGGCTGCGATGCGCTCTCCAGGTGGGAGCAACCCGAATTTCACAAGAGATGCCTCTGTGACTATTACAGTACCTAATACCTAATACCTAAATTGATTTGGTTGTGATTTCAGGTTGAAAATTTGTGGTGAAACTGGTGGTTGGTGAGAGATCAGTTTGAGTCTTTGCAGTTCTCAATCTCAACATGATACCCTCTCTGGTGAGAAGTGCTTACTTTTTGTAAACTAACAGAGAGACAATAATGATGGAGATCCATGGGTGAAAGTAGTTTGGTTTTTTTTTTTTTTTTTTCTCATGCTCCTGAAATCAATGATTGGAAAAGCTGATAGAAAGAATCTTCCGGATTGGCCATCTTGTCTTCCGGAACAATGGTTTTATAAAATCAAACATTTATGCCAAAATTGATGACAGGTTAACTAATTCCCATCGCAACGATTTTGAATTATTCAAAAAAAAACCTCACAGATCACTCCATCCATACACACAAACAAAACATATATAAACAAAAGGAGAAATGAAAGAAGATTACGGGATTTTATTTCAGGTTTAGACGTAGGGAAGTGGTATATCAGACTTTTTTTTTTATATATATATAGACTTTACACAAAACAAAGTTTTATTAAAGCAAATATATATATATAAGAGGAAAGTTTAATGGTGTGGTTGTTTTTTCTTCTTCATTCTTGTACGTTTATATAGTTTTTATATAGAAAAACTCTGTACACCGATTGGTTTCCCCACAACAAACCACTACAAAAGCAAAGTCAGAGGCAAAATTATGGTCTAAGGAAGCGAAGCGAGTTTAGAAGTGACCAAGGTATGGTGTGCACAGAGATTTACTTCCTTCGAAGCAAATGCATCAAATTGATAGCTATCTATTAATTTCGGACATGAGTTAAAACAAGATAATAGATATGCAATTCTAACACCCATCATATACACACGCATTGGAAATTATTTTTATATGTGTTACAAATTGTATTTTTCTTGCTTCCACCACCGCTTTACATGACTCAACGACACTTCATCTGCTAGCGCCATAAACGGGAAGTCCTATATATTTGGTCCTTTCAACCGAAACCTAAACGTAATACAATAAATCATGGATACGACAACCGCTTCATGTGGAAGATTCACCAGAAATTAAAATGTGTGCCATTTCAGGATTGGAGAGGTTAATTTTTGCTTTCATCCATGGAGAGCATTTCCCAACGTGAATGAAATGGCTACAGTCAAAACTGGCTTCAATTGACACAATATTAGGTATTTATTATTCCATATCAGCCGCACACAGTTATATAAAGCCGCAGAGAAAATTGTTGTTGAGAAAATGTGAATTTCTTGACTTTTAATAATTCGTGCTGTCCTTTTCTAGGTGAAGCGGCTGTCAAGACCGCTGATGTCGCGGGCGGGGGTCTTCCTGCTGCCTCGGAGTAAAGAACGCGACAACACCCAGAGTGGACCAGGACCCTTATTCCAGCGCTGCCTCAGGGACCAACGACCCGCCGTAACGTCCCTGGCGTCGACGTTCAACACCAAGCTCTCAGCTCAGAGGGCGAGGCCAAACCTCCAAGGTCAAGGTCACCATCGGTGACCAGCATCCGGACGTCATCGCCTCGTGAGAGTGGGCGTCCAAATCGATAGTCCGTGACCAGCCGCGCATCCAGACGGCTCTCGTCATCTGTCCAAGATGAAATCCAAGCCTCCGTCGAGGTTGGGTGACGGATGAGGATGAAGTCTCGCTCCGAAAAGAGGCCACCCTGATATAAATCTCCATCCAAGGCAGCGGCATTTGCCGCGCCCCAAAACCCCGTCACGGGTCGGCCAGGTCCTCGGCCAGGTCCCCCTCCCTCCACTCAGCTTTCAGTGAGCCGGGAGCAAATCCCCGAGTTTGTAGCCGTATCGGGATCCAAAAGCTAGCATAAGCAGGTCCCGATTCGAAAGGCCATCCTCAGCAAGTCGCCTCTGATCCAAAAGCAGCTCATTAAGTCTTCCATCCAAGAGCAGCATGAGGAAGTTCCTCCTCTTCGAAAATCACACGAGAGGGGTCGCCTGGGGCGGGTCAGGGTCTAAAAAGGCATCTGACCAGAAAGGGCACGGTGGTTAGGTGAAGGTGAAGCTTCGGGTTCCGGCCGCGCCAAAGAAGAGAAAGCCTAAAGAGCTGTGGTTCGAGGCTGGGTTCCATACCTCACCCGTGATCAACGATTGAAGGTGCGTTGGGATGAAAGGCAGTAGCAGATTAGTGGTTTTTTTTTCGGGCTTTGTAAAACTCATTCGCATCGCAACAACCATTTTGAATTGGTTAATAAAACCTCACTAATACAATCCAACC
>CM065689.1:3636452-3673952 GCA_017654935.2 Phymorhynchus buccinoides
ACGGGCTTCTGCATGGAATATCCGCTCATGTGTGTACACGGCCTTCAGCTGAGGGCCAGCCACATTCCATTAAAATCGCACGACTGTATGAAACGATTCGATCACGTGGTCTCGAAGCGCGATTCACATTTGTTCTTCGAGACCACGTGATCGAATCGTATATTACATGTGATTTTAGTGAACGTGTGGCTGCCCTTTAAAGTACCAGGTGAGTGGACTTTGTCTCCATTATTTTAACCAATGAAGCTTTAATCGCTTTATACCAAAAATTCTTTGCTCGTCTCGTGCCACGAGATGCGAACGCCACCTACTTAAGATTATCGCCCTTGCCTGTCAGGAACTAGTAAGTATATAGCCACAGAAAATTATCTGCTCCTGACTCATCACCAGGGGGCATCGGCAGTTCGGGCCTAAAATTATCGCCCTTTCGTGTCTGCAAGTAAAGCCTCATTCAAAGTGACAGACCAGTGATGACACACATATTTCACTAATTGGGCTCTGAAAAAAACATGCTATTGGCCACTGCAATGACTGCCTTTGCAAGAGTGAATGCCCTTGGGTACTAACCAGTAAGGGCTTAATTATCGCCAATAACCCTAGTTGATGCCACTGCAAACAAAATTTGGCCAATCAGCATAATATTGGGCATTGAGCATGAGAATAGTGTCCATCAATGTTCCTGTAAATTTAAGCGAAATTGGATGAATTTTTTTTTAAATGGTGAAAGTAAATCAACCAAATTTACATATATTTGAACAACTTCCAAACTATTTAACATATCGTCAACAAACTCCTTTCAGACCTGGGCCAACATAAGGGCTACAATATCCAATAGTTAGTTTTGTGACGTCACTTCCGGTTTTGGCTATTCCGTGAACCAAATAAAAGCTGCCTGACCATAGCGAGGGCACTTCCGGTTCGTACTTCCGGTTGGATTTTATACCGGAAGTGTTGCAAATCTATTTTGTAGTCAATTCTGAAAACATGAACGAAATCCGTTTAGCCGATTTTGAGATATTCAAGATTGAAATTTCGCCAATTTCGCGTTTTTTCTGCCATATTTTGCAGACAATTCGGCGAAATCATTTAATATTTCAAGGTTTCACATACCCATAAGGTCCTGCAACTTTTCTGAAAATGTCAGCCAAATCGGACACAAAAAGGGGAAGAAAAAGAAAAAAAAAAGAAAGAATTTTGACGAATGCAATAGTATTCTCCTTTAGGGAGAATCCTAATTATGGCATTTTAAGCTCTGCAATGATGCTTTTTACATCCAATGAAGGGTTAAGGCATCTGTTTGGATGGTATGTCGGACGATAATGGGGATTTTGAAGCAATTTAACGCAAGTATTCGTCATATCGGTGACTCGTAACCACTTTCAATGTCCGACTCACAGTAGACTGAACTGAACACGGCAATCCTCGCCTCTCTTCTCATGATTTTGTTCAAAGGGCGCCCTCGTTTATTACATGCATAGGTCGAAATTGGAGACAAAAACATCGCCTTATAACGGTAGTATCTGCACAAGTAGGCCCCTTTGTGACTGCCTGAGCTTAGAAATCAATAAGCTAAAAGTCGAAACAGAGTGCAGTCCACTTTGAATAATATTCAACAATTGCTTGAAATCAAAGCTAAAAGAGATTACCAATAATGTTATTAGTGTTTTTGTGTTGTTGTTTTAAACGTACTATCCAGCTGACGCTGGCAAATATTACTGCTTTAATCACTAGATTGTGTGAATTATGATCAGTTAATAAGCAGGGCTCCCAATCGTCCATCAAAACAAGGGGTCCCAGGGACTCCTTCACTTAGAGTATAGAGGGTCCTAGAGGCGGGATAGAGGGTTCCAATGACATTGCGAATGCTAAAAAGAATTTTTCTAGTGCATCCCTGGGACCCCCTGCACATTCTTTTAGAGGGTCCTTTAGAATGTTAGTGCTTCATAGACCCCCAAATGGGGGTCCCTGGGAGGGAGCCCTGAAAGGTCTTTTGGTGTTTTTTTAAAGTTGAAATATCTTACAACAAAAACGCAAAAAAGGGCTCTCGCACGCAATCATCACAATTGTACACTCCAGATTACCTTTGTCTCATTGTTTTGGTCAATGTTTTAATGATCTGCAATCTTCTTTACGGTCTGTCCTCGTATGTAGACCTACAACGGTAAATACTATCAAGCACACTGGACAAGATTTGCTCAAATTGAAGGTCTGAACTATTAATTATGCTGTCATATAATGATATATATGTAACCTCAAACTGGTCTTGGTCATGCCATACACATACGGCTAAGTCTGTACATGGCTCTTCTTAAGAGCCAAGTCATCATGTAATGATGTATATGGTGTCCTTTTTATGAAAAAAATCTGATATTTTGTTTATGCCTTCTAAAAACGAGTATGCCTAATGTATAATAAGTTCCCTATATAATTTAGTCTTAACCCTTTCGCCACCAGCCATTTTTCAGCCAAAAAATATCATTAAACCTACCCGAGTCACAGAGAAAAAAATATCTGCAATATTGCAATTTTTTATGTGACATGTACAACATTAGGCCTATCCGTACCCAAAATTACAAACATAGGGTCTTAAGATAACAGGCCCTGATTTGATGCCTTTTAGTGACATGGGTGTTAAACCATTTTGGTGCAAAAATGCGACATTGGCGATGAAAGGGTTAATTGTACAAAAATAGTGACAGTTATTGAGACTTTCCCTCTCAGTACACTGTGTTGTACTTTTGACACTCTTCACAGTACAAATATATCAATCATCCCCACAATGGCACAATCCCCATATGGCACATCATCAGTAAACGTGTTAAAAAATAACACCCAAAACAATCATATTTTAGACTTTTCGGCAACAGTCAAAATCTCAAGACTTGGTTCTACAAAATGGTGTGACAGCAAAAAAAGAAGAAAAAAGCTCTAAATAGCACCGCACTCATTGCTTCATACGCCACTGGATGTAGACCCCCTTGAAGCTGTCGAAGCCGGCCAACACACCAGCGCCGGCCACGCCTCGCAGGATGTTGGCGCCAGCCCCCTTCATCAAGGACATGAAGCCCTCATTCTTTACGATCTGCTTGGCGCAGTCGATGGACCCCTTGTACTTGACGGCCTGGCCGGAGGTCATCATCATGCGTCGTCGGATCGTGTCGATGGGGTAGGACAGCAGCCCGGAGGAGACCGTCACGGCGTAGCCCAGGCAGAAGGAGAGGAAGAGGTTGGCGTCGTCTCCCAGCAGGATGGGCTTCAGGGAGTCGTACAGACCGAAGTAGAAGCCCCGGTACACCACGATGCCCACGCAGGAGATGACGAAGCCTCGGTACAGACCCACGAACCCATCAGACTTGAGGGTCTTGGTGTAGACGTCGATCAGACCGTTGAACTGGCGGTCGCTGGCGCCTTTCCCCGCGGACTTGGCATCGTTGGCCAGACGCGTGCGCGCGTAGTCGAGGGAGTACACGAAGCACAGCGACATGGCCCCGGCCACGCCGCCCGAGATGATGTTCTTGGCGAACTTCATCGGGTACGCCTCGTTAGGGGAAGTCTTGAACATGGCCTTGATGGTGTCCTTGAAGGCGAAGTTGAGGGCCTGGGTTGGGAAGTACCTCAGGCAGTTGGCCAGGTTGCCGCGCCAGAAAGGCAGGACGCCCTCCGTGCGGAAGGTGCGCATGGTGCAGTCGATGACCCCCTTGTAGGGCTCCGACAGACGACCAGCCTTGATCATCTCATCCTGGTTCTGGACCAGCAGCTTGATGCGCTCAATGGGAGCAGCCGCCGTTTTGGAGATGACGGCCGCAGCACCCGACAGAGCAAAGTTCTCCGCAAATCCAAGCTTCTTGCTTCCCATCTGAAACATGTGAAAGTTAAATATAAAATTAGAGAATTCATTGTAAATTTTGTGCATAATAATCATCTGTAAAGTAACCAGAAAGCACTGATGTAGTGCAAATCTCTCCCAATGAGGCTCTATACTGAAAATCCCCTGCCTCTGACTTGTGTACTGAATTTTGGCATTGGTATTTTTGGCATATGGTACACATGTCGTGTCCAATAGGCTTAATTGTGCATTAAGCGTAATGAGCAAGAAAATTTGCGCAATAAGCTTCATGCGCAAAATTACTTGCTCAATAAGCTTAATGAGCAATTTTGTGCACATTAAGCTTAATGCGCAACAGCAATGGTCTGCGCATTAACCTTAATGAGCCCGGAGTGAGCAAAGGCAAATAATCCTTCCACCAGGATTTTCCACTGCCGTCAGAACTTTTGTTGAGCAGGTGGGGGTGGGGGTGCATCTGCTTACCACGGAGCAGCATTTAATCATTTCACGGCCTACCTTTCCCTCAAACACAAGGTGACACCTATCACGGGTTGCTGTACCTTCCATAAGGTACATCCTGAGGTACAGGGGGAGGGGTGTTACGGAAACTAACTCCTTTTATGGCCTACCTTGCCTTCAAACACTCAAACGGGGCGCTACATTACTGTCATAGTATTTTATTGATTATTGAGCCAAAAAATTAGTCATTTTCGTACTGTTCACCCTTCTGGCTTCTATTTTTTAATTTTTTATAAGGTACATCTTGGGGTCCTCCTTTTTGGGGGGGCAAGGGGTCCGGAACACCTGGAACCCTCCCCCCAGATCCGCCTCCAGGTGGACAGGACAATTATATGCACACATTTGCAAGTATACATACACATATGTAAAGAATTCAAGAAGCGCACATACAAATTACAAGGCTGTCTTGATGTTTCTCAGTTGGGAGTTGTTTAGTAAGAACTGGTATTAATCCCTTTATCGCCTTGGCTTAAAGGGTTCATTTTGGCTCTTTTTTAAAGTTGTAAACGTTTTTGGATACACAAGTTTGGCTTAACCTTTGATTGCGTTGCTTAGAAGAACATAAAATAAAAAAATCCCATAAATGCACTGAAATGGCAAATTTTTGGGATTGTTAATTTAAAAAAAAAAAAAGATGCTCAGAAATTGAAAAAAAAAGCGTCTGCTAGATTTGCGTCGAAAGCGGAAATGACGACATAGAACTGGATTGCAAAAGTAAAAGAACGGTTTTTCGGGATCCAACTCAAAATGCCTAGAGCTTGCTCTGCGGTTGGGTGCTTCGAAGAACAAGTACCCGGGTCATGCTACACATTTCACAGGTTTCCTTTCAAAGATCCAGCTCAGGCTGCGAAAATGGGTGGAAAACATGAACAGGAGGGACCCCCACAGCCAATGTTGTCATCGCCCTGCCACTCTTCATCTTCTTCCTCAACTTCTGTTTCTGCCAGTGACTCGAATTGGTATGGTAGAACAGCCGGCTCCCTAATTTGCTGGCTTTCTGTCATAGTATTTCCTACGTCATAGAACACGCTACGTCATAGGAACACAAACTCAGAACTGCATCCCGACTTGAGCGTCGCCTTGTCGAACACCGCGCTTCAAACAACAAATTCTTTCAATCCCTGCTTCAGATGAGTTGGAGACTAACATAGAAGTAACGAGATATAGCCAAAAAAGGTGAGAAAACCTTAATCTTCAACCTACAGTAGTCAACATAAGCGTATTTTATCGCCGAGAGCCAATTTTAAACGATTTTTCAACCAAAAGAGCCTGGCCCTACTCTTTAAGCAGTTTAAGGCAGTGTCAGACCAATTGATATAGGCCATAACACCAGGGAGGCTACATCAAAATGCTATGCTTTGCATAGTTATG
The DNA here is from genome assembly GCA_017654935.2 of Phymorhynchus buccinoides. NCBI lineage: Eukaryota > Metazoa > Mollusca > Gastropoda > Neogastropoda > Raphitomidae > Phymorhynchus > Phymorhynchus buccinoides. The sequence goes on from CM065689.1 coordinate 3,642,169, forward strand.
CGGGGATTGTCTTTAGCCATGCAAACTCCTAGTCCTAGCATAACATCATCAGTCTCTGAAATCCTCCAAAGTCGGAGTGTGGCTGCGACACGGCTGGGTAATCAAAAACAGTCACACATGCAATGTTCTCATCCCTAGCTGGTGCATTTGTACCATAGTGTTCAAGTGCTTCCGCTGTTGGGATGATTCCTGGAGTCTTTTAGCCAGGGTACGGCAACAACAACAATCCCTTTAAATATAATGCAGGCCCTGGTGGTCAGATGTCTGAAGCTGATTACACTGCGCTCACTACGATTAAATCATCAATCACATGGTTCCACTCCATGACAGTTTGAACAATGAATGTCTATATAAATTATAATACTACTAGGCTTGATGGTACTATGAAACCTAAGCAGTGTCTATGCAGTGTTTCCCATAAGGGTGAAATGTGAGGGTCCCAGGGACACTCTGTGCAACATTTTAAGAGTCCTTTAAAAAAATTTAATGTGCCTGAAAAAAATGTGATTTAATGTAGGCTTTAGATAAGCTAAACACACAAGCTACATTGCCAGTCTGTGTTCAGTAGAGTGTTGATGATGCTCAAGTGCTGTCCTGAGTAAAGTCAACAAGAGAATACCTTTAACAAACAAACAGATAAAATAAATACACCCAGCAAAAGGATAATAAAGTAGGGGGGGCCACTAACGGCATTGTTTGCTATCACTACTCAGCGTCAACTCTTACTAAAATTATTGCCTGTTCTTTAGGATAATAAAGTAGGGGGGGCCACTAACGGCATTGTTTGCTACTAAAATTATCTGCCTGTTCTTTAGGATAATAAAGTAGGGGGGGCCACTAACGGCATTGTTTGCTATCACTACTCAGCGTCAACTCTTACTAAAATTATTGCCTGTTCTTTAGGATAATAAAGTAGGGGGGGCCACTAACGGCATTGTTTGCTATCACTACTCAGCGTCAACTCTTACTAAAATTATTGCCTATTCTTTCGCACAATCAGTTACGTGTACTCGTTAATCTAGTTATCGTCTGCTTTCAGTGTAAGTGTCGTCTGCTCTACTGTTTACTGTTACCAACGATACCGAGACCTCTTGGGTTAGCAGCCTCATAGACCAGTGAAAAACGTGTACGTCCCAGGGACACACTGCTCTGAAATGAAAGAGTCCCTCTGGGATTTCAGTGCTTCAGGGACGCACAAATGTGCGCTATGGGGAACATCACTATGAAGTAGTATATTGCCGCTTTTTCTGTGACTGTTTTCATGTGTGACTGCATCCTTTGGGCCAATAGCAACGAAGACTTTGGGTGTGGGGCAGGATAAACATCCCCAATCGGAAGAAGAAAAAGATTGAGGAATTTTTTTTATCAATTCTACTATCTATTTTATCTATATATACTTACCATTCCACTACAAAGTGCATATTTGTACAAGATTAGCTTGGAAGACAGAAATAAAACCAAGAGTGTCTTACTACCACAACTCCCAATCCTATTAACTTTCGGTTTAGCAGACATATCACTTTTCTAGAAAGCGAACCAACCAAACAATGGAAGACCAAAAAACAATACCATTAGGTGGGAGGAGGGTGGGTCAATTAAATGTAGCGGAATGGTAAGTATATAGATAAAATAGATAGTAGAATTAATTTTAACAAATTCCTCAATCTATTCTATCATCCTTACCATTCCACTACAAAGTGCATGATTACCAACAAGGTGGTGGGTAATGGTAAAAGTAATTACCCTGGAATATACAAGGTACATACCATGGAAGGGATACCAACATAAGTACATACATATTATATTAAACCAAGGATAATATTAGATTCAACTCATGAATCACATCCCCAAAAAGACTAATAAAAAGTCTATAAAACAAACAACTATTACCTCAAAAAGAGACAACCTTGGAAGAAAGCACCGCACGACGAAAGTCGAAGGTGTTGCCTTGAAGAAGAACGGAGAACTTGCGAAAGTAGTATGACGTGAAAGTTGACTCCGACTTCCAATAGGCGGAGGCCATAATAGAAGGGAAGGGAACCCTTCTAACCAGGGCTAAAGAGGAACTTATAGCCCTAACTTCATGTTGGGGGAGCCGAACGACGAAGGTACGAGCGTAAACAACGGACCGGACACAAAACTACTATCTTCATCATCCGGGGCAAGGATGTTGGAGAGACTTTCAAACACGACTACAGGAGAAGTTTGTTGAGCCGATTGAATATTCGCCCGAAACTCGGGGAGGAAAGAAAGAGAGACCGAAGAACCATCTTCCGCAAACTCACAATCTGAAGTCAAACCACTAACAGAATGGATACACTTGCAAAGGCAAGACTCACAAGAAAAAGCATCTTAAACGAAAGAAAGTTTTAAAAGATAACAACAAAAGAGGCTCGCATTCTGAACTCAGAAAACGCAGCACAAGAAAAAACATCCCATGGCGGAAGTCTGACCGCTGGACGAACTGACTTATGACACAAACCATCCCAAAAAAGGGAAATCAGAATGGAAGAGGCAAAAGAAGGCTGGCGACCAGTAGCAATAGAAAAAGAGCTAAACACTGCCGACTTATAACCTGACAAAGTCTGGGCGAGACCTCTCACATTATGAAAATGTGGCAAAAAGGAAACAACCTGAGCACCAGTTGGGTGCAAAGGAGAAAAAAAACCAACAACACCTTTAACTGAACCAAAATTGAACCACGAGGTCCAACGAAAGGCATACAAAGCATTCATACTTTGTCGACACGATTGAAGAATAACTTCAATTAGAAAGAAATTAAAAGATTTTACGCCTTTTGGACCAAAAGGCCATTAAATTTAAAGGCATTTTTTGAAATTGTAGAGATGTTACTAACTTCAACGGTAGATCTTTTCAGACCTTGTGACCATAAGCCTGACCGCACAGTAGCCATGCGGTCAGGTGAAGCGCGGCAGGATTCAATGAGGAAATGTCTGTCCGTGGTTGCATGAGAAAAATTGGTGTCAACTGGAAGGGAACACCCGGAACATGCGTGAGAACAGTTCCGGGAATCACAGACTGTTTTCTCATTTGGCGCTATGAGAACCAGAGCGGAACGTTCCCGAGCGAACTTTTCAAGACCTTTGGAAGTAGAGATGTGGGTAGAAACTAGAAAGGCGCATGCCCACAACCCTGTACACTGGAAGGTGAAGGCGTTCCTTGCCCAAGTCAAGGAATCCGCCATCGGAGACACAAACAGCGGAAGACGCCGACTGAAGCGAGTCACAAACAAATCGATGTGGGGCTTTCCCCACATCGACCAAATGGGTTGAAGAACCCGAAGAACCAGAGTCCACTCTGTTGAGATAACCTGACCAGAATGGATCAGCTGGTCGGCGAGAACATTCAGCTTCCCAGGAAAGAAATTCCACGGTTAGATGAATTGATTGCGGAAAGCCCAAAGAAGGATCTACTCTGCTTTCCTGGAGAGTGAATGCGATTTTGTGCCCCAGTGACGACGAAGGTACGAGAGGAAAGTGAAGTTGTTGCCACAACTGTGACTCACTTGCCCCTTAGAGAGGAAGCAGCACTTTGAGCGCGAGCGAAACCGCCTCCATCTCAAATGAATCCATGGATAGAAAAATGGAACTGAAAAGGTTTCCGTATGAACAGAAGCCGAAAACAGACGACACAACGGGAAGAATTCCCGATAGAACCGTATATCCTGAAGAAAAACGGACGAACAAAAAACTTCTTGACCGGAAAAACTCTGAGTTGGAATAAATTTCCGACAAAAATAAAAACCAAAGAACTGAAAAGCCGTTTGTAAGGAGTCCTGGAAATCAGAGACCAGTGAATCCAAAACAATCGGGGTAGAAAAATGTGTCCAGCCATTGCAGGACCTGACCAAAGATCAAGAGCTGAAAAAAGCGGAATAAATCAAGAAGCTAAGAACAGCCGGACCGGGCTGGACCAAACATCCAGACGTAGCAGCCGGGTGAGACTTGAGAAATAAAGAGAGGGAAAAACAAAAAAAGGGCTGCCGTAACCGTACACGGACGGAGAAGCAACATACGCGTGACTGAAAAAATCCCAAAATCTACCTTGAGACACGAAATAGACAACGTGTACATGAAGTAACGTTGAAAACATGGTATCAAAGGTTGGGCTAAGCATACAAATTCATTATTACAAAGGATGCAACCGTAGCCTTAGGCTGACCGGAGGTAAAAGTCACCAGGAAGAGCCAAACGAGGGATGGTCTAACCGAACCACGAACGAAATACAAGTCTGCGTATGAATTGGGCCTTAACATTCCCGTGGAAGAACCTTGTGGTCTTAATGCCCCAATCCGACCTGCGAAACGAGTCGAACCCAGGAACTGAACGAAAAAAGAAGTTCAGGGCCGAAAAAACTTGATCCACACATGGAGATAATTTCCATAGGGAAAAAATAGCCCAAGTTGATGAACTCACCCACAGTGGTGAGGTTATAGCCTGACACTACAAAATGACATCGCCTGGATGGAGCCATAATCGACAAGGAGTCAAAAGAAAAAGACGGGAGGCTATGAATGGCCAAACCGAGCTGTACTAAACGTCCAATGGTCCAACCGAAAAAACAGTACCGGAGACCCGAAAACGAGTCATCCGTAGGATTATTGCAACCAGGTTTAATCCGGGAAAAGTACCGGGTACTAGACCGTTTTCTGGACGACTGCTTCAAATGGGCATTTGTACCGGAAATTTCCATACCGGTACCGGAAAATACCGGTAATCAGATATTCACTCAACCGGAAATGTGCGTACCCGTACCTGAAAAAAACGGTAATCGGGATCCGAAAAAAAACTGGTCAATCATCGACCGGTGGAAACATCACCCGGTGATTTTGACAGGGAATGATGTACCGAGAAAGAGTACCGTGGGTCAGAAGATCGAGGACGTTCCAGCCTCGTATTTCCACCGGAAGTCGTGCTACTGGTGGGTGAATGGAACAGAAACCGACGGTACCGTAGGATGGTAACCGAGGGAACTGACGGTGTTAGAAGACTCGTAGGTTTGAAGAAAAAACGGACTATCCAAGTCACTGGACTCACCAACCATGGTGAAATAAAGACTTGGTGTAACAGTTAACTGCCGCACTTGTGTAGCCGACATATGTCAGAATCCCAGAACTTATCTGCGGGAGAGGACGTGGACGGCGTGACCGAGACGGACCCTTAGGGCCGTATAGCCGCGGACAGAACACCATGACACATGGAGTCGAAACCAGGGGCCAGTGCACGAAGCACCATGGCTATGTTCACTGGGTGAGAACTACCCAAAACGGTGGCATCGCCTGACAATAGAGGAGGAATCAACTGGCAAAACGGCTAACATCCACGGACGGAGTAATAGCCGAGGGATAGCCAGATCTAGTGGCCTAACGATGAACGCAACAGAAGCTTGGCCTGCCCGACGCGGCTGTGCACTTGCCCCGGGCAGTCGGGCAATGGTAATTGTTAAGCCCTGACCGGACGAGTGAAATTGAGAGAAGGAGAACGACATGGCCGGAGCCAATTCTCCAGAAGGATGCAAATGAGCCAGAAGTTCAAAAAACTATTTGTTTAGTGTTTTCAACGGAACCGGTGGTTGAATGAGAAGAATAAAAGGAAGAACTACTCGAACTCTTGGACCGCGACTGAGATTTCGACTTTGAACCCAAAGGCTAATCCGAAGAGCTAGGCTTGAGGAAACGACCTTAATCGTCCCTGGGGGGAGTAGGCTGAGGTTCCTTACTTAAAGGCTTGCCAACCGATAGCAAGAGAGTCTACAATTTTCGAAGGAGTAGATTCCAAGACACAACCGCACAAGCCAACACAAAATATTTGGCCCAAAACCTGCACAGAGGTTAACACAGAGGTTAACACAAAATAGCGGGGGGGGGGGGGGGGGGGAAACGAACTTACCAGTGAAGAAAGGCAACACAAAGAAACTAAAATAAATAAAAGACACTCAAGAAAGTTAAACAGGTGAAAAAATTCTGTAGTAAACAGAAAACAGGACCGTCTTCCATGCCAGCCTGAAAGAAAAGTGATATGTCTGCTAAACCGGAAGTTAATAGGATTGGGAGTTGTGGTAGTACATGGTTCGTGGGGACTTGGAAGAGTGCCAAAAAAGGACCAGCAAAATTTTTTAAAGGACCTATTTAAACCTTGTTTGTAGTTGTACTTGCAGACGTGGTGGGCAGAGCCAGACGCTGATTGTGGCTGAGCAGATTCTTTTTTTTTTTTTTTTTTGGCTGAGCAGATTCATTTGTTGCAGTAGTACTTCTGCTGCTTGCAAAAAATGTCGGTCGCATTGCACCTCGATTCTGCCTTGTGCCTTCTTTCAGCTTTCTTGTGATTTTCAGTCTTTGCTGTTGTTTCAGCACCGACTATCCCATTGACTAGATGTTGATGTTTTTTTCACAATATACACAACGAACTGGATGTTTGTTGTCCATCACTTTTCGGACCCAGTCCTTATAAATGTCTTCTCTCAGCCAACGATCCTGAAAACGAAAACTTTCCAGGTATTTCTACACTTTTTACTTGAAAACAAGCACTGAAGCAACCGCATGTGCGAAGAATTTCAGCATGGCGCATACGATATCTCGCCGAATCTCGCGCATGTGACTGGATTTACAGTGACTATTAAAATTAGATCGTCTGCTCGAAAGATACGAAGGCGATCGATTTTTGGCAAATTTTATTTCATTTAATATATTTTTTGGGAGTTCATTTCTTATGACAAGCTACTTAGTTTTGTTTTTTGGCCCGATTAAAGGATTTAAACTGACCGCACCAATTTTAAAAGGACCTTTGACTGATTTGAAAGGACCTCCTTGCTGATATAAAGGACTTAACAGGCCTTTTGAAGACCGATCAATTTCACAGCACTTTAAAGCACCTGAAAGGACCCCACGAACCCTGTAGTAAGACACTCTTGGTTTTATTTCTGTCTTCCAAGCTAATCTTGTACAAATATGCACTTTGTAGTGGAATGGTAAGGATGATAGAATAGGATGATAGAATAGATATATAATTTTCAGGGTTGTATCGAGAAGATTGTTCTTCTTTTTCTTCTTCCTTCAAGTTCAACCATCCGCCTTCATCGTGACGAAGATTCTGATGGTAAATGATGATTGCTGAGCTGGTCAGTATTTTGTGCTAAAGTTGATGTTAGTTTGAATGCGATTCCAAAGTGTAGCTCAACTCTAGTCTAAGAAAGAAAATTTTCTTTTGTTAATATTACAAATTACAAAGCTCGGAATTCAAAATGGTGCTATAATTAGAAGCAGAGAAAACTAAGTTGTTGAAAATGAGCATAAGAGCCAAAGGTTTGGCATCAATAGACAAATGTCACAAAATCTGAAAATGGATTCCTCATTTCCTGAAGCCAAGGACAGCTGGGATATTTTTTTGTTTTGACTCACTGGAAATGGACTTGGTCAAATTTGTGTTTGGGGCTTTTCTTGTATAATATTCTATAATGTTGATATCGGAAACCCACCGTCTAGAATGTGTCTGTGCTCTCTACCTGTCCGAATTTGAATCGTTTGATATTTGCATTGACCAAGCCCAAGGTCGTGTAAACGTGTGGGCTCCACTCCTGGCTACAGTTGATGTTAGTTATGCATTTTCGTTCTGTTATTGCCCAAAGCTAAGGAATAACTCATGAATCGATACAAACAAATTGAACTTTGTAAATTAAACCTAACGAATGCACAGTAGATCTACAAAACAAAACACTGAATGAGCAATGTCAATGTGAATGTGCATGTGGCATCATGTGCAGCAAAAACAGACCGGAATGTCTTTGTCAAAGACATTGAACCGTACGTCGAGCAAATAGTTGATTCTCTGCAAAGAAAAGAAAGCAAAAAGCGTCTGAAATAGCGCTTTCCTTCAAAAACATAAGAGGGAGGTTTCAAAGCTAATTCAATTACTTACTGTGATCTTTGTGAAGTATAATACTTTGTATCGGTCTAACGAAGCGCAGCAGAGGACACCTCCGTCCTCAATGTATGGCGGAGAAAAGGGAAGAATTGTGGTTGGTTACATTTATCATGTGATTATTTACGTAACTTCCTGTCAGTTAATGGTTGCCATTGAAGCGATAGGCCATTAGGCTGGACCTAGTCTACAGCTGCACTATCAGGGAAGCGTCAAGTGGTTGTAAAATCCTCATCATTAGAGTCCATGGCCTAGATTAATACATTATTTTCCATTCATACTAGCACGAGAAAACAAATATGTGGTTTTGGGTTTGGCTGTGTTTATAAACAAGACATTCAAGGTTCGTTATTTAAGTATTACTAGCGCAACGCCCTGTACCGGTAACGCCTAGTACTGGTAACGCCTTGTACAGGTAACGCCAAGTACCGGTACCGCTGAGTACCGGTTTCGCCGGGTCCGCAAAATATTATATTTTTACTTTTGTGGCTGAAAATAAAAAATGTTTGACCCCTACCACTTTCAAGGCCTACCGATCTCCATGACCTTGACCTTGACCTTGATCTGTATGCAATCATCAGAACAACCATAAGGCAAAGGACCTACATGCCAAGTTTGAAGTCCCTAAGACCAACGGTGTGGACGTTATAGCCCCTTAAAGATTTTCGGTTTTCAAGGTCATACGCCAAGGTGAAGGTCATGACGGTGATAATTTATGCGCGATGCCTTCTCTCATGGTGACACGCCACCACATAAAACTGGAAACGATTCGGTAAAGCAGTTCGGGAGATATGCGTGGGACAGTAAAACCCATGCTGCAGGATCTCTGACATACTTCCTATGACAGGAAGGGTGAAACTGTGCTTCACAGGGAAACAGGTCAAACCCTCTGATTCTGCACAATAGTTCCTCGTCTTTTTTATGCTCAGCAACTTCAAGAACTGTGCTCCATCCTTCACGTTCAAACTTGGATGTAGGTTCAGTTGTCCAAGCATTCTGTGATTTTTGTTCTTTCAACCCCTCTTTGTTATAAAATATGCAGTCTGGTTTGAAGATAATTGTTTCCACTGAGCCAGAAGAACGCCCAGACTGTCTTTGCTCTTGAGTTACTGTTTGTGATTCTGAAGATGATTCCAGCCTATCAAGGTTTTTAGTAAACCTTTGGTAACAGTCACGATGGTAGCCGGTATTCCGGCCGTAAATCATCTGGAACGCACTTGCAAGCCTCTTCCATCCGATATGGAGAATCCAGTGGCTGCAATAGTCTTTTCTTACAAATGTCTTGAAGTTTTATCAGTCTATTCTGAGGTCCTTTGCAGTTAGAGAGGTGAACAAATGATCTCTTGTTAGAATCTTTTTAAATTATTAAAAAATATTAGCTGAAATGAATGACACACACTTCACCAACAGGGCTGTCTTCACGTTTTCGCTTTCTTGAAGCCATGTTCAGTTGAGCATTACACGAGAGGATTCATTCACCTGCACACAAGGAAAACCAAGCACAACAAAGAACAACATTAGTAATACAAATCAAACCATTTTGTTGTTAAGATGCAAATGCATGTGATTTCCAAGTAATAGTGTTATCATTATACATGTACATATGAAATGTAGGAAATTCGTTATTTATTAAAAATAATCACAACATCTAGAACAGCAAATTGTATCATATTACTCTTGTATTTCACTACAATATATTCATTCTATTTTACAGCAATGCTTGTTGCAAATAGCAACAATTGTGTTCTGTTTAAAGCGTATTGTGACGTTTTCGTCGAAATCGCACGTTTAGGGGGTATAGGAGATATATTTAATTTTGTGCGTATGAAAATGGGCCTAGGAGGCCCTAATTGGTCCTGAATTTCCCAAAGGCATTGTTGTGTATGAAAACAACCCCCAAAAAGTCCTGCTTTCTATTTTTTTTCAATGTATCACAGATGACATACAGTCCGTATTGTGAAAATGACGGTTCCAGTAGATAGCGCATCCCTGAAGCCAAGATATACTATATTGGACTACACAAAAGGCTTTTTTAAAGACCCCCTGATCCGCTCAATTTTCTCTCTAGAAACGCCAAGAAATGACAGACAGAAGTCGTTTTGCAGGAAGCGCGCTACGCATTATGCTCAGGTTACCCAGGAATTGGGCGCTAAAGGTGCTCATTCTCACCTGGATTTTTTCCACACAGATTTGCCTCGTTTCTATACGAGGTTAATTAATATCATTTACGTATTAATTGTCCTCGTATACAAACGAGGCTGTGCATGGGAGATCATTTTGATGAATGCAGACTTTATCATTTGAGTTATGAGACTTGTAAATCCTCGTATCAACCGAGACAAAGCGAGATGGAAGCAACAGTGTCGATTCAATGAGACCAAGGTTGGTTAAATGCGAAGTTGGTAGGCCTAACGAACATTAAGGATAGCAGTAACGTCCCTTCCGACGTCAGTACGTTTGATTAAGAAGGAGGAGGAGAACGAGTGATGGTGATTCTAGGTCGAGTTGCGTTTTCCCTGCGATAGCAGCGAGTACCAGTATCGAGTATCATCAGTATGGCTACCCTTCCGAGTCGGACATGAAAGATCCAGATCCAGTTTGAGCCTACTTGAATGTGCTGTGCAGATCAAGTAGAACCAGCCAACGCCAAGCCAGTCAGATGCACGGGAACAGGTAAGATGCCTTCGCGACGTAGTAATCAAATGTGCTTGTTTGCAGACCAGTGTTTAGGTGCATACTAACAGTTACAAAGTGGTAGATCAGGATCTAGATCTATTTTTATGGTAGTCTATACTTCATGTCAGCAGCTGCAGATGAAAGAAATGTTAGTCTTGTTCATTCTGTTCTGTTTATCGTGATTGCTGCAATCAGTTATTTGTGAAGATAGAGTAGGTTGAGTATAGATCTATAAGCAAGCAGCATGACTGTACAATCTCTGAATCTGTTCTTTGACTTAGCTAATGTTGATCATCCCGAATCGTGAATCCTGACTTTGTACATTGACAGCTACTTTATACTGGTGTTTACTGTTGAAATGCACTGCCAAAGGCAATTTTAATTATTGGCAGAGGCACGAGCCTGTATTTCACATTCTCCAGGCAGGGTACGGGCCCGTATTTCACATTATCCAGGCAGGGTACGGGCCCGTATTTCACATTCACCAGGCTCAATCACGGGACGCAAAAAATGTGCGTAAATGTCTTCCAAAACTACTAATAGCATTAACTCTGACATGTTCCTAGAACCCTAGATCTATCCCTAACCCTGTTCCTTACCAAGAAGCGTTAAATATACGAAATAAGAAAATGCATTGTTGATGAAAAATTCGACAAGGAAAAGTTACTATACTATCCCAGAAGATGGTCTGAGTGTTGCAACAACACCGTACCCGTAGCCACTGTGCTAATTATTCTGAGGACTCTTGCATCGACAAAGTGCCACTGCATTGTTTAAAAAATGATTTTTGTGTGCATAGACTAGTAGACCTAGTAGTAACACTAGTAGTAGCAGTAGTAGGCCTAGTAGTAGTTGTAGGAAGGAAGGAAATGACTGCTTAACGTCATCCAGGCTGGAACAGGTACATGTTGGAAGTTAATAAACATAAAGATGGTGGGGCGATCCTGGAGGTACTGCACTACCAGGAAAGTCCCAATGCTTTTTTAAAATATAAATATGTATGTGCCTAAAAGGAATTACGGTACCGTGGGATCTCCCTTATAAGACTCCCTCCCATGTATGACCTACTTCTCTGAGACATAAATTTCCCTTCTTTGTAAGTATTAATGTTACTTCCCTTATAAGACCCCTCCCTTTCAAGACCTCATTTTGGATGATTTTTGAAGGTCTTATAAGTGAGGTTCCATTGTAGTAATATTATTGAGTAGTAGTAGTAGCAACAGTAGTAGTAGTAGTAGTGGTAGTAGTAGTAGTAGTAGTAGCAGTAGCAGTAATAGTAGAAGAGATGGAAGATTAAGAAGAAGAGAGAGAGAGAGACAGACAGACAGAGAAATAGAAAAGGAAGAACAGGGAGATGGCAATGAGATACATTCCCTCCCCCACCCCCCCCACACACATACATAAACATACTTGCACACAATGTGACGCATAAAAAAAACCATGTTCATGCTTAAACACAGGAACTATTAAAGTGACTGTAAATCACAACATAATAGTAATAACAGTGAAGCATTTACATAGCGCATTCCTCCGCCAAATGTGGAGCTCTATGCGCTTAACAGAAAATCAAAAAGTAATAAATAATGATTATTACAGAGAGAGATAGAGCAGAAGAGGAGAAAGTGACAGAGAGACAAAAAGAGAATGAAACAGGAGGAGATAGAGGAATGAAGAGAAAAAGAAGAGGCAGGAGAAAAAGAAGAGGAAACGGGAGTGATAGAGAAGGCGATGGAGGGGTGGGGGTGGGCAGATGAGGTGGCAGGGGGTGGGTGGGAGTGGGGGAGGGAGAAAGAGCGTGCAATCTAAAGAAAGGAGAAGGTGAAAGAGCAAGGGAAATGTGGGCAGTGGAGTGGGTGGGGGATAAAGCGACAGAGTATGATTGTGACCCGGCACCACGCAAGGGACATTAACAGGCTGGCAAAGTCAAAAATCTTGTTTTTTAATCAATTTTGAGTTATGGGTATTTTTGTGCTTTCATACCTTATCTTTCACATCCATACAGTTTAATCATTATGGTGGTCTCTGAATACTCAAAACAGTTGGTTTGTGCATTTTCTTAGGATAGGATAGACTTTAGACTGATGCTCAAAATGGCCATCAGTCACCTTACTAACTTTAAATGAACATATTAGAAGCGGAAACCCTGTGCGCTTATCTGTAAATAAGGTTTTTTTAAACCTAAGCGGCTTCCGCACATAACTTCCGCGTATGTGTGTACATGCGCCTACTCTACAACAAAAAAGGATACAAGAATTTAAAAAAAAATATTAATTAGAAAGAGAATTGCCTGAGTCATTTTCTCAGAATGGTCATTTTGACACTTAATGTCCCTTTCGTGGTGCTGGGCCACATAGTAGTAGTAGTTTTGTTTCAATCGTGACACAGCCACACCCGTTGACTGGATTGTTTAGCGAATATAAGATAGTTGTTTTTGTCTTGTCAGTCCTATTTTCTGGGCTGTACAGTGGCGTTGCTCCCAAGGCCACTCATCCTGACGGTTTGTCAGGTCGCAGAATCAGACACCAGCAGTATAAAGGAAGCAAATTTATGTTACATCATAAAGATCAAACAAAAGCAACGCCGAGCGGCTGCAAAGTCCCCTCGCAGCGTCGCCGAGCTACTCCGAAATCGGAATGTGTCGGCTGTACACACAGCGGGGAGACCGAAGCGGCAAATATCAAAAGAAAACGTACTTACATAAAAACGCATCAAAACAGCACGTATGATGATGATGAAAATGATGTTTTACGTCCTCTCGGTCACAGACACATATGGGACATTTGTAAATACAAAGATGGTGGGAACAATACTGACTGCAATGCCCGGAGGCAGTGCAACACCAGTAAAGTCCCGAGTTTTTAACAATATAGATAGGTGTAGCGGTAACCACGCCTCGGTTAAACCTCATTGGCTATGGTACCGCCGCATGCATGGTATAAAACAGCACGTAACTGAATAGTTTTTTTATATATGTAGCCTTGGGGTTCGAACCCGTGATTTGAGCGCACAGAAAAATTCATGACAACTGTATTATAGACCATTCATCAAGAAATGTGAAAAAAAACTGCATTGAAATACATGCAAAACTTCGCGAGATATTAGCGATTATGTGTTTTGGGGTTTGAACCCCGTAACTGGCGCGACCTTGACCTTAATGTAAAACTAAATACATCTGTGGATAGCTTGCATCTTGGCAGACTAGTATACCAAATTTGATGATGATAGACTGAATAGTTTTTGAGAAAAACGGACGAATAGCCGGACGGACGGACGGACACCGGACGGACGGACCAGACAGAAACAATAGTTCCCCGAACCTTCGGCTCGGGGACTAATTCTATAATAATTGGTTGACATAATAAACAAATATTGTATGAAATTGTCTGTCAATTTCAGGCGGCCGTGTGGAAACTGCAGCATCACGGAGAGACCGAGTGAATGCCTCTGCTGTGCAGAGGTGAAGGAGATGGCACTTCTGCAGAGATACCTGGAGGTAAGTGTATTACTGAGCTCCCTGGGTTCAAGCCTGTGTGTTTGGATATATATACGTCCTAAACACAGCATGTACTCACAGTACTGGCGGCAGTAAGATAAGAACAAGTAAGAACATGCTTTATTCGTCACAACAAATAACAGAATGTAAGCTTATCAACTGTTTTGTATTATTGATCCGATGATTTCTATGGCTGGCCAACATTTCCAGCCTGGTATTAGAAAAATCTGTGGGCGAGTATATTTCAAAAGTCACTAGCACAACGGGCGACTGTACATTTCGATACTGCACGGCCCTGGGTTTTTTTTACCCAATGAGTCTCCCTAGACCATCTCTCCCTTCCGGGTGACCGGAATAACGTCGAATGTGCGGTTGCGCCTAAGGTCGAAACAAAATGGCATGACTGACAAGTGTGCCTAATGTCGAAAATTTCATGTAAGTTTTACGTTTGAGCCTAAGGTCGAATGCACAGTTGAGCCCAACGTCGAATTTCAAAGTTGTGCCTAAGGTCGAATGTACGGTTGAGCCTAAGGTCGAATGCATCGTTGAGCTTAAGGTCGAATGTACAGTTGAGCCCAACGTCGATTTTCAAAGTTGAGCCTAACGCCGAAATGCAGTGTTGTGCCTAAGGTCGAATTGCACAATAACAACAGTTTTCATGTTCATACAATATAGAATTTTTGCGAGATCCTTCCATGATTCGGTGCATCTTGACGCTCTCTTGCCGCCACACTGACAGAATCTGTGGGAATAATATATTCTGATTTAAATTACTTCAGTGAGATCTTCATTGAATGGCAAGAGCAACCGTACTTTCGACCTTATTCCGGATTCCCTCCCTTCCATGTAACTAACTATCAAAGCAATGTCAGCTGTCTGCTAACAACATGCCAGCACTGGTACTGAAAAGAAAGGAAAGGCAGCCTCCTCAATCTCCTCCACCCCATTCCCTCTCACCTCAAATCAGTTCTCTTCCTATTTACTTCTCTCCTTTCTTTCCCACTCTTTTCTCTGTCTCTTCCTCTCTCTCATTCCCTCTCCTGTGTGTGTGCGTGTGTGCGTGCGTGTGTACGCGCACGCTTGTTTAGCGATTTGGGGTTTTGATTTCTTTGGGCTAGTGAAAGTGTGTTCAGGTGAGTACATTTTTCATGTTGCTGGCCCGGAGGGCTGGTGAAAATGTTAAAGGTTGGCCAGCCCTGCTATACAAAGTACAACGTAATTTTTCTTATCTTTATCACTGTTAGAATATTATGCAACAACAAAGCTAAAATAGAGGCTCCAACAAACTGTGCGTGTTTGACCCTTCTACCATCTCTTGTCTTACAATACATGGTCTGACTGTTATGATACACGAGCATTCATGTTAGATGTCAACATTTCACCCGTAATACATAAAATATGATATAAATGATCAGCAAAATGTTCTTAAAAATCAAAATATTTTATTTTGAACCAAAAAAATATTTTCATGTCTTACTATCCTTGGTAACATTATTTTATGGATTATGATAAATTAAAATCACCATTTGCACATCTTTGACTGCTTTAAGCCAGCTTATAAGTATCTCTTATTTGTATGGCATAGAAATGTTCTCATATGATATAGTTTTACTTTGTGTGCAGCCGTTACCTGTACACACCATAGCACCAGCTGATGAGGTTCATGTGGGGCTACCTGGGCAAGGACATTAGGGGTCGTACATCCTGCCCGTGCTGTCCTCCAAACCAGCCAGACCTTCCAGAGTGCAGACGGCTACGTAGAACCACTGTCAAATGGTTATAAACCAGGATGTGGCTGTCTGTGTTGATATTAAGTTTTTTTTTAAAGTTTTATAGTACAATCATGTAGTAGTACTGCAATAACTCAATATGGCTTAATGTTATCGAGTATTGTGGAACTTAAAAAAATTAAGCATACAATGCTTTTAAAAGGCGTAATTAGCCTTTGGCTTAGACTGAAGTATGTATGTTTTAAAAAGTAATTGAGTAGAAAAAAAATTTCAACTCATCTAGCGCCATGTATTTTTTGACGTTCTTGGTTCTCTTTCTCTTCTCTCTCTTGCCATTAGGTCTGTTTCTGCTTTGTTCCATTTATGTCATCCGTGTGTGTTCGCTTTGCATTGCGTTTTTGTTTGAATGCGCTATGAATGCTTACGTGTGTGTGTGCGTTGATTTGATCAAGATTCAGCACTGTATAAATAAATACTGTAATTGTATGTTGTTGTTGTTGTTATCTGTTGCATCTCAACCAACAAGAGCGATGTAAAAAAAACCTGTCGAAAGCGCTTGCATTGCTCTAATGGCAGAAACAGTGACAAAAGAGACGCACATGGCAGGGTGCTTGGCAGTGAATGTATTTGCATTTGGTGGGAGTGTAAAGTGATGTATTGAACGAATATATTCGCCCGTGGTGCTAGAAGAGTCAAAAAATATATTCAACAGTAAGGTGTGTATGGCACCTTTAAAGACCCCCCATGTCACTTATCAAATTCATGGCTTTCACGTGTTTTCCCTCTTATAGCTGGTAAGGAATCTTAAGAAACCTTCCTAGTATAAGAGGGAACGTGACACGTGACGTAGGGGGTATTTAATACTTTTATTCAGTTCTTTACATTTTCGTACTTATACTACACTGTGTTTAGCACATATATTAATGAAGCACACAGGGTTGAAGTTAAACCCATGCTCAGTAATACACATGCATCTAGGTATCTCTTCCAGGAGAAGTGTTATGTTGACTTAGATCGTGTGTGTGTGTGCGCGCGCGCGCATGTGTGTGTGTGAGGAGGGGGCGTGGATGTGTCTGTGTGTACGGGCGTGCGCGCACGCGTGTGTGTGTGTGTGTGTGTGTGTGCATTGGCATTGCAAATACTATATTTTATTCTTTACGCCTAGTGTTCATATATGTGTTTATTCTAGTCATATATATTTAGTCCTTATCTACAATGCTCAGTGTGTATTGTATGTGTATTCATTGTATTTTAGTGTTTTAATTTTTATGTAAAATGCTCTGAGCTCCCCGCAAGGAGTAGAGCGCTATTCAAATATCCTTATTTATTATTAATTCCTTCATTGGAAAACTCTCTCTCTCTTTGAAAGCATTCTACTGTGCAGTGCCATAGATGAAACCACATGCCAGGAAAAGCAGGAATCCTTATTTTTTTCATGAAATTCAGTTTCGGGGACTTTGACCCCTGACCCGCACAAACGACTCCGCCTCTTGACCCCACCAAGGCCAACCCCCATGCCTTCCTGCTTTTCATATCATCCAGGTTTATATAGAGGATGGATCATGTACAGGATGTACCCATTTTCATTTGGCAATAACTCAATGAAAAGTAAATTTATTCCTGCCATTTTGTGGATTCTGTAGACACTTTTTGTTTCTATGAATTATGCATGTGATATCTTTATACACTTTAATATTGGTTTTCCTTATTTTTACTGTAATGTTATTGGTATTGGTCGTTACTTTTTAGTCAAACGTTTTTGTTCTTTAATCTAAGATGTGTGTGTGTGTGTGTGTGTGTGTGTGTGTGTGTGTGTGTGTCTTCTGTGTTTGTTTAAATTTTACATATGTACACTTATTCATTTTACTTATGTTGTCAGCATTATCAGTTATTATGATTTGGGAGTTAGATATTGCTTTTATCCTATCTCGAGAGGCTTGCTGTTTATCACACGAAGTCGGAGACTGAGTAAACAGCAAGGCTCGAGAGATAGGATAAAAGCAATATCTAACTCCCAAATCATAATAACGGATATATACCGATGTGTATCAACAGAAAAGCAAGAAAAAGAAACAGGCTCAGATCTGTAGCGAAATGAAAACGCGTCCATTTTTCACAACAGTGGTCGCAGCACACACTCTGTAACAGACATTCTTGCGCAAAGAATATAGTTCAACAAAATAGAAAATTTTAACTCAAATGTACTTCATAAGATGTGGTAACAAAACATAAACATAAACAGAAGCAACGAACTGAAACACTACCGACAATTGCTGTTATTGTAACCTGTAGGCCTAAACACCAACAATAAAACGTACACACTTAACGAGAGCGAGTCAATTTCAACACACCGTGAAAAAGAGGGGAGTCAGCTTTGACAAGAACGATCACAGGCCCCTAAAACACGCTTCTTTTTTTCTTCTTCTTTTTAACGAAGGTGCGGTAGCTCTTCGCACAGGTTCAGTCAGCTCATTTTTATTTCCGGACTGAAGATGAATTCGAGCTGTTTTGCGACAGTATTGCGTCTACATTATCAACATGGACTCTCCATGTGCCAAAATTACATAGCTCGAATCGTCTGCTAATCGAGGCGGTCATGAAGTTGAGTAGCCTAGGCCTTGATACATGGCTAGACATTTCAAGTGGCAGGCACATAATGGTTTGTGCAGATATGTGACATGTACTATTGATTCATTCAAACAATGAATCTTCGTTATGTACTAGCATTAATGTTGTCGTCAGCGCTGAATGAATCCTAGGGGTAACATTGCACAGCTTGGGTTTGGTATGAACAGCTCGCGTTTGCAAGCCGTGAGATATATAACTGTGACGTCAAGTTTCTAATAGCAACAGTGTATTCTTACACCTTTTCTCACGCGCGTTTACACTAAGCCTATGGGTTAATATATGCAAATGATATCTCTGGATATTGTTTTATATCTCACGACTGGCAGGCCTCTTTGCATTACTTGTACATCGGTATATTGTTTTATGTTTAAGACAGTGGAACCTCTCTTATCAGACCGCCAAAAATAATCCAAAATGACGTCTTTAAGGGAGGGTCTTATAAGGGAGGTAATTTTAACACAAAGAAGGGCAACGTCTCAGAGAAGTAGGTCTTATGTGGGAGGGAGTCTTATAATGGGAGGTCTTATAATGGAGGTTCCACTGTAGTGTGATATCTTTTTTATACACTTTTATTACTGCTTTTTATTCATGTTGCTTTGTTTACTGTGATGGTATTTATTCATTTATTTTATCTTATAGTACTATGGACTTTACTTTTATCTCCTTATTTACTGTAATATTATTGGCATTGATACTACTTTTCTTCGAACAGTTATTTGTATACCCAAGATGTGTGTGTGTGTATGTGCACGCACGCGCGCATGTGTGTGTGTGTGTGTGTGTGTGTGCATGCGCGTGCGTGTGGGCATAGTGATGTCTCCCAGTCATACTTTAACTCTAGTTAGATCAGTTAGTCTTAATAATTAATATAATGTATATGATGACTTATTTAATGTAATATAATATGTTTTGTGTCATGATCATCTTCTTACTGTACTTGTTGTCTGTTGTTTGTTTGTCTGGGGACAGCAGCAACATTTCCTTTTATGCAGTTTTTAAAAGGACAATAAATGATTTGATTGATAGATTTGATTGATTGATTGATTGATTGTTTGATTGACTAACATAATTTTTGTTTGTCCAAGCCACTCTTGAGTCGATAATGTTTTACTACTCTTTTTGTTTTACTGATTAATAAAAATGCTCACTCCAGGTACCACGTTGTGCCGAATGACTGCAGCATCACAAACATTGAAATTGTCCATGTATTTTACTCAGCATCTCTTGTGGGGTCCATCTGATTTCCTTCTTGTTCTCTTTTAGCATTTCTGTTATCTCTGGGTTATAACGAAAAACTGTTTACCTTCAGTAGTTAAAAAGAACGTAGTGGACAATTTCAACGTTTGTGTTGATGCCATAATATTACGACATGGTACCTTCATTGTGCCTATTGTGAAAAAGTGTCGTGAAACACTGTTGATTTAAGAGTGACGGGATTTTTAAAAAAATACATGTCTGTAGATTCCAGGGATGAAGGATGATAGAGAAATGTCTATTTTCCTTTCAATTATGGAGAACAAACAATGGTTTCAGGTTTATATGTAACAATTTTGATATTGTGCACAGTTATATCAAACCTTCATGCATCTTTGTAAACCTTTGTGCAATTTGTGTGTGTGTGTGTGTGGTGAAACATGCATTTTTATCTGTTTGTGTTTAGTTTGTGGAAGGAAAATTTTCATTTGAACTTTGTTTCAATGAACAATAACGTTGTAGGGTCTGTGCACATTTACAAAACCTTCCATACTAAAAACCCACCCGCAGAGTGGCACAGAGGTAACGCGTTCGCCTCGTGTCAAATAAACCCAAGTTCATACCTGGGAACAGCAGACTGAGATTTTTCCTCTCACTCTGCACTAGGCCTTGCGGTCTGAACGTGAAATCTTTCAGATGAGACGATAAACCGAGGTCATGTGTGCCCATGCACTTTGTACATGTACGAGTGGCAACGAAAAAGTTGTCATTTGCTCAAAATTTACCCCCACCCACCCTTTCCTTCTTCATGTCACACAAAAATCACATGCAATTTTTTTAAATGGGTTGCGCACCTCAGGCTGCGACGTTCGCTCCAGGTTGGAACAACACGGATTTCACAGACGCCTCTATGACTATTTTGTTTATATATACAAATACCAATTCGCCAATACAGTGAAAAATAATCATGTAAAATACAGATAGATGTCTGCGTGTATGTGCATACACATTCATATTTGTTACCTAAATACCAAAAATGACTTCCAGAGTTCTTCCCCTCGGATTGCTTATGGGTTTCAATACTGAAGTTTTCAATAATGTGCACAGTCTTAAGAAGTGAATTTTAATTGATTGATTATTCACACACACACACACACACACACACACACACACACACACGCACACACCACACGCGCACACACACACACATGACAGATATAGAAACATATTTCTATTCAAATTTACTCCCCATTCTTTTACAAGAAGTCCAACATTAATGCAGATAATTAAAACAACGTAAATTACTTACTATGCAAATTTTTAAAGGTGTGCATGCAAGCACTTTTAATAATCAATCTAAATCATAAATACAAACATTATAGTCTTCATTTACAATTATTGTTTTTCTTGCCCTGAGATAAGCAACACCAAAATGCGGCCATCTTGTACTGAAGTCACACTTACACACGCACACACACACACACACACACACACACACACACACACACACACACATACATACATACACACACACACACACACACATATACACACACACACACACACACACTATTGGATTTTTGCTTTCACTGAGAAGCAAAATTCTGCTATATTTAGGAAAAGGACAGGGTTAGGATCAGCCTAGGAGTATTTTGATATAACTGTAAGAAGCCCACTTTCGGAATGATGGTGGTAAACATGAGGGGGTGACCGAAGTACAAGATTTTCCTAAACGCTAGCACTTTGATTTGAAAACAAAAAGTCCAGTAAAAGCAAATTCAACATGCACACATAGCAGAATCCAACTATTCCTGTAGGAAATACAGTGGATTCCTGCTAACTCAAAAACACTGGATGACTCACAATAATTTTGTGGTCCTACTTTAATAATCCTTTAATGCTGTAACTCCTTAGTACGTTGATCACTTTTTCTTTGACCTTTCTTCTTTGACATCTCACTGCAGATTCAGTTCAAGTGTTCTCGAGTCCCAATCATGTCCTCCAACCTGTACTGGTTGGTAGTCTCTGGAGAGGGGGCTAGGTGGGGCTGGCTCCTCTCTCTGCCTCTCCAGCATCTCCGCCAGTTTGTGAGTGGAGGCCAGCTGGCCCACCACCTCCATCAAACTTGTAACATAGTCTGCAAATATATTAACAATTGCATGGTAAATAATTTCACTTTTTAACGATATTGCTTTTAAAAAATTATTTTATAAACAAAAGTTCCCCCATTTGGATACCGGGGGGTCTTTTGTATATTCCCCCAACCTTCTGGAAGTTCTGTGCTTGTAACTTCCTCTAATCTGTCACTCTCTTTGACTCTGCCTTTTCCCTTTGCTTACTGTCGGCTACTATCTGACCTATTGGCCCATTCCCCTGCCTTTAAAAAAAAATTCAAATAACTTTTCTCCATTTAGCTCTTCCGGAATCGGAATGTGTCAGCTGTACTCAGCGAGGAGACCAATGAAAACTGAAAACTGAAAACCGGACACATACGTACTTGGTCCCATTATGGCCTTTTGGCCTGGGAACGCAGAAGAAGACGAATGAACAAAAGTTGACCATGGAACCCTTGCAAGAAATACCTGTGAATACAAAAAGTGAAGCATGTAAATACTTGGTGTTATTTGTACAATGAGGAAAGCAAATAACATCACATATCTGTCCTTCAAAATAAATAGGCCTACATGAAATAATAAAATAGAATGTTTTATGTGCCTTGTTACTTCCTGAACATCATTTATATTTACTTCACACATCTTGTGAAAATTAGCATGGGTAGGGAACTATCCATTAAAGGGATACAACTCCCCCACCAAAGTTGCCTATGCCAACTCCACCAGCCATACTAACCCTGTATGAATTAAGATTACAGAGGAACAAATCCACTCACTTTCTCAAAAAGGAGGAGGCACGCTCGCCCATGTAATCATACATACAGAACATGGCAAACTATGGTAGAGAGAACTGTGTACAAACAAAACAATATTAATTCAAGAATGGCATAGCTTTCTAATCACGGATATGTTGCACACATACAACACACGAGTCCCCTTCCCTTTTCTAGTTCTATAGATTCTCTTTTAGCCTTACTATTTCACTATTCAAATCCTTTCTCACATCTTAGTTTGAATTATTAAAGATGACTTTATTAATTCACAGAAACTTACACAAGTCTGCAGTGTGTGTGTGCGTGCGTGCGTGCGTGCGTGCGTGCGCGTGCGTGCGTGCGTGCGTGCGTGCGCGTGTGTGTGTGTGTTGTTGTGTAAGCATGCAAGTACATAAGTGCCCTGGGCAAGGCATCTCCACTACAAACAAATTCTAGCCTAGCCCGCCAGAATAACATCTGACCCCTCTCCTATCTGGTAGTCATAGTCGGAAACGACAGACTAGCATACAATACAAACACAAGTGCATACATACTAGTAACTACTGATTTTTACCCGCATGTGGTCGGTATCTGTTGGAGACCCCTGTCCATCCTGCACAGCTTGTGATATGGACTGCACCTGTAATATAAGATATTCAAATATTAACTGTTAAAATACCTGTAGGTCACTAGAAGCAAAAACATAAGTAATAGTATTTTACAGTTTTGTGAACATAAGCTATAACAAATGCAACATAATCAAACTACACATAGCTCAACTGTGACTTGGACATTTAAAAACATTGAGAGCCAGAGATTCAGATAAGTTTTATATACAAAGTTCTAAATATAACATGGACTTTGGACACTCTTTTGCTAGTTTTATTTTACACTAACACTTGATTTTCGCTTTACAAAGAAAACTTGCAACATTTTCCAAGGAAAAACATTTTGACCACAAAAAATACCCACACCAATTACACAAAGTGAGATGATCATTTTGAGGGGCCTAGTCCTCTTTGTCAATCCATGAACTGATGCTCAGCTAAAAAAAATCCCACTGACAAGGATGAAAACTTTAGCAAACTATTTTTTTAATATGATGATTGAAATACAATCATAATTTTAAAGGCATGCTTCAAGCAAACAAAACAGTGATCAATGAAGGGAAGTTTATAAGCCGCAAGGCTTAGACTTGAGCCAGTCTCACACTATACTATTCTGTACTATGATGTTTTTGTGTATAAATTTGTATAAGAATGGAAACACAAAAGACGCATGTTTATCAATCAGAAAAAAAAGAAGTAAAATGAATTGACTATCGCTGCGTCACTGTGTGCATGCGCACGCGCGCGCGCGCGCGCGCAAACGTCACTGTGCATGCGCGTGTGTGTGTGTGTGTGTGTGTGTGTGTGTGTCTCTCTCTCTCCATGTGCATGCATTATACTGTATATGAATCGGGATGCTTATTAACAGTGATGTCCCGAGATCCAGGTCATAGGCCACTGACCTATTAAAATTGAAAATGTTATTTATTGTGTTCTCCCCTGTCAGGACAAATGTCTAATTAAATTTGCCAATACTGGCACGCTTTGTCTTATTGATTTCGGCAAGAGCTGGGACATTGTCCTGTTGATTTCTCTAATCTCAGGACAGTTTGTCCTGTCACTTTTCTATCCTCGGTACATCACTGGCTTACATACTGAATTTTACCTGTATGTAGGAGACTCCTGTCTGTCCTGTATGGATGCCATGGACTGCCCTTGTTTGATCAGAAGAAAACAAAAATTATAGGGGAGACCAAATTCATAGATAACCATTCCCCTGTGGGATATTGGGAGGTAGTTGTCTTGTGCCTTCTGGAAGTTCTGTGCCTCTTATTTCCTCTATTCTATCACTCCATTTGACTGCCTTTTCCCTTTGCTTACTGTCATCTACAATCTCTCTGCCTTACTGATCCATTCTCGTGTTTTTGTTCTAGACATTCTTACAAAGTTTTTCTGCATTTGAAAACGGACATGCTGATCCTAATTATTTATAAGGCGCATAACGGCAGCATGGCACATCTGCATTTATGATAGAAGACTGTCTAAGTGGTTGAAGAAGAGCAAATAACCAAACATACTAGATCTAACACCAATATGACTTAGGGTATAATGTTACCAAATTTTTAAAAAAAAACGTGCAGTAAGCTACTAAAGGTTAATTGGCTCTAGTTAAAATAAAGTACATGTAACGTACAGTAGTTTTCTCTTCTTCTTCTTCTTCTTCTGTGGTGGTGAACAACCTCTTTATCTGGAAGTAACTGTACACACTTTAGGGGGTGACCATAGAAAAAGAGGCGGAAGAGGGAAAGAGAGAAAAGGGTACACACATTTCATTAGGCCTATCACAGTATCAGTTTTCCAAGAAAAGGCTATTCACGTCACCCTATTAATTATTATTTACTTGGGTTCAGCTTCAATATATAAGGTAAAAACAGGAGTAGCAAACAAAATTTAAAAAACTAGTTCCGGGCTGGGGAGGGGAAAACTACAGGAAGCTGCCGTCAGCTACTAATTTTCACGTTCGCCCCCAGCAAGCTGGAAACTAGCCGACCCTAAACACCCCAGGTAGTGCCCAGGCCCCAACCATAAAGACAATTGATTGAGACACTGCTCAATCAATCAAACAAGTGTACTTACACTTCGTTTTTCCACTGTAGGCTAAGTAATGTTGATCATCGACAGGTGCGTTGATCATTTTGATGTAGATCTAGGGAAACATCAATGTTTTGGCTATTGTGACTGACGAAAAGAATTATGTTGTTGCTGGTACTGCACACAAGCTGATCGGTGAACGTTTGGCACATCTCTTTTCCGTAATTCTTGTCGGTTTCACGTCATTACTTTCCGCTAAACAGGCTAGAAGTTTGTCAAACAGCCCACCAGTCTACGTGTGTCAAAGATCTAGATCTACAGGAAGATTATCTTCAAGATAGAAGATTTAGCGATGATGTCTAGACTCTAATCTTTCCTTTCTGTGGAATCACATCATCCAGATCTGTGCATCCAAATAGCACACACTCATATTTTCATCCGTTTTGAGAGTAGAATCTATTGACACTAGGTAGGCCTAGTGTAGATACAGATTATTCGTTCGTTTGTGGCACTGTCAACACAGTCGTGCAAGCTCAAGGCCTATCACAGTATCAGTGTCTGGCACACAGCAAAATGTCTCTGTTCGATTCACATTTCCGGTGATCCGTATCATAGTTTCTAAGTATTGGAGACGTAGAATATCTTGGAATTATTGAAGAACAGGACTGAATTTCTCTACGTTAATGCAAAGAAAGCCGTTCGCTTCGCAAATGAAGTTCTTTCATAGAATTCTTAGTTGTGCATTGAAAGTACATGTCGTTCACAATGGCTGCGCCCTGTAGCCAACATGGCGCCCGTCTATTGTGGTAAAGGACTAAACATGTCCGCACCCTGAGTAAACATGGCGGCGCCGTAGTAAGTTGCCATGTAAACAACAATGGCGCTAATTAACCTGTACAGGTGAGTTAAACCCGTTTCTGGCTGAATTATAAAAAGACGGTGCAGAATTTTCAAAAACAAATGTGAACGAAGGAATCTAGTTACAATTTAGGAGTCTTTCAACACGTTTTGGTCGCTTAGATCAGTAGGTCTTGGGGTGCATGGTGACCATGGTCTGCTTGCCAACTATAACTAACACCAGGAGACACTTTTTCAGTAACAGAGTGGCTAACTATCAGAACGCACTTCCTGCTCAAACAAAAACTTGCACCTGATACTAACAAATTTAAAAACCTCCTGGACAAAGACATAGTAAACCTTAGTAAATTAAAATACCAGTCTGACTGATAGTCTACTAAACAGCTGTGGCAACTGAATTTTAAAAAAGTCCCAATCAAAAGAAAGGACGCTTGAGAGGCCGCGAGGCCTGGTCGTCCTACTTGACCTGACCTGAATTTAAAAAGTGCATTAAATACTAACTCTTTCAAAAATCTATTCTGACAAGTGGGAAAATTATAAAGTACGTATTAATATATGATTATGATGACTGATTTTCAATCGCCAATAGCGCAAAACCATGAGCAATCGATAGACCTTGATATAGCATTACAACTGCATAAAACCAAAGACTGTATAGAATAGAATAGAATATCTTTGATAAAACGAAGGGACCTTAAAAAACCTCGTCCCTATTTTCTGATCTGATCATCTGTAAACTTCAGTAGTGGGAAATAAAAATAGACGACTGGAAACTTTAAGCCAGAATAATGCAATAATGTAAGAGAATCATACAACAAACAAACAACTACACGACAAGTGTAAAATGACGTTATTTTATTCACAAGAGACAAAACTACTGGATATTTCGGAGAATGCGCCTTTATCAACATAGACAAACAAGAAAACAGCAAAAGGAGCAAAAAGCAGACAACAAAAGTCAAAAGGAGCAAAAAATCAACAAGATAAAAAAAAAATACTTCCCCTCTACAGTCCAATGCGTAAATGATGAGAATCAATCAATCAATAAGTTTATTGGCTTGGAATAAGAAGAATTCAGCTTGTGAGTGGGGATAAAAACATATTACATACAAAGTAACATAGACATTATACAGCATACAAGATGAACAAATACTAGCGGAGAAAGATCTTGGTGTTATAGTTGATCCATTACTATCTTTTGAACCACACATCAACGATACTGTTAAAAAGGCAAACCGTACTGCTGGTCTACTAATCAGAACAATAACTAATAAATCAAAGGAAATTATGCTACCTCTTTATAAAACATTAGTACGCCCCTTATTAGAGTATGGAAATCCTGTCTGGTGTCCCTTTTTTAGAAAACATGTTGATCATTTAGAAGGTGTCCAAAGGAGATTTACGAAAACAATTATTGGAACCAGAGATATGGACTATGAGGACAGACTAAAGTATTTGGGAATACCTAGTTTGGAATACAGACGTCTAAGAGGCGATTTGATTGAGGTGTATAAAATTCTTAATAAGTTTTATGATCCTAACACAACTAAAACTTTACTAACTTTAACTGACGAGGAGAGAACACGAGGGCATGATTTTAAATTAACAAAAAAACTAAATAACAGTCGTTCAGCTCAAAACTTTTTTACTAACAGAGTAATAACTGCATGGAACAATCTTTCTAATGAAACTGTAAATGCATCATCACTAAATAGGTTCAAAAATCTTATTGACAAAACATTTAATACTATTATGTACTCCACAAATTTGGAGAAATAAAATAAAATAAAAAAAACCCCAAAAAGCAAAAAACAAATACACAATAGCCGTAGTAATTCACGGGCAAACAAAAAGAAAAACGAAAATAAATATTTATATTTGAGAAAAATATCTAGAGGGCAAAAGGCTTCATAAGCCTACAGAGCCTAAACTGATATGATAGCTCTTAGACAAATACTCTTGGTTTTCATGTTTATTTCCTGGCCTGTGTAAATGGTAAGCCTTTTCAGTCCAAGTGAATGACCACAGGTAGACTACGCGTGAACAGAGCGTGTGACTATTTTTTTTTTTTTTTTTTTTTTTTGTGGATAGGTCTAATGTTTAGACCCTGATATGATCTGTCGTACGAGCAGTTATGTAGCTTATGTATCGGCTGACTTTACAAAACGACCATCTGACATTTCAAGATGAAATACCATTGGTTGAATAAAAATGAGCATGCGCTTCTCGCACTTCCGCTAGGAACGACAACTCTTTCTAACAATCGTGTGATCAGTGTGCTGTTTACGCATCGTCTGTTCAGCTGCTAGTATAAAACTGGTCACAGAAACATCGGAGTATTAGTCTACCCAGTGCGTGAAGGATTTTTTTTGTCATTAGAGAATAAAGGTGAGTTTAGAAACATGGTCCATGCCAAACGAAACAGTCTGATAAAACAGTTCGAGGCTTCCTTGACAACATGTGAAACTAATCGAAAGTCAGAACAGAAGTGAAAGTGGAAATAAAAGATGCATGACGCAAGGCAAGTGGATGTTTTTGTTTGACCAACGCTTTGCGCCTTTGCGGAGGTCACACAAGGATGAATCATAGTTTCTGAGAAATATTAGTAAGTGTATGTTTTCCATAATTTTTGTGAGGGGAAAAGAGTCTTGATCATTTTGATTTTGATTTCCTGCTGAATTATTCACTAATTCCTTTTTTTTTATATTCAGTGACTAGAACCAAAGACTGTATAGGCCATAGGGGAAGACAAGCATCTGGTCTCTTTTCCCTATATGAGTAGTAAGGACAGAAACACTGGTTATGTCACTTTTAAACGTGACACATTTATATGTCGATAGGCCAGTTGAATTGTCCGTTCAAATTCCAGTCTGAGTTTTTGGATAGCCGCCGCTGTGAATGGTGTATAAAAACTATAACTACCCCACTAATGATAACTCTATTAGCCCGGTTCGCTGTAACTCTTAAGTAGTCCATCTTACCCTTTTAGAATCTTTGCTAGAACTTCTAGATTCAATTAAGATTCTTTAGAATTACGGAAAGATTAATATTTTTGTTATTTTAAAGTTTGATTCCCCTGTTTTAAACCAATACTTTAGATTTGTTAGTAGTAGTAGTGGTACATTTTTTAATTTTTTAATTGACACCCTAAATTTAAAAAAATATTGTCACACTCAATTTGACAGGCAAAACATCAAACCTTCAAGCAAACTTTTAGAAAATCTATTTATAGTCCTGGCCACCAGTTACTTGTTTAACCCTCTCACTCTGATCAATCGAACCGATAATCTATATTGAATACCAAGTGATGGGAAGTAACTCCGAACGTCACACCAAATCTTTTATTTAAAAAAATCACCCAGAATAAAGTCTAACTCACATTTAATTTCTGAAAGATGCATATTGAATAGCAATGATGATACTTTCATTCCAAAGCTAACACACTGTCACACAACAAACCATGAATTGGAATTAAAAAATCCGTAATGGCTCTCCGAGCATCGCGCCGAGTCAATACTGCGCACGTCACGTGGAAAGAAGAAAAAAATTTGGGGTCACTTCGAAAAATCCGTTCAAAAAGACTAGTGGGTGCTTTCCCTTGCTGTAAGAACCAAAAACGGACCACGAGAGTCAGGAACAGGAAGAACTAACTTAGTATATTGCATTGTGGGTAGGGTGAAAGTGAAACTACTAGACCGGGCGTTCAGCGGGCGCAATCGGGGGCTACGGGAGCCAATGGTAAAGAAAAAATCGGTCAGATCTGGCGTATGCAGCCATGAGAGGGTTAAGGGCTTGGCACATGCTGCAACTTTTTAGTTGATACAACTAGTTGCATACAACAAGTTGCAGCTAAAATCGCAGAGCTTGGGGCATGTGACGAGGTAATGGGTTAAAAGGCTAAGTCTCTAGGGAAGACTTTTAGTGTGTTAAATTTTCAAATAGAAAATTTGCCTTTAGCCCACTTCTCTAGGGTATGGGAGATGAGCAACTTTCCCGGCCCCTTTTCATCTAATAAATTTATATTTGTGCCCGGGTTCTGGCTCGTATGAATGTAAGAAATACAAGTGGTTGATTTGCTCTAAATGGCAGACAGAGAGAAGTAGGGTTTTACATGAAATTACAAGACTTCCACTCTCATCAGTCTGACCAAAGGGTTCAGAATTATTTGACACTTGTATTTTATTTACTCACAAAATCTGCATAAGATTATGCAACAATAATAATAAAGCAGCTCAATGGCGCCAAAACAAAATATGAATGAAAAACAATGAAATCCGAAAGGATTTACAAGACTTTTGTCTTTCTAGAAGGTTAGCCCCAAGCGAGAAGGGTTACTAATTATCTTCAGTGTCCGGAGGAAAGTTCAAATGATTGGCGCGGTTCTGTGAACTTAGCTATTATCAAGTTCCTCCGTAGTGATCGGCGAGTGCTGGGTTGACTGGGCTTGCTTGTCAGGTGAGAGTAGCTCCCAGTCGTTCCGGTTACGGCGTCGCGGGATGGCATGGTTCAGGCGTGGTCTCCTCGCGGATTCTGGGTGTGGGGCGTCTTGGCAGCGTTCCCGTCTTGGTGCTTGTGAGTCAGGGATGATCTTCCTGACCACGATGCCCTGCTGATAATCACAGGAGAAGGTGGATGTAGATCTCTATGGCTTAGAGACAAGGGGCTTCAGTCGGCAGGGAATTAGTGGATCCCAACCGGCTAGAAGGCTGCCCTTGTACAATAGCACTAAGAACACATAATCTGAATTTCAGTTACCAAACTGAAATAACACATAACAGGTGTACTGGAATCAACTGGTATTAGTCAGTACCCGGCTAGATCAAAGTCTATGATCAAGCCAACATCACTCTCCATCCAACACCTGGAAAGGAATGTTATCATAAAGTGCAAGATTGCAACCCACAGGCTTCCTACTAAAAATATACAAAAGGGTTAGTAGGCATAAAATCCGGTTCTGGTACCAAAAGAGTCAAAGTCAAAAACACACACACACAAATAATCAGTGCACATAAATAGAACAGAATGTTTACCACTTCTTTTCAATAACATATCTACTCCTTATTCATCATTGAACATAGGATCTAGATCAAAAATATGATCTAACAAAAAAACAAATCTCAATCACCAGCCGTCAATAATACTCACTAGTTGGGCTATTAGGACTGGCTGGGAGAGAGGTTGAGTCTGCAATGTTGCTCGCCAGGTTTTGGAGGTATTATGAGAAAGTATGTGTAGGCTAACTTTCCTCACTACTCAAATTTTCCCCTCCCATTTTCAAACAACGAGAGCCTGTCATTGGTTCATAGCAGTCGACAAGTCACAAGATGATGTCCTAGTATTATGCATAGTAGTACAGAACGATCACGTGCCGGTTACATCACTGGCACGTGTAACATTCCAGGCATTCCAATCCTTCTCGTGATCGGGTAAGGAAGAGTCTTCAAAGGGCACCGACTGTGGGTGTCACTTTCTCGTGATGGGAAGGGAGATCGGGCTTCAAAGAGATAAATGCCTTAATCGGCGTCTGTTTGATGTTGAATGGTAATTAAAGTGGCGGCCCGAGTAAAGAAAGGGGAGGGGGGGGGGGGGGCGGTGTAGATAAAGAAAGAAAGGGAGAAAGTGGGGCGTGCGTTTCCACTCTGTCACAGGGCACACGCTGCAACTTTGATGCAACACCCTTGCAATCCCGTGCCATATGGAAAATTCTCGCTAGACTTTCCGTGACTTCCTTTGGTTTACATTCTAACAAAATGGCTTCCTCCG
>CM065689.1:3678952-3703952 GCA_017654935.2 Phymorhynchus buccinoides
CCTCTATCCCGCCTCTAGGACCCTCTGTACTGTTCGTGAAGGAGTCCCTGGGACCCCTTGTTGTATGGGACGATTGGGAGCCCACATCGATGTGTATTATTTTCTCTCTCTTGCTCGGAATATTTCTTAAGATTTCTTACCAGCGAGAGAGGGAAAACATGTGAAAAATGCTGATTTTCACATATCAGCGTGGTGGGTCTTTAATTTTTGTTTTTGTTTAATAAATATCGTTTCGTTTTTTAAAAAGAGGTATGATGGTTGAGACAGTCAACCAGCCTGTTTGTAATCAGTTCAACAGATCATTCATAGTGGGACACACAGGTTTCGTATTCAAATCCCATTTGAGTCGATGTTGTGTCCTTCGGGAAAAAAAATCTTCGGTGCTCCTATTTTCCTCACTCCACCTTCTTATTCTTCTGTGTTCCCAGGCCATATGGCCATAATGGGTAAGCTGCATATGTGTCTGGTTTTCAGTTTTTTAGGTCTTTTAATGGAGGGGTCTTATAACAGAGGTTTGACTGTATTTACTCAGGGACAGACCGATGCCCGGCTAAAATAAAAATCATTAAAAAAATTAAATGAGAGGTCTTTTAACGGAGGGGTGTTATGACACAGGTTTGACTGTATTAACTCAAGGACAGACCGATGCCTGGGTCAAAGATGATGGAGGATCAGCGGTGGCCCCAGGACGTGGGCATTCTGGCCATGGAGGTCTACTTCCCTGCACAGTTTGTGGACCAGACCGAGCTGGAGCAGTTCGACCAGGTGTCCTCAGGGAAGGTGGGTCTACCTCCTTCGTTTTCTTCTTTTTGTTCTTCGTTTTCTTCTTCTTCTTTTTTTTTTTCTTTCTTCTTCTTCTTCTTCTTCTTCTTCTTCTTCTTCTTCTTCTTCTTCTTCTTCTTCTTCCTCAGTGTTCCCGATTACGCAGATCTGTACGTAAATTACGTACAAAGTTTGAAGTTTGACGTATAAATTTTTTAGTCAATACGTGCAGTTTTTCTCTCAGCCGATTGCTTCCTCAAACGTGTTCGCCGCGATCAGAATGTCGAAGCCATTTCGGCTTGCTGGAAACGATCAACCAAATATACTGGGCCTATTCTTTTACTACTATACCATGCTTGAAGCAGACGACAAAAACTATCATGAACCACAGAGTAATTTCCCTTTGTTTCTCGCCACCCATGCTGCTCGCACGTGCACTGCTGCCTAGCCTAGCCGCGTTTCTTGGAAGCAAAAAAATGGCGCTGCTTCGCTGGATTGCGAAAACTTCGACGCGAAGTTCTTCCAAAGACTGAAGTTTTAAGTGAGGTGACAAAACCCTCAAACCAGTTCCAGGCCCTTCAAGTTCTACTTCAACTGTCAGTAGTGATGAAAAGAAGAAAGTAACTAGCAAATTCAAGTCAAGTTGGTGTGAAGAATTTGACTGGCTTCATGTCTTTATTTTAGAGCATATTGTCTATTTATTATGGCTTTTATTTTGACCCTCAACAATTTTCAAATGACCCTTAAAATTTGGGGGCAAAGGGTCATGATGACCCTTAAAAATTTGGAAGCATAGGGAACACTGCTTCTTCATTCTTCTTCAAACATCTCAGGCAGACACCCCAGTGTCCAGCATGAAGGCAGCAGTACGTTGCAGGTCTTCTACTTGGCTTCCGTAGAGTTTCTAAGCCACTGGGACGGGTCTGGCACAAGACTAGAGTAGACCCTGTTTGAACGTGAATGCTCATTCAGAAGCTGCAACCTTCTTGATCAGATTGTTGGGATTGTGTGGAAATCAGTACTTAGTCAGTGTTTTGAGGTAGTATTCAGACTGCGCTGCAATGTAGGAAAGGTCTACCACTATAACAAAGCGCGCACATTTGTATATATATATAAGGCACACACCCCAAATTCTGCGCAAATTTCAAATGTTGTTATTATATTTTCTAACTATTTTGTTAGTTATACTATAAGGTGCAGGGGGTCTGAGCCTGGAGAAATAAAGTATCGC
This sequence comes from Phymorhynchus buccinoides, assembly GCA_017654935.2. Taxonomy (NCBI): domain Eukaryota; kingdom Metazoa; phylum Mollusca; class Gastropoda; order Neogastropoda; family Raphitomidae; genus Phymorhynchus; species Phymorhynchus buccinoides. The sequence continues at coordinate 3,680,946 of CM065689.1, forward strand.
CTTCAGGTTAAAAAATGCGGTACTTCGCCATTTTGACTAGGTGTCCACAGGAAAGATATGCCTGTCAATGTCTGCAAGCACAGGTCACAGGCTGCAGAAATAGGATTTGTTGAGCTGACCTGGTTACGCTGTTAATACATTATGAAGAATATTTTATGCGCTTGAAAATAGATCATTATGCTTTTCTGTTTCTTGACTGTTTCATGATATAAAACTAGACATTTCAGTCACACCTCACACCAAGACTAGAAAACCCACACATTTTCCTGTGAGACTGTGTTAAAACAACGTATTCCCATTCTGTTTTCAACACAACACATCTTGTACTAAGCACTTTGTTGTTGTATTCGTTCCCCAGCTTAAGCGCTCTGGGGGCACACCCAGTGCCACGTGAACATTTCGCATGGCCTTGGGTGGGAAGATTATGTGTATGGCTGCTTTTAAAGGGCCCCGCCACATGGGCGGCCATACTCCGACTTCAGGGGACACTAAGCACTTTCACATGCATGCTCAGGGCTCCCAGGGACCCCCATTTGGGAGTCTATGAAGCACTAAAATTCTAAAGGACCCTCTAAAAGAATGTGCAGGGGGTCCCAGGGATGCATTATAAATTTTTTTTTAGCATTCGCAATGCCACTGGGACCCTCTATCCCGCCTCTAGGACCCTCTACACTGTAAGTGAAGGAGTCCCTGGGACCCCTTGTTTTGCGGGACGATTGGGAGCCCTGAGGACCCTCTATACTGTAAGTGAAGGTGTCCCTGGGCCCTTGTTTTGCGGGACAATTGGGAGCCCTGAGTCCCTCTATACTGTAAGTGAAGGAGTCCCTGGGACCCCTTGTTTTGTGGAACTATTGGGAGCCCTGTGCATGCTTTTTTTCAGTACACTGTGGGGTTGGGCCAGAACCGCATGGGCTTCTGCTCGGACAGAGAGGACATCAGCAGCCTGTGTCTGACCGCCGTCCAGAGGCTGGTGGAGCGTCTGGGGCTGTCCTACTCGGAGGTGGGGCGGCTGGAGGTGGGCACGGAGACGCTCATCGACAAGTCCAAGAGTGTCAAGACGGTGCTGATGCAGCTCTTTGAGGAGAGCGGCAACTCGGACGTGGAGGGCGTGGACACCACCAACGCCTGCTTCGGCGGAACGGCCGCCGTCATGAACGCGCTCAACTGGATCGAGTCCAGCTCCTGGGACGGTCAGTGATCCAGTTTGTGCTTTTTGCTGTGGACGTACGTAAACTTTTTGTTGCTGTTGAGTGTGTGTGTGCGTTTGGTTTAGGTTTAAAGACACCCCCACGTCACGTGTCACATTCCCTCTTATGCTTGGAAGATTTCTTAAGATTTCTTACCAGCTATAAGAGGGAAAACACGTGAAAACCATGATTTTTACACGTGACGTGGTGGGTCTTTAGTCTGTTTTCAGTGGGTCACTTCCCCCCGTGGGGATACCGGGGGATGGGGTGGGGTCTTCTGTACAAATAGTTCCCCCACCTTCTGGAAGTTATGTGCTTAGTAGCTTCCTCTTATCTGTCACTCTCTTTGACTCTGCCTTTTTTCTTGCTTCGTGTCATCTACTATCTTTCTGACTTTTGGCCCATTCTCCTGCCGGTTTTTTTCCCCCAAAAAAAAATCTACAATATAGCTTTCTCCTTTGAGCTCCTCTTCAAAACACACATGCTAATAGGCATACACATACACACACCACCCCCACCCACGCAGGCACGCACATATACATATACACACACACACACACTCACTCGCGCACGCACGCACACGCACATACACACACACACACACACACACACACACACACACACACACACACACACACACACACACATATCTCCTCCCTACACCTACCCCCTCCCCACATTTACTTGCTCGGGGACTTATCTGCAAGATGTGCCCCCCCCTACCTATCTCGGTTAATTCTATTTTTCCGTTATTGCCTTTCCTACCATACATAAAGCTGTATTTTAGGAACATTTTTAGCTAATAACCTTTTTGGAATACTAACCCTAGCCCTAACCCTACCCTAACCCCACACCCTATAAGACGGAAAAAGGCAACGAACCACAACTGTGACAAATCGCGGTGTACTGCAGTACATAGTGGGGGGTAGGGTTAGGGTTAGGGCTAGGGTTAGGGTTAGGGTTAGGGCTAGGGTTAGGGCTAGGGTTAGTATTCCAAAAAGGTTATTAGCTAAAAATGTTCCTAAAATACAGCTTTATGTATGGTAAGAAAGGCACAAACGGAAAAATAGAATTAACCGAGAAATGCAGGGGGGGGTGGCACATCTTTACCTTTGCCGGTCTTTCTTTTCAGGGGGGGGGGCACATCTTGACCTATCGCAGAAAGAGTGTTTCATAATCATTTCGACTTTGACCTCGCCCGCGCAGAGAGAGAGAGAGAGAGAGTAGTACTTCTTCTTCTTCGTCTTCTAAGTTCTTGTTCTTGGGTCGTTCAGGCATGTTTCTGTCAATTACGAACGTAGATGCATCATGCTGCTGTTATGCGCCTAAGTAAGAATAATTAGGCCCAGCATGTCTGACTTCGGGTAAAGGAAATCTTTTTGAAAGTATTTCTTGAAAAAAGGCAGGAGAATTTCTGTCAATTACGAACGTAGATGCATCATGCTGCTGTTATGCACCTAAGTAAGAATAATTAGGCCCAGCATGTCTGACTTTGGCTAGAGGAAATCTTTTTGAAAGTATTTCTTGAAAAAAGGCAGGAGAATGGACCGGAAAGGCAGAACGATAGTAGATAACAGCATGCAAAGGGAAAAGGCAGAATGAAAGAGACTGACAGATTAGAGGTAGTTATAAGCACAGAACTTCCAGAAGGTGAGGGAACTATTTGTATGGAAGACCCCCCCCCCCCCCCCTCCCAGTATCACTAGGGGGGGGAAGTTTGCTGCGTTCTACTCCCACCCCACCCCCACCCCCCACCCACACCCACACCCCAGTCAGTCTCTCTCTCTCTCTCTCTCTCTCTCTCTCTCTCTCTCTCTCTCTCTCTCTCTCTCTCTCTCTCTCTCTCTCTCTCTCTCTCTCTCTCCACTGTCTGTATAAAAATAGCTGCAGCTGGGCTCGCGGCGGGAGGCAAGCAAAGAGCCAAAGACATTGAAAAGAAAAGACTGGCATCTGGTCCCTGTTCCCTATATCAGTAGTGAGGACAGAAACACTGGTTGTGTCCCTTTTAAACATCTTTATGACATAACACGTCGATAGGCCAGTTGAATTCTCCGTTCAAATTCCAATCTGAGTCTTTGCATAGCCGCCACTGTGAACTACCCCACTAACGATAACTCTATCAGCCAGGCTCGCCGTAACTCTTAAGTAGTCCATCTTCCCCTTTTAGAGTCTTTGGTTATGTGTCAAGTGTTGGTTGAAATTAGCGTCCTGCAAAATAAATCGGTTTATAGCGCGTGTTTATGAACGGATGGTGTTGAAATTTTGCACGACGATAGTCACTATCCCTGGTCACGCATGTTCCAAATCTCGAGTCAATGTCGGGTCTGGTTACGCCGCGGTTTGTGAAAACGTGATGCGGCCTGTCGGCGCCCGTATCTCCGGCATTTCTGAATCGATTCGCTTCCGGTTTGGCACACGGATAGTCCCCGGCCCCGGTCATCTTCCTGCCAAAAATCGAAGGCAATCGGCCCAGAAACGCCGGAGATACGGGCGCCGAGAGGCCGGCGGATGCACGTTTCGCGCATTTGCGAAACCGCGCAAATGACACGGCCGCCTCAGTTGCCGTTGCCATCGCCCCGTGAGGGCTCACAGCAAATTGAAGCGATTCGGTCGAAAAACGGCGGAGTTATAAGGCCCGTTTCGTGTTTCAGACACACACACACACACACAGACACACACACACACACACACACACACACACGGACGGACACTTGCCAAATTACTATATGATTATTAATTTTGAAGTTCGTGCTGTTTTCACTCGGCAGCACTGAATAAAATGTGACTGTGCATTACTGTTCTCTAAATGGCCAGCCTCCTACATTGTCCATTGTTTGACGATTCTGCATTAACGAGGCTTTATACTACTTATTGGCGACACGGTAGGACTGAGTTGACCATGCCACCTAGTGACGAGTCAGGGGCTGAGAATGGGAGGGAGTTGTATAATAGGGGTTCTTATAAGGGAGGTTCCACTGTGCTACTACTTAACCCTTTCACCACCAATGTCACATTTATGCACCCCAATGGTTTAACACCCATGTCACTAAAAGGCATCAAGTCAGGGCCTGCTATCTGAAGACCATATTGTCTTAATTTGGGGGAGGTAAGGATAGGCCTAATGTTAAACATGTCACAAAGGAATTCCCAGTATTGCAAATCATTTTTCTTTCTACTCAGCTAAGTTAAATGGTATTGTGTGGCTACAAAAATGGCTGGCGGTGAAAGGGTTAATGACAGCCAAGGGCGATAACTCAGCGTAGGTGGCCCACGGTGCAGGAGACAAGGGGCAGAGAATGTTCCGGTAATAAAGCCTTGTTGCTCTGCGGCAGGTCGCTACGCCCTGGTGGTGGCGGCAGACATCGCGGTGTACGCCTCGGGAAACGCGCGATGCACGGGGGGCGCCGGTGCCATCGCCATGCTGTTGGGGCCCAACGCCCCCCTCGTCTTCGACAGAGGTAATGACAATGATAATAGGGGTAATGATCATGATGAGATCGATAATAATATTAGTTATTAGGTACTTTATTGTCACAGAGGCGTCTCTGTGAAATTCGGGTTGCTCCCACCTGGAGAGCGCGTCGCAGCCAGAGGCGCGCCACCCCTTTTTCTTTTTTTTTTGCATGCGAATTGTTGTGTGTGATTGATGAGGAAGGAAAGGGGGGGGGGGTGATTGATGAGGAAGGAAAGGGTGGTGGTGGTAAATTTTGACCAAATGACAACTTTGTTGTTGCCACTGGGTTTAACGTGTGCTAAGCGCATGGGCACACGGGACCTCGGTTTATCGTCTCGTCCGAAGGACTCATGTTCAGACCGTAAGGCCTTGTTCAAAATGAGAGGGAAAAAACCCCTGTAACCAGGTTTGAACTCGGGTTTATTTGACACGAAGCCTTCTGGGGTTCTGGCCTCAACTGCTGCTGGTGGCAGGACGTTCCACTCCCTGATGGTACGTGGGAAAAAGGAACTTTGTCTGTACTGTGTGCGACACTGGGGAACAAGGAATTGTCGTGGAGTGTCCTCTTCTTTGTCGCTCTGGCTGTGGTTCAAGCTTGTGTTTTTGTTGATGCTCACCATGTCCTTCAAAGTGACATACTTTATGCATGGGTGCTACTCTTTCATTTTTACACTGATTTCAGTATTTTTGATTTGACCAGAAACTGAACTTTAGGTGGTTTTTTTTAATTCATAGCCCCCCAAAAAGACCACAAGCGATTTGGGTCGTTTTGAACTTGGTTATATCTTGGAAGCTTGCATAGGCAATGTAATAATTTTACAAGGCTTATCAGACTCAAACTGTCTGTCTATCTCGTTATCTCTCTATTTTAACTTGCCCCCCTGAATCGTCCAACGGGGCTCTGCCCCTGTACCATGCCGGGGCCATGGGTCCCTGGACCTTTGCCTTTCTTTTTTTTTTCATTTTGGGGGGTTGCACCCATGTTTATGTCATGTCATTAATTTTTTTCATGATCGCAGGAGTGCGGGCGTGCCACATGCAGCACGTCTACGATTTCTACAAGCCGGACATGAGCTCCGAGTATCCCACGGTGGACGGCAAGCTGTCCATAGAGTGCTACCTGCGAGCCCTGGACTGCTGCTACAGCCTGTATGCCAACAAGGCCCGCAGGAACGGCGTCCTAGGTGAGGTCATTATCCTTAGAGTGGACTGCTGCTACCATCTGTATGCCAACAAGGCCAGGAGGAACGGCATCCTAGGTGAGGTTGTTATCCTTAGAGTGGACTGCTGCTACTATCTGTATGCCAACAAGGCCCGGAGGAACGGCGTCCTAGGTGAGGTCATTATCCTTAGAGTGGACTGCTGCTACCATCTGTATGCCAACAAGGCCAGGAGGAACGGCATCCTAGGTGAGGTCGTTATCCTTAGAGTGGACTGCTGCTACTATCTGTATGCCAACAAGGCCCACAGGAACGGCATCCTAGGTGAGGTTGTTATCCTTAGAGTGGACTGCTGCTACAGCCTGTATGCCAACAAGGCCAGGAGGAACAGCATCCTAGGTGAGGTCGTTATCCTTAGAGTGGACTGCTGCTACTATCTGTATGCCAACAAGGCCAGGAGGAGCGGCATCCTAGGTGAGGTCATTATCCTTAGAGTGGACTGCTGCTACAGCCTGTATGCCAACAAGGCCCGCAGGAACGGCGTCCTAGGTGAGGTCATTATTCTTAGAGTGGACTGCTGCTACAGCCTGTATGCCAACAAGGCCCGGAGGAACGGCATCCTAGGTGAGGTCATTATCCTTAGAGTGGACTGCTGCTACGGCCTGTATGCCAACAAGGCCCGCAGGAACGGCGTCCTAGGTGAGGTCGTTATCCTTAGAGTGGACTGCTGCTACTATCTGTATGCCAACAAGGCCCGCAGGAACGGCGTCCTAGGTGAGGTCATTATCCTTAGAGTGGACTGCTGCTACAGCCTGTATGCCAACAAGGCCCGCAGGAACAGCGTCCTAGGTGAGGTCGTTATCCTTAGAGTGGACTGCTGCTACAGCCTGTATGCCAACAAGGCCCGCAGGAACGGCGTCCTAGGTGAGGTCGTTATCCTTAGAGTGGACTGCTGCTACAGCCTGTATGCCAACAAGGCCCGCAGGAACGGCGTCCTAGGTGAGGTCGTTATCCTTAGAGTGGACTGCTGCTACTATCTGTATGCCAACAAGGCCCACAGGAACGGCATCCTAGGTGAGGTTGTTATCCTTAGAGTGGACTGCTGCTACAGCCTGTATGCCAACAAGGCCCGGAGGAATGGCATCCTAGGTGAGGTCGTTATCCTTAGAGTGGACTGTTGCTACTATCTGTATGCCAACAAGGCCCGGAGGAATGGCATCCTATGTGAGGTCATTATTCTTAGAGTAGACTGCTGCTACTGTCTGTATGCCAACAAGGCCCGGAGGAACGGCATCCTAGGTGAGGTCATTATCCTTAGAGTGGACTGCTGCTACTGTCTGTATGCCAACAAGGCCCGGAGGAACGGCATCCTAGGTGAGGTCATTATCCTTAGAGTGGACTGTTGCTACTATCTGTATGCCAACAAGGCCCGGAGGAACGGCATCCTAGGTGAGGTCATTATCCTTAGAGTGGACTCCTTGCTACAGCCTGTATGCCAACAAGGCCCGCAGGAACGGCGTCCTAGGTGAGGTCATTATTCTTAGAGTGGACTGTTGCTACTATCTGTATGCCAACAAGGCCCGGAGGAACGGCATCCTAGGTGAGGTCATTATCCTTAGAGTGGACTGCTGCTACAGCCTGTATGCCAACAAGGCCCGCAGGAACGGCGTCCTAGGTGAGGTCGTTATCCTTAGAGTGGACTGCTGCTACTATCTGTATGCCAACAAGGCCTGGAGGGGGTGGGGGTGGGGCGTATCCTAGGTGAGGAGCCTTCATTGTCACTATCCTTAGAGTGGACTGCTGCTACCATCTGTATGTCAACAAGGGCTGGAAGGGGGAGGGGGGTATCCTAGGTGAGGAGCCTTCATTGTCATTATCCTTATAATTATCATTATATTATCATTATTGGCCCATTCTCCTGCCTTTTTTTTCAAAAAAATCTTCCAAATATTTTTTCTCTCCTTTGAGCTCCTCCGAAATCAAAATCAGAGAGGAGACTAGTGAAAACTGAAAACCGGACACATATGTACCTTAGCCATTATGGCCATATGGCCTGGGAATGCAGAAGAAGAAGAAGAAGAAGTTAAAGGAATGCACTGTGTTGACAGAGGGCTGCAGTTTGCTGGACGGAGCGGACGCCTTCATCTTCCACCAGCCGTACTACAAGCTGGTGGTCAAGTCCTTCGCCCGCCTCATGCTCAACGACTTCCTCGCCGACCCCAACCCCGACTACAGGGGGCGCTACGCCGGCCTGGAGCCCTTCAGGTAGGATATATCACCATCCTGTTGTGCTGTCTTGCGTGGATTGCTCCTTCTTCTTCTTCTTTTCTGCGTTCCCAGGCCATACGCAGACCTGTTTACCCATAAGATTTAACCATATTTTGTACACATATGTGACAAAAATGTGACAAATATGGTGCATGGGACCAAAATATGGTGAAATGGTGAACAAAATATATCATTTAGAAACAAAGCATCTTTCTAAAAAAAGAATGTGCCAAGTTCTACGTTTCTTTTCGTGTTTTTTTTCTTCGCAGAGATGTGAAGCTGGAGGGCACGTACTTTGATCGCAGCGTGGAGCAGGCCTTTGTGGCGGCCAGCCGGCCACTGTTTGAGGCCAAGACCCGGCCGTCCACCCGCCTGGCCGTCCAAGTGGGGAACATGTACACGCCCTCCTTGTACGGAGGGCTGGCCTCTTACATCGCGGGGTGAGGGAAAGGCAGTGTGTTGTATTGTGTTGTGTTGGGTTGGGTTGGGTTGGGTTGGGTTGGGTTGGGTTGGGTTGTATTGGGTTGGGTTGTATTGTGTTGTATTGGGTTGGGTTGTATTGTGTTGGGTTGTATTGTGTTGGGTTGTGTTGTATTGTGTTGTGTTGGGTTGTATTGTGTTGGGTTGTATTGTGTTGTGTTGGGTTGGGTTGTGTTGTGTTGTATTGTATTGTATTGTATTGGGTTGTGTTGTATTGTATTGTGTAGTGTTGTATTGTATTGTATTGTATTGTATTGTGTTGTACTGTGTTGTGTTGTATTGTGTTGTGTGTGGCCGTCCAAGTGAGAAACATGTACACGCCCTCTTTGTACGGAGGGCTGGCCTCTTACATCGCGGGGTGAGGGAAATGCAGTGTTTTTACAGATGTTTTATTGAGTCAGTTTTAACCTTCTCTTGCGTGTGTTGGTATGGCAGTCTGAATGTGAAAAACAAGAATGTGCTGGGTAAAATTGTGAATGTCTGTGGAAAGATTGTTGGAGTGAAACAGGACGTTATGAATGTGTTGTATGAGAGGAAAGGGTCGAATGATTGCGAGTGATTCCAGCCATGGCCTTTGTAGATTTTATGAACTTTTACCATCTGGCAGGCATTACCGAACGCCAAAGTTCAAAGCTAACTAGGGGGCATTTGCACTGGCTCTAGTGCTGCAGCCAATGGGATTGGTTGGCCTTTTGGGACCTTCTCCTCAACGCCAAAACAATCAGTACCGTATTTTTCGGACTATAAGGCACACCTTATTATAAAAGACACCCCCCCCCCCCCCCCTCAAATTGTACACACAGTTCAGATTTTGGCACTATATTTTCTTACTATATTATTTGTCATGCTATATAGGGCGTAGAGGTCTCTTAGTCTGGGGGAAAAGTATCGCCTTATAGTCTGAAAAATATGGTACTGATTGTTTTGGCGTTGGGGAGAAGGTAAAGTATGGTAAGTAATCCAGACTCTTCCCACACACCCTGGCATTTCAGCAACACGGCGGAAAGCCTTCGCGTCAAGTGTCAAGTAAACCCGAGTTCGAACCTGGGTACAGGGGATTTTTTCTCTCACTTTGCACTAGGCGGTCTGAACGTGGAGTCTTTCGGACTCGGTGGCAACGAAAAAGTTGTCATTTGGTCAAAATTTACCCACCCCCTACCCCCCTTTCCTTCCTTATCAGTCACACAAAAATTGCATGCCCCCAAAAAAAATTGGGTGGCGCGCCTCTGGCTGTGACGCGCTCTCCAGGTGGGAGCAACCCGAATTTCACAGAGACGCCTCTGTGACTATAAAGTACCTAATACCTAATACTAAGGTGTGGCTTATAGTCCGTAAAATATGGTAAATAATCCAGACTCTTCTCACACACCCTGGCATTTCAGCAACACGGCGGAAAGCCTTCGCGGGAAGCGGATCATTCTGTTCTCCTACGGGTCGGGCCTGGCCGCGTCCATGTTCTCGCTGCGCGTGGCGGCGGAGGACCGGTCAGCGCCCCCTGACTTCACCCTGGACGCGCTGGTGTCCAGCCTGAGTGACCTCCAGGCACGCCTGGACAGTCGCCACAAAGTGGACCCCGCCGATTTTGACCAGTGCATGAGGCTCAGGGAGCAGACGCATCACTTAGGTCAGTGCCGTTTGTTGTTAGTCCCCGAGCAGAAGGTTCGGGAACTATTGTTTCTGTCTGGTCCGTCCGGCGTCCGTCCGTCCGGCTGTTCATCCGTGTAAAACTATTCAGTCTATCATCATCAAATTTGGTATACTAGTTTGCCAAGATGCAAGCTATCCACTGATGTATTTAGTTTTACATTAAGGTCAAGGTCGCGCCAGTTACAGGGTTCAAACCCCAAAACACATCATCACTAATATGTCGCGAAGTTTTGCATGTATTTCAATGCAGTTTTTTTCACAACATTTCTTGATGAATGATCTATAACACAGTTGTCATGAATTTTTCTGTGCGCATGATCGCGCACGCTCAAATCACGGGTCCTGGATAAGCCCGCTATGCCCTAGGCCCTTTGTGTCACAGGCCCGATATGTCCCACTTCTTTCCGGCCGTCCATTCGTCTGTGCGTGCGTCCTGTTTTCAGTTCTCAATGGTCTCCCCGCTGTGTGTACAGCCGACACATTCTGATTTCGGAGTAGCTTGGCGATGCTGCGAGGGGACTTTGCAGCCGCTCGCGTTGCACTTGTTTGTTTGTTTGTTGGTTGGCTTACCCCTGGCTAAAAGACTCCAGGGATCATCCTAACTACGGCGGAAGCGCTTGAACGCTGTGGTACAAGCGCGTCCGGTAGGGGATGAGAATGTTGCTATGTGTGACCGTTTTTGATTACACCCCCCCCCCCCCCCCGTGGGCATACCAGGGGATATTTTGTATTCCCCCACCTTCTGGAAGTTCTGTGCTTGTAGCTTCCTCTAATCCATCACTCTCTTTGACTCTGCCTTTTCCCTTTGCCTACTGTCATCTACTATCTTTCTGCCCCCCCGCCGACTTTGACCGGTGTATGAAGCTCCGGGAACAGATGCATCACTTAGGTCAGTGCCGTTCGTTTGTTGTTTGTTGTTGGCTTGCCCCTTGGCTAAAAGACTCCAGGGATCATAATAATAATAAAGTGCTCTCCCCAAATTTGACGCAGAATTCAGATTTTGTGACTATTTTATTACCGTATTTTACGGACTATAAGGTGTAGAGTGGCACAGTGGTATCGCGTTCGCTTCGTGTCAAGTAAACCCGAGTTCGAACCTGGGTACAGGGGGATTTTTTCCTCATTCTGCACTAGGCCTTAACGGTCTGAACGTGGAGTCTTTCGGATGAGACGATAAACCGAGGTCCCGTGTGCCCATGCACTTAGCATACGTTAAACCCAGTGGCAACGAAAAAGTTGTCATTTGGTCAAAATGTACCCCCCCCCCCCCCCCCCCTCATCAGTGACAAAAATCGCATGAAAAAAAATAATAAAAAAATTGGGTGGCGCGCCTCTGGCTGCGACACGCTCTCCAGGTGGGAGCAACCCGAATTTTACAGAGACGCCTCTGTGACTATAAAGTACCTAATACCTAATACCTGCTTTTCCCCCAGACTGAGACCCCTGCGCCTTATAATGTGACTAATAATACAGTAAGAAAATAGAGTAACAAAATCTGAATTTTGAGTCAAATTTGGGGGATGGCCTTATAATCAGGTGCGCCTTGTAGTCCGTGAAATACGGTAGTCCTATTATAAAGCGCAGGGGGCTCACACTGGAAAGTAAGTATTGTTATATAGTCCCCAAAAAACATGGTACAGTGGAACCTCCCTTATAAGACCTCCCATTATAAGACTCCCTCCCACATAAGACCTACTTCTCTGAGACATTGCCCTTCTTTGTAAGCATTAAAATTACCTCCCTTATAAGACCCCTCCCTTTAAGACCTCATTTTGGATTATTTTTGAAGGTCTTATAAGGGAGGTTCCACTGTATTAAAAAAAGGTGCTTTACTACAGTGGCACCTCCCTTATAAGACCTTCAAAAACCATCCAAGATGGGGTCTTATAGGGAGGTAATTTTGATACTTACAAAGAAGGGCAACATCTCAGAGAAGTAGGTCTTATGTGGGAGGGAGTCTTATAATGGGAGGTCTTCAGGGCTCCCAGGGACCCCCATTTGAGGGTCTATGAAGCACTAAAATTCTAAAGGACCCTCTAAAAGAATGTGCAGGGGGTCCCAGGGATGCACTAGAAAAATTATGTTTGGCATCCGCAATGGCACTGGGACCCTCTATCCCGCCTCTAGGACCCTTTATTCTGTAAGTGAAGGAGTCCCTTGGACCCCTTGTTTTGCGGGACGATTGGGAGCCCTGGGTCTTATAAGGGAGGATCCACTGTACTAGCAATAAATCGATTTTCCCCGCAAGAGAAATTCTATGCATGAAAATCCATGGGCGTGTCGTTTCCAGCGCCTTACAAGCCCGTCGGTGCGGTGGAACACCTGTTCCCGGGCACGTGGTACCTGACGGAGATTGACGGCATGCACCGCAGGAAGTACGAGCGTCGACCTTTGACCCCTGCCTCAGCCAACCCTGCCGTTGCCGCTGGAGACGTCAGTATGGCTGAGGTCAGAATTTGTTTTTAACATTTCTTCTTCTTCTTCTTCTTCTTCTTCTTCTTCTTCTTCTACGATTGCTCAGACAGTTTCATATGAGCGCAGATGTGTCTTGCTGCCGTTCTGCGCCAAATTAAGAAATTGTTAGGACCACCAACATTTACATATAGTGAAACAAGCACAAACGTTAGAAAAAGTAGCCCATTGTAAACAACAGGGTGAAAATAAAAAATAAAGAAGCAATCAGTTTTTCAAGCTTACTTCAATGAAAATTAATCATTGAAAGAAGTTTACACATAGTTAATCATCAAAGAGAGGTGGGTTTGTTTTCCCCATTACAACTACAAGACAATGACAATGAGGCTTTATACTGCTTCTTCGTGTTGTCCAAGGGCAATAATTTTATGTAGGTGGCGCTTTCACGTGAGGCCCTCTGTTCACTTGAGAGAGAGAGAGAGAGAAGGAGGGAGAGAGAGAGAGACAGAGAGAGAGAGAGAGGAGGGAGAGAGAAGGAGAGAGAGAGAGAGAGATGAGCTAGAGAGAGAGTAGATCTAGCAACAATGGATGCCTAGGCCGTGCGGGCTTTAGGGCCTACGTGCAAGCGCCACCTAGTGACGAATCAGGGGAAGATAATTTTCAGTATAAAGCCTCATTACAACAACAACATTAACACGAACATTGCAGTAATAACCATATATGAACATTGAAGAGATGCATGCAAATAGGGCAAATATGGTTTCAAATAGGGCAAATAGGGCAAATATGGTTTCATAAGATTAAACCCACACACACACACGCACGCACGCACACGCACACACACACACACACACACACACACACACACACACACACACTATTACAATTATTGGAAGCGTCTTAACCCTCTTGTGCCTGACGCTCTGTGCTCTCAATCACCTCTGAAATCCTAACCCAAGGGACGTCACTCCGTACAAAAGGCGGGGTAGCGTCAGAAAAATAATAAAATAAAATATACCCTACCAGATTTTGTGTGTTTTTTTGTTTTGAATGTGTTGCCGAGATGTCTGTCTGAGTTGCAAAAGGAATTCCAAGATGTTATGGGGATGCATGGCTCCACAAAAAAAATCAAAATGCCAAAGTGTATTCGCAAACTGCATTCACTAGTCATTCACTGCCTACTTTTGCAGACTGTTGAAGCCTAAGACGACTGAAATGGAAATGTAGATCAAAACCATTCACTTACCCTTTCACTTCACGATCTTATAATTCCTATCTTTCACAAAAAAGGGAATTTTCATCGCTGTCATCACTCAGTGGATGCAATAACGACTCATCATCCATGATGTAAAAGTCGGGAAAATGCCGATGTCAGTAACACGACTTCAAAAATTCGCATCGATCGAACAAACACAAGCTCGCTGCCGAAATAGGTCAGAATACACTCCTTACTCATCACTTCGCGATCTCATAAGTCCCATCTTTCACAAAAATAGGACTATTCATCGCTTTCCTCAGTCAATGGACACCATAACTGTTCGTCATCCATATTGGAAATATCGCGAAAATGCCGAAGTCGGTCACTAATTTTCAAAAATTCATATCTTTCAAACCAATTGGCCTAGAAGCCATTGCAAGCAACAGGACGGAAGTGTAATCTATAGCGAAAGCGAGGCTGAAGCGCTCACGTGACTGCCATGTGATAGAAACAAAATGGAAGCGCCCAAACCGGCCACGTGGAATCCGTACGTTCCCGAGCGTTCTAGACGTTTCCGATCCGATTTTTTTTGGAACGTTCACGACCGTTCATCGCACAAGAGAGTTAAGCTCTTGAGCTCCTCTGAAATCGGAATGTGTCGGCTGTGCGCAGCGGGGAGACCAGTGAAAACTGAAAACGGACACATACGTACCTTACCCATTATGGCCTTTTGGCCTGGGAACGCAGAAGAAGAAGAAGAAAGAATAATATGACTAGTTATATAGTAGGAAAGTATTATTGGGGTGGGGGGTGGGGGTTGGGGGTTGTGCCTTTTTTAATCAGGTGCGCCTTATAGTCCGAAAAATACAGTAATGTTTCAGCATCATAATAATTTCCTCAGAGTTAAACTTTTCTTTCACGGTACATGCCCTTTGATTTAGTCTTAAGTCTGTGACTCATGACATTTCCTAGAGTCTTTTAGTTTATTGTAAAGGCATTGTTATTTTATGATGCTATTATTGATTATTAATTTATTATTATCAACTTTTCGTTTTGTTTTGTTTTGTTTTTCAGGCCAAGAGGCAAGCACCTTCAGAAGTTCACCAACAAGTGGTTGCGAATCATAGTGCTTAGTGTTGTTGTTTTTTTAATAAAAGAAACACCAAACAAACTGTGACTGTGAAACTGTGAAGGGATTAAACATTTTTGTATTCTAGTAGAAAATCAGTTCAGAATGTTAGGAAAATATGTGAAATTTATTGTATGTGTTGTGTGTGTGCGTGTGCGTGCGTGCACGCGCAAGTCCTGTTGGAACAAGTGCTATATTAGCACTGTTAACGTTAGTGTTGCAGTGTTTTTTTCACAGACGATTCGATTTCTACGATGGTTGCATAGGGGTTAACTCAACCCACGAATAAAAAGTGCGTGTTATGAAGCTAGTGAAATGTCTCCCCTCCAAAGAAAAACAAAATGGGACCTTAGCAAGTTTCCTCATCCTCGTAAGAAATAGTTTCTTTTTAAAGATTGTTTTATGCAATGTGTTTTAAAGGGACACCCTGATGGATGAGTTTGGGCAAAAAACACATCGAGGTCACCAGAACGACAGCCTTTTCAAGGATCGGAACACTCACTTTGCTCTGGTTTCCTAGAAATCAAACCGTCAAATCGGCGATTCCTCCTTGGCGGAGGTGCTGGCAGTCAAATTCTTTCACCCAAAGAGAAGGCGTGTGCCGTGTCTTTTCTAATGGCCGCCAAATCGTTTGCATGAAATTTTCGCAATACAAGCCTTTTTATTTTTTATATTTTATGCAGTTTATCTAAAGGAGTTTCGCTCACAAAGGAAATAGCTCCAATTTTTTTTTTATTGCACTGCATAAAAAAACCGCTTCAACCACAATGAGTGACCTCCACCCGCCCCATCCAAAATGGCTACTCTCTCCAGCATCTCCGCCAAGGAGGAATTGCCGTTTTGACGTTTTAATTTCTAGGAAACCAGAGCAAAGTGAGTGTTCCGATCTTTGAAAAGGCTGTCTTTCTGGTGATCTCGACGTATTTCTTGCAAAAGCTCATCCGCCCGGTTCCACCTTTAATAAGTGATGTGTTTGCTACGTTTTAACATGCTTCAGTATTTTATTGGTGGATTGGTTTTTTTTGCTCTGAGGAAAAGACGCGCTGATGCACAGACGGTCTTCTCTCGCTTTTCCACTCAGAATTGTTATTGTGAAATACAAATCAGACAAATCTTATTTTGATGTGACTTTTTTTTTTTATAGTAATGCACATTCTTTAATCTTTGTAATATAGCTTTATTTTGCTACCTTTTTAACATTTTTATCACAAGAAAAAAGAACCCCCCCAAAAAGCCAGTCTGTTTTCCGCAAATTTTCGTTTAATCTTATTGACTTCGTCTGGCGTATTTATTTTATAATGTTAATGATTCTGTTATCCTTTGTAACGACACTTTGAAATGTTCTTAGACTCTGTCATCGTTTGTTATTGATTTGTTGATTGATTATTATTTTGTAATGTAAGTTAATCCTGTTATCTCTTACATTGAATTTTTTTATATTTTAATTTTATTTAACCTTTTTAATACATTTTTGGTATCTTTTGCAATTTAGTTGATTTTCATTTCTCTCGTAGCGATCGTTTGTAATGTTAATTGATTCTGTGATTGGGGTTTTGTGATAGTAGGAAAACTACTACAGGACTTTGTGGTTTTAAACCTTACAGAGGGGTTTCGGGTGCCGGTTGCCCGTCTGTGTTTGAATATGTGTAGCAAAGTAGTTGCTATCTTGCAACGTTATTCTTTTAAATGTTCTTCTCTCTTTAAATGTCTGTGTTTGATTCTTTGTAGCTTCTTCTTCTTCTGCATTCCCAGGCCATATGGCCATAATGGGTAAGGTACATATGTGTCCAGTTTTCACTGCTCTCCCCGCTGCGTACCACTTACGCATTCTGATTTCGGAGGAGCTAAAAAGAGAAAAATTGTTTGGATGATTTTTTTTTAGGGAAAAAAGGCAGGAGAATGGGCCAATAAGTCAGAAGGAGAGTAGATAATAGAAAGCAAAAGGAAAAGGCAGAGTCAAAGAGAGTGGCAGATTAGAGGAAGTTACAAGCACAGAACTTCAAGAAGGTGGGGGAACTATTTTTATGAAAGTTCTTCTTAATTTGATACATGTTTTCTGGGGTTTTTTCCTCCAGCTTATGAGAGAAGAAGATATATTTTAACCTTTCTCCAAGGTCAACAATACATGACTAATCACCTTGACTTTCGTCAAAAAATCTGATCAAGACCAAAATGAAAAACCCCCCACAAAAATGATAATCAAAACAATTGTGCAAACTCAGCCAAAGTCGAAATTAGATGATCTTTTTTCCCCACACACACAAATTGTTTCAAGCATGGAACTTTGGAAGTACAAGAGCATATATCAAAGAGAACTGAACTGTCCTGTCACCTTCAATTCTCTAGAAACGGTCAGGCTATAGAGGAAAGCTGCCCGTTCTTGTACCACCTGATGCATGTGGTGTTGTGTAAAGAAAAGGTCAGGCTATAGAGGAAAGCCGCCCGTTCTTGTACATGTACCACCTAATGCATGTGGTGTCATGTGAAGAAAAGGTCAGGCTATAGAGGAAAGCCGCCCGTTCTTGTACCACCTGATGCATGTGGTGTCGTGTGAAGAAAAGGTCAGGCTATAGAGGAAAGCCGCCCGTTCTTGTAACACCTGATGCATGTGGTGTCGTGTGAAGAAAAGGTCAGGCTATAGAGGAAAGCCGTGCATGTGGTGTGGTGTGAAGAAAAGGTCAGGCTATAGAGGAAAGCCGCCCATTTTTGTACCACCAGATGCATGTGGTGTCGTGTGAAGAAAAGGTCAGGCTATAGAGGAAAGCCACCCGTTCTTGTACCACCTGATGCACACAGTGTCTTGTGCAAAAAAAGGCGCAGGGTGGGGGGGATGCTTGGCATAGAGAATGAAAGAAGAAATCGAAATTAGCGTCCAATCGGTCGTAGACCCGTATGGACGGTAAGACCATAAGAATGAGAGAAAAATGAGCTACAATATATAAGGCTACATTTTGAAGTGCTTTTGTTTTTTTAATCATGCTCATCCTCTCTGTTTTCACAGTTCAAACCTTGATACTCAGGAATTTGTGTGTCATCGGGTATAAGTTTTTACATGCTCTCTTTTTTATGTCAGTAAACAGATTTGTGTGCTTCTGTGTGTGTCAAGTCAAGTCAAGTCAAAACATTGTTACTAAGGATGAAAGGAATGAGCTCAAGAGCTTTTTTTACATTGTGTGTGTGTGTGTGTGTGAGAGAGAGAGAGAGAGAGAGTGTGTGTGTGTGTGTGTGTGTGTGTGTGTGTGTGTGTGTGTGTGTGTGTGTGTGTGTGTGTGAAGTCCTTGACCTACCCTACCAACTCAAACTGTAGCTACTTGTGCTTGCTTCGTAGAAAGAAAGCGTAAGCAGAAACAAAAAATGAGTAAATGTTGCAGATTTCTTTTCCTTTGTACATGGTGCATGTACTGTGCTAACTAGGCTGTGTGTGTTATCATTCCAACTGGGGCAGTGGGTGGATGCCTCGTGCCTCCATATTGGGAGCTGGACGACCCCGCCCCCTCCACCAGTCTCTCCCCAGTGGGGATACCGGGGGGGGGGGCTTTCATAAAAATAGTTTCCCCACCTTCTGGAAGTTCTGTGCTTGTAACTTCCTCTAATCTGCCACTCTCTTTGACTCTGCCATTTCCCTTTGCTTTCTGTCATCTACTATCTTTCTGACTTATTGGCCCCATTCTCCTGCCTTTTTTTGTGTCTAAAGCAATCTTCTAAATAATGTTTCTCCTTTGAGCTCCTCCGAAATTGGAACGTGTCGGCTGTACGCAGCGGGGAGACCAGTGAAAACTGAAAACCGGACACATACGCACTTTACCCATTATGGCCTTTTGGCCTGGGAATGCAGAAGAAGAAGAAGAAGAAGAAGAAGAAGAAGCATTCCAATAGAAACAAATCTTCCGGCGTATGTATATAATACGGTACATGTTTTGGCTATCGTGTATCACCAGATTTTGGATTTTAGTGTAGCTGTGTCAAAAAAAGGAAAGAAATTTAAAAACAAAAAACAAAAACCTACATATATTTTTCATATTTCTTCTTGTTCTTGCTCACAGTCATTTAGATCAAGAAAAATAAAAAATAAAAATAAACTACCTTTGGTAATTTTCGACCAGCTACTGCTCGTCTTTTTCAACCTTGATTGAACAATTGATTAGTTAGGGGGGGACCCAAACAATCGGTTAATATGAAAGACTGTTGACGTTGTATGTGATAGGTTTTGCTGTCAATTCAGAATGGAACCACACTAAAATTCTCATATGTTTTGTTGTTGTTTTTTGTTAAGAAGAAATGGTGGATATGTTGCTTGCTTATATTGTTTGTGAATTTTTGGACTTAGAAACCCCATCTTTGGAGTTTTAGTGTGTGTGTGTGCGTGCGTGCACATGCGTGCATGCTTGATTGTGTTTTAAAAAATGAACACGGTTTTTGTTAAATGTGAAAAGATTTATTTTTTTAAAGTTTGACTGAAAATGCCAAAGTATATGCTGTAAGTGAATGTCTTTTTTTTTGTTTTGGCTTTATCGTCCTGAGCAGCTGTGCATACCAGCATGCACAGGCACATTTAACCCCTTGACTGCCACCAACGTATTATGTACTGACATTGATGATGTCATCAGATGAAAAGCAATAATAATAATGAGGACAATTTATATAGCGCCCATCCTACTATGTAGGCTACAGGGTGCTTTACACAAAATTGAAATGGAATAAAAACATGAAACAAAAATCCAATAACATCAGCAGACAAAAGCAATACACATATCAATCAGCAACAACAACTGCTGTGACTACTACTACTACTACTACTACTACTACTACTACTACTACTACTACTACTACTACTACTAGGACTAATGCACGTATGCATTTTCACACAATTCACAAGCATGAAATAACAGCATAATATTCACAAAAACAACACGCACACCCAGCACAAGCACACACACACATACACACGCATGCACACACACACACACACGCACACACACACACACCATGCATACATACACTCATATAGGGGCCTACATGAACGCATCACACGCACACACACACACACACACCATGCATACATACACTCATATAGGGGCCTACATGAACGCATCACACGCACACACACAACACAACCCTAATGATAAACAATAACCCTAATGTGACGGCTTTTGCTCTAGCACAGTCAAGAGATGCATATCCCCAGACCATTTTTCCAGATTGGCTCTATCAGCTGTCTTTTTTATGGCATGACTAGCCCCATGATATTTTTCTTTGATTTTCTCTGGCAGTCAAGGGGTTAAGACATTCTATGAGCATAATTGCTTTGCTTTGTGAATTGGCACTGCTTTCTGCTTGCTGACATGTCATTGCTTTTTGTAAATGTCACTAAAGCATTACAGTTTAGAGACACATTTAACTGAATAATAATAATCTTCGGAAGTGGGAGTGTAGCTGCCCACGTGGCTGGGTAATCAAAAATGGTCACACACACGTAATGTTCTCATCCCTGGTTGGTGCATTTGTATCATGGTGTTCAAGTGCTTCGGCTGTTGGGGTGATCCCTGGAGTCTTTAAGCCAGGATATGACAACAACAGCAACAACTGAATAATATATACATATGGCTGTGCTCTAATGCTTATGGTGTTGGCATGGATTCTTTTACGATAACACGGGAAAGTCAAATGTTGCTGCGTATGAGCACAGGCAGTTGTGTTTTATACATGGGCAATAAAGCCAAAAATATGTATGTGAATGAATATATTTTTGTGCAGCAATTTAACAGGCTTGGTGAGCTTCAGAGAAAAGTGAATGCAGAAAAACAAATGACAGAAGGGATTTTAAGCTTGATGAGATCCCCTTTCCCCAAGTTTGAACAGTTTTATGTATTCATCTTCAAGAGCAGTTGCCCCCCACCTCGATCCTCATCTTAAAGCCCTCTCAGACTCCAATTTCATCAAGTGAAACAGGTTGTAGAATGATCTCTTCTGAACTTTTACATTACAAAGCACCACAGTAAGATTACAGTCGAGTGAGTCTCGCAACATGTTTGGCCTGACTAAGTTGAGCAGTGTGGTAGTGCCTTTAAAGGGGCACCCTGACGGATGAGTTTTTGCAAGAAACACGTCGAGATCGCCAGAAAGACAGCCTTTTCAAGGATCGGAACACTCACTTTGCTCTGGTTTCCTAGAAATCAAACCGTCAAAACGGCGATTCCTCCTTGGCGGAGTTGCCGGAGAGAGAAGCCATTTTGGATGGGGTGGGTGGAGGCCACTGAGAGTGATTGAAGCTTTTTCTGGTGGTCTCGACGTGTTTCTTGCAAAAACTCATCCGTCAGGGTGCCCCTTTAATCAACGTTCTTGCTGTAGTTTTATTTTCTGAGTGGAAGTCTTGCTGATCCCATTGTTTCAGTCAGGTTCCTGTGAAAGGGTAGAACAGTTTTAAATTGATTTGTGTCAAAGCCTCTGCGAGTGTGTGTAATCCTGTATAACGCGCTGTTGATGTGTACACTGGTTTTGAATATCCTTGAAGATGATCTGGCCAAGAGTCAGACTAGATTGTATCATTTGATCAAATTTGACCCAAAAGATGAAAAGTTGACAAGTTTGTGTGATGTGGCTACCTGTATGCAAATGCTGCTTACTTGCCTCAGTTATTTTTTTTATAATATTTTTTATATTGAATACAGTGTATGAGTGTATATAAGAAAGAAATTTGTAATCAGTGGCGTGTCAAGCTGTCTAGGCCTATCCAAACGATTAGAAAAACTCAGTATACTATCTGGGTTAATTTTACCACTGGCTTTAAAGGGGCTTGATACGCTCTATTCAGATTAAAAAACGCTCTTTAAAAACGCCACAGCATGGTTTTAGAATATCAATAAGCACAGGCTTCGAAATCTATCAACTATTACCTACTGTGTGGACTTATGAGCTATAGGGTATAATGATGGAAGTGTCATGTTATGAATTGTACTACATTTTTGGTTTTCAGGTTTTGTACGTTGTTAAGATTCATGGATTTGTGTTTTGCTATACGTGGTGGATTTTTATGCGGTGACAGTCCTGAGATAACAATAGCTGTTGACGGGACTATAACAGACTAACTAACTAACTAATTAACTATTAGCACTCACATTTATTTCTAACAAAATCGCACATCTATCAGCCGGCGATTGTGACTCGCCCTCAATGTCATTTCTTAGAGAAATACATTCTTGGTTTGACGTCACCCACAGATGCTGGCTTGAAACAAGCAAAGACTTCTTTGGATGACGTCATAGCTTTATAATTCTGGCGAACGAGATTTCACCGAAAGTAGACGTTCTAGTGAAGTCCACAGTGCATTTTTGCAAATGATGACTTATTGGCTCAATTTATTTTGAAGAACGTAACACAAAAGGTGGGTAAATACGATAGAGTTTGCAGTCTGTGCTTATCGATATTCTAGAACCATGCTGTGGTGTTTATCAGAGCGTTTTTGCATCCAAATAGAGCGCATGAAGTTCCTTTAAGTTTGTGTGTCTGTACAGTGGATTCCAGGTAACTCAAAAACAGATAACTCAAAAACACTGGATAACTCACGATACTTTTCTGGTTCCAGTTTAATAATCTTTTTTTTGTGTGGGTATTTGGTATATTCTAGTCACATACTTATCTCTGTGAAATTCAGGCTGCTCTCCCCCGGGAGAGCGTCGCCGCAAGTGTAGCGCCTACCCAATTTTTTTTAAATTGTTTTTTGGGGGCACAGGGTGATGAGGGTGTGTTGGCACACTTGGAAAACCTACCTATCAATTTGTTCATACCAGGCAGCGGGATTTCTCCCTGCTCTTACCGACTTTCAACTGCCGCGGGATTTTTACGTGCGTAAAGCGCACGGGTCAGACTAGCTTTAAGTCCCCATCCAAAGGACTGGACATTCAGTTTGATTTTCCTGTCGAACTAGAAAGAAAGGGCGAGGAGGCCTGGATTCGAACCCGGGTCACTCACGCTGCAGTCACGCATTACATTTGGCAGGCGAATGTCTTAACCACTCTGCCACCTTTCTCCCTAAAAGGTAGGGATATGATAAAAGGTCTTTTTAACTCCAAATA
>CM065689.1:3708952-3738818 GCA_017654935.2 Phymorhynchus buccinoides
AAGAAGAAGAAGAAGACATACACACACACATCTTCTTTTGAGGCTTTAGTTTCCTACCACGCGCTGCATATTTCAGGGATCGCAATTAGCGCACATTTTTTTGCGTATTTGACGCATTTTGAAATTTGCTTGTGCATTTTCGGAGTGCTCAGTCATGCGTAACATGCATGCAAAACAACTTCTGCCCACAACCATAGGCCCAACAGTAGATTATCAGTACTCGCCTTGGCTTAATGCTGTCAGACCAATTGACATAGGCTGGAAGTGGAACACTAAGGCTACATCAAATTCAAAATGTTATAAATGCTCTGCGCAGTTAGACTAAGAGTTATGCTAGGATTGTCTTTAGCCATGACAAGCTCCTAACATAACATCATCGGTCTCCCAAATCCCCTGAAGACGGAGTGTGACTGCCCATGTGGTCACACACATATAATGTTCTCATGCCTAGCTGATGCATTTGTACCATAGTGTTCCAGTGTTTCAGCTGCTTGGACCTTCCCTGGAGTCTTTTAGCCAGGGTACGTCAACAACAACAATAACATAAGAATGAACACTGAATCAGTGAATGGATGGCATTTCATGGTTTGAGGTAGCGATGAAGACCATCATCAAAATGATCAAGGACAGCCAGGAGGAGGGTGCTATGGCTTTAACAAGTTCAAGTTCAAGTTCAAGTTAAGTTTATTTCCAAAAAACCCTAGGGGCACAAGAAAACAATCACAATTATGTTGCGGCAACTGAACAACACCTCACACACACTGGTTTTAAACAACATACCAGTGCACAATTCCAAACATTTATAAACTTGCAATAACCATCTGCAAAGGCGCGTACACTCGCCCATACACACAAACACTCCAAATTATTGAATCTTCAGAAAGATAAATAAAAAACAAAAACAAAACAAAACCGACGTTGCCAGTAAGCCCAACACTTTGCGTACCAGGTTTGGCTAATAGTCTGTGAAACCAAAGCAGTATGGGTCACATTGTTAAATAATGCTCAAAATTCTTTTAAAATAACCTTTATAAAACAAACTAAGCGGGTAAGGGTTCGTTTATTTTTATTCTGAAATAAAGATTTAAACTTGATTACGTTAACCATAACCATAGCAAAGTAATATGACATGGAATACATGTACCTGTTTACCCATAAGATTTCACCATATTTTGTACACATATTTGACCAAAATATGATAAATATGGTATATGGGAAAAAAATATGGTGAAACAACTATCATTTCTGTATATTGCCTGATTCGGGAAACTGGTGTGCTGTCTGTGTGTCTGTGTGTGTGTGTGTTCTTGTAAATGAAAATATAAATGGATGACACTTTTGACATAGTATTTCTATAAGTTATAAAAATTGTATTACCGTATGTTTCGGACTATAAGGCGATACTTTTCCCCCAGACTCAGACCCCTGCGCCTTATAATGCGACTAATGAAATAGTAAAGAAACATAGTAACAAAATCTTAAATTTGGTTAAAATTAGGGGGGTGCGTCTTAGTTATTCAAAGGGGCGCCTTATAGTCAGAACAATACGGTAATGTTTGCACTCCGTTTTTTAAAACTTTCCTGTTCGAGTACTTCTATTATGTGAAAAAAACACTTATTTTAGATTTTGAATACACAAAGCCCAATTTTAGGGTAAAAAGATCTGAGGAAAATGTCTCTCAAGTTCTGTGGCCTTGCATGCCCTGCTCTCATGGTGACCTCAGTTTCGATTGTAAACCAATCCAGTTTATGCCCTTGGTGCGTTTAGGTCAAAGTCATGGGGGATCAGTATCATGTTCTGGGGAGCTGTCGATTGTTAGACATGGTGGCGCCCTCGGGGGAGGACCTCACTCATGTTGGCTCCCCGACTAAGACATTATTGTCGTCAGTCGGGGGCTTACTACTAATAGTAGGTGGTGTTTATGCGTACAGGCTCCACTGAACACCACCGAGGTGATTCAGCAGCAGTGTAGTGTCTTCTTGGTTGGTTGTCTAACATAGAATCGCTCCCCTTATGATGCTCAGGGCTCCCAGGACCCCCATTTGGGGGTCTATGAAGTGCTAATATTCTTAAGGTCCCTCTAAAAGAATGTGCAGGGGGTCCCAGGGATGCACTAGAAAAATTCTTTTTAGCATTCGCAATGCCACTGGGACCCTCTATCCCGCCTCAAGGACCCTCTATGCTGTAAGTGAAGGAGTCCCTGGGACCCCTTGTTTTGCAGGACGATTGGGAGCCCTGAGCATTCGCAATGCCACTGGGACCCTCTATCCCTCCTCTAGGACCCTCTATGCTGTAAGTGAAGGAGTCCCTGGGACCCCTTGTTTTGCAGGACGATTGGGAGCCCTGATGCTGGTTTCGGATTCTGCGACTTGAACAAACCAGGGTGTGGCTATGGGGTTGGGACTCGGAATGAGCTGTGTGGGAGCAAAGCCACTATTCGGCCCAGAAGATGTGACAGTTAACAGGGCTCCCAATCGTCCCGCAAAACAAGGGGTCCCAGGGACTCCTTCACTTACAGCATAGAGGATCCTAGAGGCGGGATAGAGGGTCCCAGTGGCATAGCGAATGCTAAAAAGAATTTTCTAATGCATCCCTGGGACCCTCTGCACATTCTTTTACAGGGTCCTTTAGAATTTTAGTGATTCATAGACCCCCAAACGGGGGTCCCTGGGAGCCCTGGTTTTGATCATGATATGCCGTGGTGATCAGGTGGCGATGAAGATCATCAAGCACAGCCAGGAGGAGGGGGCTGGTGGCACGGACCTGGTGCAGGGCATGCTGCTGGGGCTGGTGGTGGACAACCGCCTGGAAATCACCAACTGCTTCCCCTTCCCGCGGCACTCCGAGGAAGACCAAGAGTTTGACGAAGGTGAGTCATTTTGCTTTCTATCATCTACTATCTTTCAGACTAACACTTATTGGCCCATTCTCCTGCGTTTTTTCCCCCGAAAAAAATTACAAATATTTTTTTCCTTTGAGCTCCTCCGAAATCGGAATGTGTCGGCTCTATGCAGCGGGGA
Organism: Phymorhynchus buccinoides; assembly: GCA_017654935.2. Classification (NCBI taxonomy): domain Eukaryota; kingdom Metazoa; phylum Mollusca; class Gastropoda; order Neogastropoda; family Raphitomidae; genus Phymorhynchus; species Phymorhynchus buccinoides. Next base: position 3,711,974 of record CM065689.1, read on the forward strand.
GACCAGTGAAAACTGAAACCGGACACATACGTACCTTACCCATTATGACCATATGGCCTGGGAACACAGAAGAAGACTAAGGTGAGTATGGTACTGATCACCAAATGCTTCCCCTCCCCGCTACACTCTGAGGAAGACCCCGACTTTGACGTAGGTGAGTGTGGGACTTGTTGGAGATAGAGGTCCATTGGTTATTTGGTTGTAGTAGTTGCAGGAGAAAAGCTCTAGTTATCGTCTTCTTCCTGCACCTGCACATGGGCTGGTACCAGTCCACTTTAATGATCAGATAAATAACCCAACTGTGTGTGTGTGCAGAGCGTTACCCTATGGAGATGATGCGCAACCTCCGCCATGTGAACATCGACCACCTACACATGGGCTGGTACCAGTCCACTTTAATGATCAGATAAATAACCCGACTGTGTGTGTGTGCAGAGCGTTACCCGATGGAGATGATGCGCAACCTCCGCCATGTGAACATCGACCACCTACACATGGGCTGGTACCAGTCCACTTTAATGATCAGATAAATAACCCGACTGTGTGTGTGTGCAGAGCGTTACCCGATGGAGATGATGCGCAACCTCCGCCATGTGAACATCGACCACCTGCACGTGGGCTGGTACCAGTCCACTTTAATGATCAGATAAATAACCCGACTGTGTGTGTGTGCAGAGCGTTACCCGATGGAGATGATGCGCAACCTCCGCCACGTGACATCGACCACCTGCACGTGGGCTGGCACCAGTCCACTTTAATGATCAGATAAATAACCCCACTGTGTGTGTGTGTGCAGAGCGTTACCCGATGGAGATGATGCGCAACCTCCGCCACGTGAACATCGACCACCTGCACGTGGGCTGGTACCAGTCCACCTACTTCGGCTCCTTCATCAACCGGCCCCTGCTGGAATCCCAGTTCAACTACCAGCACTCCATCGAGGAGTCCGTCGTGCTCATCTACGGTGAGGCCCGTAGGATTGTTTAATTCTTTCACCGCCAATGTCGCATTTTAGCACCACAGTGATTTAACACCTATGTCACTAAAAGGCATCAAATTGGGGTCTATTATCCAAAGACCCTATTGTCTTAGTTTTGGGAGGTAAGGATAGACCTTATTTGATATCTGTCACAGAAGAATCCCCAACACTGCAGATGGTTTTTGTTCTCCACCCAGGTAAATGTTTGGCTGAAATATGGCTGGCGGTGAAAGGGTTAAGTCAAGTTGTTAACTGGGCGGCCCCTGGACCCCTGCCTTGCAGGATTTTTGAAATTTCCCAGGAGCACCCATGTGAGGGGGTTGTACCTGTAGGCAGCAACGGACGATTTTAAGGACGACTGCTTCAATTCGCTCTGTTTTCGGGGCGTGTCAAAGGGGTGTTTCATCTTGTTAAAACTACATGGGTGAAAGTAAAACATTCTCTCCATCCTGAAATGGCGCGCTTCAATGTTCTCTGAATCTTCCAAATCCTGAAGTGGTGACAACATTAACTCGTTCGCATCGCAACGATTTTGAATGATTACAAAAACCTCACAAATCACTCCAGCCATACACACAAACAAAACATACATAAACAAAAGGAGAAATGAAAGAAGATACAGTGGTACCCCTCTAATAAGACGCTCGCAAATGCGACTTCTCCTCACATACGACTGATTTTTTTTTCTCCCGAACACATTCCACTATATATCCTATGCCGCAAATACGACTTTTCCTGAGTTCCGACTTACGACCCGATTTCAGGGGTTGAGATGCGACCACAATCTTATCTTTTTGCAGTCAAGTTTGTGCAAATCGATCTCTCGATGAAAAGCAGACGAACTCGAAAGTCATGGCAACGGGTCCGATGGCAACTTCGATGGCCCATGTTGCACTCACACACAAACTACACATAACAGTACAGACCTAATCTTCGCCATAACGGACCTACTAAATACTGGATTATGCACAACGACACAACACAAAACAAAACATGACAAAGTAACGCTCTGGCAGTTCATTTTTAGTCACAGTTTGCACACACAGAACTTTTACCGCGCATACAACTCAGCTGACAAAATGGCGCCGCATACACCGCAGATACGAAATCACGGCAAACGCTAATGCGCCAGCTGCTTTCATTTATCGGATTTTGTGAGTTGTTTGCATTCAGCGAGAGTTGTAGTGCACACACTAACGCCGATTTATCAGTCTGATAGCGGAAAGGAGCTGCTTTTCAACTTTTTTTTTGTAAAGTGAAACCATTCTGATTCACTGAGTTCCAACTTATGGAGTATGACCGATCACCTAGTTTCAACTTGGAAGTTGACTTCGCATTTACGTGTGCACTCTGTTCTTCTACTCTCTGTTCTTCTTCAAGTCAGTGATCGATATGGCGACTCGGAAAAGATGCTTGGTCCTCTAATAAGACCACCCCTCAGATAAGACTTTTTTTCACCACACTTTCAAGGTCTTATTAGAGGGGTACCACTGTAACAGGTTTTTACTTCAGGTTTAGACACAGGGAAGTGGTAGATCAGACTTTTTTATATATAGACTTTATATAGAAAAACTCCACACCGATGGTTTTCCCCACAACAAGCCACTACAAAAGCAAAGTCAGAGGCAAAGTTGTGGTCTAAGGGAGCGAAGCGAGTTTAGAAGTGATCAAGGTATGGTGTGCACACAGATTTACTTCCCTTGAAGCTAATGCATCAAATTGACAGCTATCTATGAATTCCGCACATATATGGCTGGAACGACTTGAATGAGTTAACTGTGTGTACAGGATGGGTGGGGGTGGTGTTAGAATTGCATGTCTATCATCTTGTTTTAATCTGCCATCAATGTGTGTGTCTGTGTACAGGATGGGTGGGGATAGTGTTAGAATTGCATGTCTATCATCTATCGTTTTAATCTGCCATCAATGTGTGTCTGTGTGTACAGGATGGGTGGGGATGGTGTTAGAATTGCATGTCTATCATCTATCGTTTTAATCTGCCATCAATGTGTGTCTGTGTACAGGATGGGTGGGGGTGGTGTTAGAATTGCATGTCTATCATCTATCGTTTTAATCTGCCATCAATGTGTGTCTGTGTGTACAGGATGGGTGGGGGTGGTGTTAGAATTACATGTCTATCATCTATCGTTTTAATCTGCCATCAATGTGTGTCTGTGTGTACAGGATGGGTGGGGATGGTGTTAGAATTGCATGTCTATCATCTATCGTTTTAATCTGCCATCAATGTGTGTCTGTGTACAGGATGGGTGGGGGTGGTGTTAGAATTGCATGTCTATCATCTATCGTTTTAATCTGCCATCAATGTGTGTCTGTGTACAGGATGGGTGGGGGTGGTGTTAGAATTGCATGTCTATCATCTATCGTTTTAATCTGCCATCAATGTGTGTCTGTGTACAGGATGGGTGGGGATAGTGTTAGAATTGCATGTCTATCATCTTGTTTTAATCTGCCATCAATGTGTGTCTGTGTGTACAGGATGGGTGGGGGTGGTGTTAGAATTGCATGTCTATCATCTTGTTGTAATCTGCCATCAATGTGTGTCTGTGTGTACAGGATGGGTGGGGATGGTGTTAGAATTGCATGTCTATCATCTATCGTTTTAATCTGCCATCAATGTGTGTCTGTGTGTACAGGATGGGTGGGGGTGGTGTTAGAATTGCATGTCTATCATCTATGTTCTAATCTGCCATCAATGTGTGTGTCTGTGTGTACAGGATGGGTGGGGATGGTGTTAGAATTGCATGTCTACCATCTAGTTCTAATCTGCCATCAGTGTGTGTCTGTGTGTACAGGATGGGTGGGGATAGTGTTAGAATTGCATGTCTATCATCTTGTTTTAATCTGCCATCAGTGTGTGTCTGTGTGTACAGGATGGGTGGGGATGGTGTTAGAACTGCATGTCTATCATCTATCGTTCTAATCTGCCATCAATGTGTGTCTGTGTACAGGATGGGTGGGGATGGTGTTAGAATTGCATGTCTATCATCTATCGTTTTAATCTGCCATCAATGTGTGTCTGTGTACAGGATGGGTGGGGGTGGTGTTAGAATTGCATGTCTATCATCTATCGTTTTAATCTGCCATCAATGTGTGTCTGTGTGTACAGGATGGGTGGGGATGGTGTTAGAATTGCATGTCTATCATCTAGTTCTAATCTGCCATCAATGTGTGTCTGTGTGTACAGGATGGGTGGGGGTGGTGTTAGAATTGCATGTCTATCATCTATGTTTTAATCTGCCATCAATGTGTGTCTGTGTACAGGATGGGTGGGGATAGTGTTAGAATTGCATGTCTATCATCTATCGTTTTAATCTGCCATCAATGTGTGTCTGTGTGTACAGGATGGGTGGGGATGGTGTTAGAATTGCATGTCTATCATCTATCGTTGTAATCTGCCATCAATGTGTGTCTGTGTGTACAGGATGGGTGGGGGTGGTGTTAGAATTGCATGTCTATCATCTTGTTTTAATCTGCCATCAATGTGTGTCTGTGTGTACAGGATGGGTGGGGGTGGTGTTAGAATTGCATGTCTATCATCTATCGTTCTAATCTGCCATCAATGTGTGTCTGTGTGTACAGGATGGGTGGGGGTGGTGTTAGAATTGCATGTCTATCATCTTGTTTTAATCTGCCATCAATGTGTGTCTGTGTGTACAGGATGGGTGGGGATGGTGTTAGAATTGCATGTCTATCATCTATCGTTGTAATCTGCCATCAATGTGTGTCTGTGTGTACAGGATGGGTGGGGATGGTGTTAGAATTGCATGTCTATCATCTATCGTTCTAATCTGCCATCAATGTGTGTCTGTGTGTACAGGATGGGTGGGGATGGTGTTAGAATTGCATGTCTATCATCTAGTTGTAATCTGCCATCAGTGTGTGTCTGTGTACAGGATGGGTGGGGGTGGGGTTAGAATTGCATGTCTATCATCTTGTTGTAATCTGCCATCAATGTGTGTCTGTGTGTACAGGATGGGTGGGGGTGGTGTTAGAATTGCATGTCTATCATCTATCGTTGTAATCTGCCATCAGTGTGTGTCTGTGTGTACAGGATGGGTGGGGATGGTGTTAGAATTGCATGTCTACCATCTAGTTCTAATCTGCCATCAATGTGTGTCTGTGTGTACAGGATGGGTGGGGGTGGTGTTAGAATTGCATGTCTATCATCTATCGTTGTAATCTGCCATCAATGTGTGTCTGTGTGTACAGGATGGGTGGGGGTTGTGTTAGAATTGCATGTCTATCATCTATCGTTGTAATCTGCCATCAATGTGTGTCTGTGTGTACAGGATGGGTGGGGGTGGTGTTAGAATTGCATGTCTATCATCTTCGTTTTAATCTGCCATCAATGTGTGTCTGTGTACAGGATGGGTGGGGATGGTGTTAGAATTGCATGTCTATCATCTATCGTTTTAATCTGCCATCAATGTGTGTCTGTGTGTACAGGATGGGTGGGGATGGTGTTAGAATTGCATGTCTATCATCTATCGTTGTAATCTGCCATCAATGTGTGTCTGTGTGTACAGGATGGGTGGGGATGGTGTTAGAATTGCATGTCTATCATCTATCGTTGTAATCTGCCATCAATGTGTGTCTGTGTGTACAGGATGGGTGGGGGTGGTGTTAGAATTGCATGTCTATCATCTATCGTTGTAATCTGCCATCAATGTGTGTCTGTGTACAGGATGGGTGGGGATAGTGTTAGAATTGCATGTCTATCATCTATCGTTTTAATCTGCCATCAATGTGTGTCTGTGTGTACAGGATGGGTGGGGATGGTGTTAGAATTGCATGTCTATCATCTATCGTTGTAATCTGCCATCAATGTGTGTCTGTGTGTACAGGATGGGTGGGGGTGGTGTTAGAATTGCATGTCTATCATCTATCGTTTTAATCTGCCATCAATGTGTGTCTGTGTGTACAGGATGGGTGGGGGTGGTGTTAGAATTGCATGTCTATCATCTATCGTTTTAATCTGCCATCAATGTGTGTCTGTGTGTACAGGATGGGTGGGGGTGGTGTTAGAATTGCATGTCTATCATCTTGTTTTAATCTGCCATCAATGTGTGTCTGTGTGTACAGGATGGGTGGGGATGGTGTTAGAATTGCATGTCTATCATCTATCGTTTTAATCTGCCATCAATGTGTGTCTGTGTGTACAGGATGGGTGGGGATGGTGTTAGAATTGCATGTCTATCATCTAGTTGTAATCTGCCATCAGTGTGTGTCTGTGTACAGGATGGGTGGGGGTGGTGTTAGAATTGCATGTCTATCATCTTGTTTTAATCTGCCATCAGTGTGTGTCTGTGTACAGGATGGGTGGGGGTGGTGTTAGAATTGCATGTCTATCATCTAGTTGTAATCTGCCATCAGTGTGTGTCTGTGTACAGGATGGGTGGGGGTGGTGTTAGAATTGCATGTCTATCATCTTGTTTTAATCTGCCATCAATGTGTGTCTGTGTGTACAGGATGGGTGGGGATGGTGTTAGAAATGCATGTCTATCCATCTAGTTCTAATCTGCCATCAATGTGTGTCTGTGTGTACAGGATGGGTGGGGGTGGTGTTAGAATTGCATGTCTATCATCTATCGTTTTAATCTGCCATCAGTGTGTGTCTGTGTGTACAGGATGGGTGGGGATGGTGTTAGAATTGCATGTCTACCATCTAGTTCTAATCTGCCATCAATGTGTGTCTGTGTGTACAGGATGGGTGGGGGTGGTGTTAGAATTGCATGTCTATCATCTTGTTTTAATCTGCCATCAATGTGTGTCTGTGTGTACAGGATGGGTGGGGGTGGTGTTAGAATTGCATGTCTACCATCTAGTTCTAATCTGCCATCAATGTGTGTCTGTGTACAGGATGGGTGGGGATAGTGTTAGAATTGCATGTCTATCATCTATCGTTTTAATCTGCCATCAATGTGTGTCTGTGTGTACAGGATGGGTGGGGATGGTGTTAGAATTGCATGTCTATCATCTATCGTTTTAATCTGCCATCAATGTTCGACGAAATAAGGCTTTACGCCCTTATCGGCCATGTGGGGCAAGGCCATCAATGTTGGCAGAAATGTTTGAATCTACTTTAACCATACTGTACCAACACCTGAAACACTTGCATTCACCTAACGTGACCTGGGACTATACCATAGCATATAGAAAAACGAAAGTAGCTCATGGCCTTGACCTCTAACCGGATATGGATGGGGAGTTATGCCCCCTTCCGGTCAACAGTGGCTAGGCTTTGTAAGACTGTGGTTCCCATGACAAGATGGCCAACCCTGAAGACTCTTTCTATCAGGTTTTTCAATCCTATTTTCAGGAGCATGGCTGAACTACTTTCACTCATAAAATCATACCTTGTTTAGGCACGAAAATGACTACAAATCATGACCCGATTTTTGTTTTGCATTTCCATTTTCATCTGTTGAGCATCCAAACTTCCGGTTGCTTAGTTATGAAATAAAGGGACACTTTTCTCCCAAACCATGGACTTTTGAAATGCATACAACCTGTTTATTGAATGAGGCTTTATACTACTTGTTGGCGACACGGAAGGGCGATCATTTTAGGACTGAATCGATCAGGCCACCTAGTGATGAGTCAGGGGCAGAGAACTTTCTGTGGCTATAGACGACTTCGCTTCAAGCAAGGGCGATAATCTTGTGTAGGTGGCGCACGCGTCTCAGTGCACGAGACAGGGGCAGAGTATTTTCAGTATAAAGCCTCATTCCATACCATTTTCACAGATTTTCACTCTAAATTTTTGTTACGTTGAACTTTGTCAATGAATGACCTTCACAATACACTCATTGTGTATTCTTGTGATTTGCGTCCACAAGTGCGATTCTATGTGTTTGGGTGTGTGTGGAGGGGGGTGGGGGTGAGTGCGTGCCTGGGTGCATCGCTTGGTGTGAGTATGCGATTGAATGTAGATGGGATTTTGACGAAATCTGTGCATTTTGCTCTGCGTTTGTACCTCAAGGCTTGTTTGTAGTACATCCTTCTATTGCACCTCCGGGTGTTTCTATTTCATTCTTTTTTTCCTTCTTGGGACGACTAGGGAAAGACCTAACACATAAGATCACTTTCTGGGACTCTCTTCTGAGACATATAAGTCCGTAAGGCGGGAGCCTGTGGCTTTGTTCAGGGATGCACTGGCCTCGCCTGTCCTTGGTGGGGGCTGTTGGATGCGTTCTGGTTTCTGAGTGGGTGTCTTTTGCCGGTGGGCTCTGCAGTCATGAAAAATGGACTGGTACACCCATGGGGACATTTCGCAAGGACTCCTTTGTATCGTATCCGATGGTCACCAAGCCGGGAGTAGCTATGCGCCTTGTATACTTAATGGAATGTCCCGTGTGTGCCTGCTCCCCAGTAACACAACACCGACTTCCAAGGCTGGAGCAGGGCTGCTCTCGCGATGATGGGGCGGGCGTGGCTGGTGCATCTCTGGGTCCCATTAGCACCTCCGGGTGTTTCTATTTCATTGTCTGTGTATGTGTGTGCGGTTTGTTTTTATCAATGTATCATTTTTAAAAAAGTGAAATTCAAATTGTATAGCGTTTAACCCTTTTGCCACCAGCCATTTTTCAGCCAAAAATATTATGAAACTTAACTGGGTAGAGACAAAAAGTTATCTGCAATATTGGGAATTTGTCTGTGACATGTACAACATTAGGCCTATCCTTACCTCCCAAATGTAAGAAAATAGGGTCTTCAGACTTGATGCCTTTGAGTGTCATGGGTGTTAAACCATTGTGGTGCATAAATGTGACATTGGCGGTGAAAGAGTTAAAGATTCAAGATCAAGAGAGAGACCACAAGTTTCTTTGTGTGTGTGTGTGTGTATGCGTGTGTGTAGATGTAGATGTTTTGAAGAGGGTGTGGCCTGTCTAAGAGTATCTGTTCATTTTATATACTGTTAATGCGTGTGTTAGTTTATATATATAAATATATGTTTTTATCCCCACGCACAAGATGAATTCTTCTTGTTATGAAGCCAATAAATAGATTGATTGATTGATCTATAAGTTTTCGGGTAAAGGTCAAGATGTGCCACCCCCCTACATTTCTCAGCTCTCCCCGCATTTTCACACTTCCCTTTCTTACCAAACACTAAGCTGTATTTTATTAACCTTTTCAGCTAATTATCTTTGTTGAATAATTAATCGTAGTCATGATTAAGGTAATTATTTAATAGGACCTCCCCCATGTAGTGCAGTACTCACAACAGCCGCAGAGCATTTGTCACAGTCCTGGTTCATTGCATTTTTCCGTCTTGCCTTTATCTTCTACTATTATTGAATGCATGTGTTTTTTAATTATGTAAATGGATGAAAATTAGTGTTAAATATAGCAAACGATAGAGGATGAAGTACTCAATCTGCAGTAAGAAAGGCAAGAACGGAAAAATGGAAACAACCGAGAAATGCAATCGTCCCGCAAAACAAGGGTCCCAGGGACTCCTTCACTTACAGTACAGAGGGTCCTAGAGGCGGGATAGAGGGTCCCAGTGGCATTGCGAATGCTTAAAAGAATTTTTCTAGTGCATCCCTGGGACCCTCTGCACATTCTTTTAAAGGGTTCTTTTGAAATTTAATTCTTCATAGACCCCCAAATGGGGGTCCCTGGGGGCGCATCTTTACCTTTACCAGTGTCATGTGGTCCCTGTAGTGGCTAGTGCATAAAGTGGCTAGTGCATAAAGTGGCTAGTGCATAGATCTTTCCTTTCCTTTCCACCTAAACCCCCTCTTGACAACCAGTTTTCTTCATAAATCAATCATTTGGATTTTTGTTGTGAACCGGCACAGACCCGCTGAAGACGACGCAGGGCTTCCTGGCGCTGAAGGCGTACCGCTTGACACCCGCCATGATGAAGTTCTACAAGGAAGGGGACTTCACTGTGTATTGATTTGTTTTTTGTCCTGAACCGGCACAGACCCACTGAAGACGACGCAGGGCTTCCTGGCGCTGAAGGCGTACCGCTTGACACCCGCCATGATGAAGTTCTACAAGGAAGGGGACTTCACTGTGTATTGATTTGTTTTTTGTCCTGAACCGGCACAGACCCACTGAAGACGACGCAGGGCTTCCTGGCGCTGAAGGCGTACCGCTTGACGCCCGCCATGATGAAGTTCTACAAGGAAGGGGACTTCACTGTGTATTGATTTGTTTTTTGTCCTGAACCGGCACAGACCCGCTGAAGACGACGCAGGGCTTCCTGGCGCTGAAGGCGTACCGCTTGACGCCCGCCATGATGAAGTTCTACAAGGAAGGGGACTTCACCCAGGACACCATCTCGGAGCGGGGCATCAGCTTCCAGAACATGTTTGAGGAGATCCCCGTGGTGCTCAAGAACTCCCACCTGGTCAACGTGCTGCTGTGTGAGCTCTCTGAGACCACCAAGAGGGACCACAAGTTCAACTTCCTCGATCTGGGCACCAGGTCTGTGTGTGTGTCTGTGTGTGTGTGGGTGGGCTCTCTGAGACCACCAAGAGGGACCACAAGTTCAACTTCCTCGATCTGGGCACCAGGTGTGTGTGTGTGTGTGTGTGAGCTCTCTGAGACCACCAAGAGGGACCACAAGTTCAACTTCCTCGATCTGGGCACCAGGTGTGTGTGTGTGTGTGTGAGCTCTCTGAGACCACCAAGAGGGACCACAAGTTCAACTTCCTCAATCTGGGCACCAGGTGTGTGTGTGGGTGGGCTCTCTGAGACCACCAAGAGGGACCACAAGTTCAACTTCCTCGATCTGGGCACCAGGTGTGTGTGTGGGTGTGGGCTCTCTGAGACCACCAAGAGGGACCACAAGTTCAACTTCCTCGATCTGGGCACCATGTGTGTGTGTGTGAGCTCTCTGAGACCACCAAGAGGGACCACAAGTTCAACTTTCTCGGTCTGGGCACCAGGTGATCATATCGTCGGTGAAATTCAAAAACCTCGTGTATCGATTTGGGGGGGGGGGGGGGGGTGAGTTAGATGCATAGTCGGCTCCTTCCACCAAAAGCTTGAATCTCTAACGACTTTCTGGGGTAAATGAGGTTGTGAAAATAGAAGAAAAACTCGTAAGTCCCAAATTCAGATCTAGTTAAGGACAAAAACCTCGTATCTTCGTCCTTTTCCAAAAACAAAAAAAAGAAGTAATTTTAACGAAATGCTGGACTAAACTCGCAATGTCTTGAACAACATATTCATCATAGGTAATCAATTGTGGTCAACACGGATAATTTTTAAAACATTTTTTTTCAATTTTTCTCAAAACGACCATAATTGAGATACAAGGTTTTTTGAATTTCACCAACGATATGGCAGTGCCTCTGTGTGTGTGTGCGTGTGCGTGCGTGTACCTGCCCGCAATTAGTGTAGACCATCGAGAGAGATCACAGGTTCAACTTCCTGGATCTGGGCACCAGGTGAGGATATAGCAATGCCTCTGTGTGTGTGTGCGTATATATTTGTGTGTGTGTGTGTGTGTGCGAGCTCTCCGAGGCACATAACAGCAGCACGACGCATCTGCGCTCGTAATTGACAGGAAACTGTCTGAGCGATCGAAGAAGAAGAGTTAAGGGGATATTGTCGAAGCAAGTTATTGCAGTGTGTGTGTGTGAATTTTGCAAAATTTATCACTTATTATTTCTGTAAAGTAATGTTCGAAATGATTGCCTAGTTATGGCTGTGCATGTTTCAAAGATGACCCCTGTAGTTATGGCATGTTTCAAAGATGACCCCTGTAGTTATGGCATGTTTCAATGATGACCCCTGTAGTTATGGCATGTTTCAAAGATGACCCCTGTAGTTATGGCATGTTTCAATGATGACCCCTGTAGTTATGGCATGTTTCAATGATGACCCCTGTAGTTATGGCATGTTTCAAAGATGACCCCTGTAGTTATGGCTGTGCATGTTTCAAAGATGACCCCTGTAGTTATGGCTGTGTATGTTTCAAAGATGACCCCTGTAGTTATGGCTGTGCATGTTTCAAAGATGACCCCTGTAGTTATGGCATGTTTCAAAGATGACCCCTGTAGTTATGGCATGTTTCAAAGATGACCCCTGTAGTTGTGGCTGTGCATGTTTCAAAGATGACCCCTGTAGTTATGGCATGTTTCAAAGATGACCCCTGTAGTTGTGGCTGTGCATGTTTCAAAGATGACCCCTGTAGTTATGGCTGTGCATGTTTCAAAGATGACCCCTGTAGTTATGGCTGTGCATGTTTCAAAGATGACCCCTGTAGTTATGGCTGTGCATGTTTCAAAGATGACCCCTGTAGTTATGGCATGTTTCAAAGATGACCCCTGTAGTTATGGCTGTGTATGTTTCAAAGATGACCCCTGTAGTTATGGCTGTGCATGTTTCAAAGATGACCCCTGTAGTTGTGGCTGTGCATGTTTCAAAGATGACCCCTGTAGTTATGGCATGTTTCAAAGATGACCCCTGTAGTTATGGCTGTGTATGTTTCAAAGATGACCCCTGTAGTTATGGCTGTGCATGTTTCAAAGATGACCCCTGTAGTTATGGCATGTTTCAAAGATGACCCCTGTAGTTATGGCTGTGTATGTTTCAAAGATGACCCCTGTAGTTATGGCATGTTTCAAAGATGACCCCTGTAGTTATGGCTGTGCATGTTTCAAAGATGACCCCTGTAGTTATGGCTGTGCATCAGGGCTCTCACTCGTCCCGCAAAACAAGGGGTCCCAGGGACTCCTTCACTTACAATATAGAGGGTCCTAGTGGCGGGATAGAGGGTCCCAGTAGCATTGTGAATGGTAAAAAGAATTTTTCTAGTGCATCCCTTGGACCCCCTGTACATTCTTTTAGAGGGTCCTTTAGAAATTTAGTACTTCATAGACCACCAAATGGGGGTCCCTGGTGCATGTTTCAAAGATGACCCCTGTAGTTGTGCCAACAGCGCTGTCCTGGAAAAGAACCTCCGCCAGCTGATGGAGTGCGTGGACGACGTTGCCATGGACACCAACAAGTACCTCAACTTCCAGCGCCAGAACTTCCGGCAGCAGCAGGCCAAGCAGCAGCACCTGCTCAAGAGGGTAGGTGTTGGTGCGCGCGTGTGTCAGGTTGTTTGGCGTTCAACTAGGTCTTTCAGATCTATGCCAGGGGGTCTTTTGTACAAATATTAACGTATGTTTTGTATAAATGGAAAATGTCGCCCAGTGATAACAGCTATTGGAGTTGAAGGCGCCTGGCTCTGATCGGTGGCACACACGACGGGTACAATGAGCGACTGCCATAGGCCATTCCTGCATGCTCCCCCACCCCCGGTGAGGATATCTGGGGGTCTTCAGGGTTGCATGTGGATATGCCTGAAGCCTGAATTCAGGCAGTTTGATACAGGTTCAGGCAGTGGTCTGCCTGAAGATAGGGCTCTTCTACAACTAATGTTCTTGAGGTACCATAATATCAAGGTTTAGGATGGAACTTTCAGGCAACATTTTTGGTCACTGCATGCACCCATAGGTCTTGTGTACAAATAGTCCCCCCACTTTCTGGAAGTTCTGTGCTTGTAACTTACTCTAATCTGTCACTCTCTTTCACTCTGCCTTTTTCCTTTGCTTACCATCATCTACTATCTCTTTCACTCTGCCTTTTCCCTTTGCTTACTGTCATCTACTATCTCTTTCACTCTGCCTTTTCCCTTTGCTTACCATCATCTACTATCTCTTTCACTCTGCCTTTTCCCTTTGCTTACTGTCATCTACTATCTCTTTCACTCTGCCTTTTCCCTTTGCTTACCATCATCTACTATCTCTTTCACTCTGCCTTTTCCCTTTGCTTACCATCATCTACTATCTCTTTCACTCTGCCTTTTCCTTTGCTTACCATCATCTACTATCTCTTTCACTCTGCCTTTTCCCTTTGCTTACCGTCATCTACTATCTCTTTCACTCTGCCTTTTCCCTTTGCTTACCATCATCTACTATCTCTTTCACTCTGCCTTTTCCCTTCGCTTACCGTCATCTACTATCTCTTTCACTCTGCCTTTTCCCTTTGCTTACCGTCATCTACTATCTCTTTCACTCTGCCTTTTCCCTTTGCTTACCATCATCTACTATCTCTTTCACTCTGCCTTTTCCCTTCGCTTACCGTCATCTACTATCTCTTTCACTCTGCCTTTTCCCTTTGCTTACCGTCATCTACTATCTCTTTCACTCTGCCTTTTCCCTTTGCTTACCATCATCTACTATCTCTTTCACTCTGCCTTTTCCCTTTGCTTACCGTCATCTACTATCTCTTTCACTCTGCCTTTTCCCTTTTGCTTACCATCATCTACTATCTCTTTCACTCTGCCTTTTCCCTTCGCTTACCATCATCTACTATCTCTTTCACTCTGCCTTTTCCCTTTGCTTACTGTCATCTACTATCTCTTTCACTCTGCCTTTTCCCTTCGCTTACCATCATCTACTATCTCTTTCACTCTGCCTTTTCCCTTTGCTTACCATCATCTACTATCTCTTTCACTCTGCCTTTTCCCTTTGCTTACCGTCATCTACTATCTCTTTCACTCTGCCTTTTCCCTTTGCTTACCGTCATCTACTATCTCTTTCACTCTGCCTTTTCCCTTTGCTTACCATCATCTACTATCTCTTTCACTCTGCCTTTTTCCTTTGCTTACCATCATCTACTATCTCTTTCACTCTGCCTTTTCCCTTTGCTTACCATCATCTACTATCTCTTTCACTCTGCCTTTTCCCTTTGCTTACTGTCATCTACTATCTCTTTCACTCTGCCTTTTTCCTTTGCTTACCATCATCTACTATCTCTTTCACTCTGCCTTTTCCCTTTGCTTACTGTCATCTACTATCTCTTTCACTCTGCCTTTTTCCTTTGCTTACCATCATCTACTATCTCTTTCACTCTGCCTTTTCCCTTTGCTTACCATCATCTACTATCTCTTTCACTCTGCCTTTTCCCTTTGCTTACTGTCATCTACTGTCTTTCTGCCTTACTGGCCCATTCTCCTGCCTTGGTTCTAGAAACTCTTACAAAGATTTTCCCCAACCGAAGACGGACATGCTGGGCCTAACTTTGCTTTCTTATCATTACTATCTCTTTGGCGCATGACGGCAGCATGACGCATCTACGCTCATAGTCATCTGACAGGAAACTGAGCGACCGTAGAAGAAAAAGACAGCAGAGGCGACGGCTGCCGTTATGCATCCGATTCAGATGACGGACATGCTGGGCCCGTTTCTTATTTTCATAAAACTGAAAGAAGCCGACTCGGAGATTGAGAGTTGTAAACATGGGTGTGTGTGGGGTGGGTCTAGAAAACAACTTTGTTGAAAATTGTGGAAACTGTTCGTATCAATACTTAGGCTGTGTGCACATACACGCAGAAGTTCCGTGCGGAAACCCATGTGCAATCCGTTAAAAAAAATTTGGAAGCAAAAAATATGTGTACACATTACCACGCGAAAAGTCGTCTCGTCCACTTATTTCTTATATAACTGTATGGGGTATCCGCACAGAACTTAAGATCTAATGTGTGTGTGCCCTTATTCTTCTTCTTCGATTGCTGTTTCCTGTCCATTATGAGTGCAGATGCGTCATGCTGCCCGTTATGCGCCTAAAACTAATAGTTAGGCCCAGCAAGTCCGACTTCGGCTGGAGGAAATGTTCTAGAAAAGTGTTTTTCATGAAAAAAGGGAGGAGAATGGACTGGTACTTAGGCAGTCAAAGAGAGTGATAGTTTAGAGGAAGTTACATGCACAAAACGTTCCAGAAGGTTTGGAAGCAAACAATAGCTTTTCTCAGCTTCTTTCAGTTCATGCACTTTTTCTTATAACACTCATCATCAGCATAAACCAATTTAAAGTGTTTTATCCATTAGGCTTACATTGTTTTATTGTGGCCTACCACTTGTAAGGTCTTTTCCTATCCCTACCCAAATCAATGATAAGAATATTTACCTCTGTTAAAAGAAATAACTTGAAACAAATAGCTCTCTGCGGAAAACTGAAAGGAGCTAGAATGAGGGGAATTTGTGTACTGTGGGGAACTATTTATACAAAAGACCCCCCCCGGTATCCCCACGGGGGGGTCTTAGGATCTAGTGTGCCCTTATGATCATTGTTGGTTCGTTTCATTACCCCAGCAACAAGAGAACCAGCAGAGGGCGTCGCGCGGAGAGCCTCCTCTCCCGGAGGAGGACATCAACAAGCTGTTCAAGCCCCTGCAGCCCCCGCCCCGTCTGGACTGCCTCCTGGTGGCCAACCAGATCGACCAGCACTGCCGCTCCATCAGCGAGTTCTCCTCGCAGAGCATCGCCAAGCTGCTCATGGCAGAGTCCCTGCAGGAGACTGCCTCCGCCGCTTCCTCAGAGAGTCGTGCCAACGCCGGCAGCAGTTAACAGGGAGGCCAGGGTAGCGCCGTTTTATTTAACGTTGAGTAAAATGCGGACTACAAGCCGCTACTTTTTTCCTCAACTTTGGACTTATCAGGCATGGTAGACCTCCGCGAAACAGTTTGAAACAAAATTATTAAAAAATGCATTGAAATGGCATGAAAAAGTGGAAATTTCACTCTCATTTATTGAATTTGATTGAATTTTCTTCGGCCCCCTGGACCCCCGACCATTTTCCTTGAAAACCACTTTGCCCCCACTACCATGCCTGAGTTTATAGACTGGTGCGGCCTATCTGTGGATTTTTTCCCCGTTCTACATTTATCAGTATGATTAACCCTTTCACCGCCAATGTCGCATCACAATGATTCAACATCCATGTCATTGAA
Source organism: Phymorhynchus buccinoides (assembly GCA_017654935.2). Classification (NCBI taxonomy): domain Eukaryota; kingdom Metazoa; phylum Mollusca; class Gastropoda; order Neogastropoda; family Raphitomidae; genus Phymorhynchus; species Phymorhynchus buccinoides. Next base: position 3,728,718 of record CM065689.1, read on the forward strand.
ACCCTTGAAATCAGGGTCTGTTATTTAATGATATTGTGTTCCTAAATTTGGGCAGTAAGGATTGACCCCATTCTAAATGTGTTACAAAGAAATCCCAAAATATTGCAGACAAAATCTTTTCCTTAGGCAAGTAAGTTTAATGGACATTTTTGGCTCAAAGATGGCTGGCGGTGAAAGGGTTAAATCTGTTTCTGGTCAAATTCTTCAGCCTATTTTGAGCTTCTTTAGACTCAAAACTGGTTTTGGTAAATCAATAGATTCAAATCTCATGTTTAAAGTGTCTGAGAACATTAAATACTCATGTTCCGATAGGAGAATTTGTATATTTGTGTTGGCTTGTGCGCATACAATTTTCTCTGCGGCTTATAAACTGGTGCGGCTTATATGTGAATAAATACCTAATATTTTGTGCGTCTTATAGTCCAGTTTTTACGGTAGGTGCCCGCCTGAAGCTTGTTGTCAACAGGGAGGCAATAGGATAGGACCGTTTTATTCACTGCCGTTACTGTTACATGGGTGCAACTTTTATTTTAGGTATTAGATACTTTATAGTCACAGAGGCGTCTCTGTGAAATTCGGGTTGCTCCCACCTGGAGAGCGCATCGCAGCCAGAGGCGCGCCATTTTTTTTTTTTCATGCGCTTTTTGTGTGATTGATGAGGAAGGAAGGGTGGGGGGGTAAATTTTGACCAAAGACAACTTTTTTGTTGCCACTGGGTTTAATGTGTGCTAAGTGCATGGGCACACAGGACCTCGGTTTATCGTCTCATCCGAAAGACTCCACGTTCAGACCGTAAGGCCTAGTGCAGAGTGAGAGGGAAAATCCCCTGTACCCAATAGGTTCCTGGTATACAAGGATTTCCTGTTTTAGATTTTTACCAGAAAAGGAATTTCATTTTTTTTTTTTTAAATTTGTCTTAACATCTTTGTGTGTCTTGTATTTTTCAAACACTTTAAAATAAGCATTTGTATAAATTGTGGAAAAAGCAAACTGAAATACCTTCATAAATCATTTTTTTCTTCAGACATTACCCCTAGACCCAGGCCTTTCAGGTTTTTTAATTTTGTGTAGTTGCACCCGTCTCCCCCCGTGGGGATACCAGGGGGTCTTTCGTAGAAATAGTTCCCCCACCTTCTGGAAGTTCTGTGCTTGTAACTTCCTCTAATCTGTCACTCTCTTTGACTCTGCCTTTTCCCTTTGCTTTACTGTCATCTGCTATCTTTCTATCTCTCACTGGTCCATTCTCCAGACTGCCTTTTTTCTATAAATTCTTACAAAGATTTCTTCAGCCGAAGTCGGACATGCTGGGCCTAACTATTTCTTAGGCGCATAACGGCAGCATGGTGCATCTACGCTCATGTGACAGGAAACATGAGCGAACGAAGAAGAAGAAAGCACCCGATGTAGTAGGTGCCCGCCTGAAGCTTGTCGTTAGCAGGGAGGCAATAGGGAAGTGCAGTGGAACCTCCCTTACAACAAGGCCTTCAGAAATCATCCACAATCAGGTCTTAAATGCATCGACCCAGCACCAGAACAACTTGTCCCTAAGGGCTTTCCGCCATGAGGACGTCAAACCTCCACTCAACAAGTCAAAATGGGAGGGAGTTGTATAAGGGAGGTAATTTTAATACTTACAAAGAAGGGCAAGGTCTCAGAGAGGTAGGTCTTAAGTGGGAGGGAGTCTTATAATGGGGGGTCTTATAACTGTATCGGCTGTTGGGATGATCCCTGTAGTGTTTTAGCCAGGGTACGACAACTTATGTATGGAAACACAAACGCTGTCTGCAAACGCATATGTTTGTTGTGCAAGAAGCACATTTGTGATAGAAAGCGTTTACTGCATTTGCAGGAATGCAATCAAGACAATTTTACTACTGGATTTTCTGTTGATGCACATTGAGTTTCCTTGTGGTAATGAGCTCCTGTCTTTCTCCTTTCGCCCCATTAACCCTTTCACCGCCAGCCATTTTTCAGCCTAAATTTTCATAAAACTTACCTGGATAGAACAAAAAAATCTGCCTGCAATATTGGGGATTCCCCTGTGAACATGTATGGCTCCCGCCCACCTGCGTGCGCATCTCGACCCTTCCAACGAAAGTGTCGCCATCTTAGTCAGATTTGTGTGTAAACAAAATGGAAGTTCAGTTTAACGTTGCGTATCGGCTTTCGCCATGTACGACGGGCTGAACAAACCAACCAGGGTATAAACAAAAATTTATGTTCCTGAATCACCGTCTTAGCCTTTAGCCAAAAGGCCGAGAAGCGATCAGAATTTAAACGTGTAAACAGCATCGATCGGGCATTTTTCAAACAAAGTTACTGACTAAGATGGCGGTCTCCCATACTATGGAGCGCTCCTTGTGGCCGGATATGACGACACGTGGGTACAAGCCATAGAGTAACGTCTATCCTTACCTCACAAAATTAAGAAAATAGGGTCTTTGGATAACACACCCTGTCATTATATTTTGTTGTACATTTATTTCATTCTTTGTTTTGTAATTGGGTAGGCTTTGTTCTTCTTTAAAGACACACTGACCCAGCACGATTAAGTCCCTTGGTTTTTTTATGGGTAGGTGTGACCCACATACAAATCCCCCCAAATTTAAATTGAGGCTGCTCTTCAAAGTCTCGTTTTGAATATGGGGGAATTTGTATGGGAGTCACACCTGGCAAAAATAAGATTCATTACCAGCGAGAAGAGGGAAAACATGTGAAAACCGTGATTTTTACACGTGATGTGGTGGGTCTTTAATGTTATGAAATTTGTGCGATACTGGAAAATGGTAAAATTGATTGCATAGGTGGGAATTCAGCTGTATAGGTGGAATCTTGCATAGGTGGGAGAAGAAAAATTCAGCTATACTGACTGGTAAAAACAACCAGCTTGAAGTCGGTAAAATGTGAGCATTCTCTGTACGGAAAACGGTAAAATGTGAATTGCATAGGTGGGATAAGAAAAATTCGCTGTACTGGAAAACGGTAAAATTCCTAGGTGGGATAAGAAAAATTCAGCTATACTGAGAAGTCCTGAGCTTCTCCTTCATCGAGTTAGTCATTTCCTGTCAATGCGTAGATACGTTATGCTGCGGTTATGCGCCTAACTAAAAAATAGGCATAGCAAGTCTGACTTCAGCTGGAGGAAATCTTTTTTTAAAGTGTTTCTTGAAAAAAGGCAGGAGAATGGACCAGTAAGGCAGAAAGATAGTAGATGACAGCAAGCAAAGGAAAGGCAGAGTCAGAGTGACCGATTAGAGGAAGTTACAAGCACAGAACTTCCAGAAGGTAGGGAAACTATATACAAGACCCCCCGAGGCGAGGACTTGAAGGAGCCAGGTTCCAGTCTCGCACCAGGCAATCTTTATTTCATTTTAAAATCTAGCTATTTAGTTTTTCTCTTTTAAGAAAGCCATCAAGAAGGGTAACTATATTTTTTTTCCCCCATTTAATTTTTCTGATTATAAGTGATATATATTAGTTTTCGCATCAGAGTGTGAAGCCTGTGTGGTGTAGTGGAAGATTTTTTCTTTGTTGAACAAACAATTTAATAGAACGAAAATAAACAACACGATCTGTCTTCAACTCCATGCCAAGAGGAAGATTAAGAAATTGTTTTTTCGGCATGCACATAAAGATGAAGACAAAATAGAGATTGTTATAACCGTGCATGCACAGAAGAGACAATTTGTAAAATAACATAAAAGCACATGTAATTGACACACACACACAGAGGTCTACAAATTACTCAACTCGTTATTGATTTATAAAACCATCAGTTTAATGAAAACAATCCATGGCATACAAAGTAATAAATTCTAAAATTTCTTCAACAATCTCCCCCAAGTCAGAGTTCTCTGCATCTGCTTAGTCTTGCTTTGGAGTCCCCCCTGGGGATACCAGGGGGTCTTTTTTGCAGAAAATAGTTCCCCCTTCTGTGCTTGCAACTTCCTCTAAATCTGTCTATTTGATTCCTGCCTTTTCCCTTTTGTTCATTACTGTGCAAACACCAAAACTTTAGTTTTTTTTTTTTTTTTTTTTTTTTTTTTTTTTTTTTTTTTTTTTTTTTTTTTTTTTTTTTTTTTTTTTTTTTTTTTTGGGGTAACGAACTGTTTGGCCCAAGATGATTTTTATTACGTGCACAACTGGGTGCCTGGGCCAAAGGCACTTAATCCCTTGGCTGCGTTACTCAACTGAACCTGGCTACCTACCTACCTACCTTACCCAGCACCTCGTCCTCAGACCTGTTTACCCCTCCTACACAAGTTTGGAGTAGTCTTGATATGCTCAAACGAGTAGTTTTGGTGCAAAATGTGTAGTTTTATTCATTAACCCTTTCACCGCCATCATGTCGCATTTTAGCACCACAATGGTTTAACACCCACATGTCACTAAAAGGCCATAAAATCAGGGCCTGTTTTCCAAACAGACCCGGTTTTCTTTTTTTTTTTTTTTTTTAATTTTGGGAGGTAAGGATAGGCCTAATGTTATATATGTCACAGAGGAATTCGCAATAATTATTGCAGATATTTTATTTTCTCTACCCAGTTAAGTTTAATATATATTTTTGGGCTGAAAAATGGCTGGCAGCAAAAGGGTTAAACCATCAAACAATGTTCACTGAAATTGAGTAATTAGAGCATTATTTTCAATGTTGAATAGTAGAGGTCACAAATAGAGTATAATACTACTCGAAAAGAGTAGAGTAAACAGGTCTGTTGTCTGCCTACATCTAAACCAAGAGGGGGGTAGTAGAGGACCATGAGTTGCATGCAACTCAACTAACCACCACCCCCCTCGCCTTCCAAACCGAACAACACCCAAACACCTACCTACCTACCTATCAATCTAGCCTAACCAGAGCTTCAGACTGTTTTCAAACTCCACGGGCCATTATGACCTCTTGTTACAGAAAAGGATGGGTCAATTTCCCAGAACAATGGGCCAATAATGTGTGTGGTATTAGACAAATTCCAATGCAGACTTCATCAGTCAGATGATCCCTTGCTGCACAAAAAATGAGGGGTCAAATCACTTGTCAATACGTGTTCAATGACCAGGAGCCTGCTGCAATCTGAAGCTCTGCCTAACCTATCTTCTACCTATTCTACATGAGAGAGAGAGGGGGGTAGTCTCTACCCCCCTCCAAGCCTAACGAAAACAAAAAACCAACAAATCCCAAAACAAAGCAAAACATCCACCCTCTGCCTACCTACCTCTCCATCTAGCTAGCCTAGGTGAGGGGCAAGGAGTGAGAGGCTTCGGCACGCAGATGCACTAACGTCGGGTGCAAGAGAGCGCTGCTTCAATGTTTGCACAAAGGCGGGATCCATTGCCCTCCTCGGGCATTGGTCCTTACCTCCACCCCCCGCGCGACCTCCAGTACCCCTCCCCTAACAGCCCTCCTATCCCACCCCGCAAAAAAAGAAAGAAAAAAAAGGCTACCCCCCTCCTTCCCACCCCACCCATCCTATCCCCCATACTTACCTTTTCCTTTTTTCCAGTGTGCACAAAATAATACATGACATAATACACATTGCACAAATTAATATACGTACCACATAAAATAATATGTCATATACACATACAAAATAATGTCATAGGAGACACTTTTTCAGCAACAGTAAATAACATCGGTTCAGCCAGCTAAGGGTGGCTTTACAATAGAACTAACGTCAGGAGACACTTTTTCAGCAACAGTAAATAACATCGGTTCAGCCAGCTAAGGGTGGCTTTACAATGGAACTAACGTCAGGAGACACTTTTTCAGCAACAGTAAATAACATCGGTTCAGCCAGCTAAGGGTGGCTTTACAATAGAACTAACGTCAGGAGACACTTTTTCAGCAACAGTAAATAACATCGGTTCAGCCAGCTAAGGGTGGCTTTACAATGGAACTAACGTCAGGAGACACTTTTTCAGCAACAGTAAATAACATCGGTTCAGCCAGCTAAGGGTGGCTTTACAATAGAACTAACATCAGGAGACACTTTTTCACCAACAGTAAATAACATCGGTTCAGCCAGCTAAGGGTGGCTTTACAATAGAACTAACATCAGGAGACACTTTTTCAGCAACAGTAAATAACATCGGTTCAGCCAGCTAAGGGTGGCTTTACAATAGAACTAACGTCAGGAGACTTTTTCAGCAACAGTAAATAACTATTGGAACGCACCTAATGCTAACAATTTAAAAAACCTCTTGAACAAAGACCCAAAATTTAGTAAATTAAAATATCAGTATGACTGATTAGTCTTCCCTCCTAAAACTGTCCACAGCTGTACAAATAGTTCCCCCACCTTCTGGAAGTTTCTGTGCTTGTAACTTCCTCTAATTCTGTCATTCTCTCTTTGACTCTGCCTTTTCCCCATTGCTTTACTGTCATCTAGCTATCTCTTTCTATCTCACTGGTCCATTCTCCTAGCTGCCTTTTTTCTATAAGTTCTTACAGAGATTTCTTCAGCCAAAGTCGGACATGCTGGGCCTAACTATTTCTTAGTTAGGCGCATAAATGCAGCATTTGTGCATCTACGCTCATAAAACAGGAAACTTGTATTTCTGAGCGAATACGAATAAGGAAGAACAAAGCAAGAAGACGGGGTGGCCACTTGAGAGCGGGCGCGAGGCCTGCCATAGTTTTTCGGACTATAAGGCGATACTTTTTTCTCAAAACTGAGACTCCTGACGACTTTATCGATACGATTCTGAAAACTTAGTATAGTAAGAAAATTTAATAACAAAACCTGAATTTTGTGCATAATTTTTGAGGAGTGCTCCTATATAACAACCCATGGGTGCAACTTTTCCTGGTGTACAAGGATTTCCTGTTTTTGAATTTTTGTGAGAAAAGGAAACTGAATTTTACCAGAAAAAGGAAATTCGTTTTAAATTTGTCAAACAAGATCTTTGTGTGTATACTGATTTTTTTTTCAAACACTTTAAGCATAAGCATCTGGTATACTTTGTGGAAAAAGCCAAACTAAAACACCTCATCAATAAAAAAAAACATTCTTCAGCTGCAGACGGGGGGATCATTTACCCTAGACCCCGGTCTTTTCGTTTTGTGTAGTTGGACCGGTGTAAATGAGGTGGGCCCTTGGTAGTAAACAAAAGTATGGTAGTTGGTCCTGACCTGATCATGACCTGACCCACAGCCAGCTGACAAAGGTACAAAACACGTTTGCAAGTGGCCTGTAATCCCAGCGTTACAGTCACCACTATGATGTCCAATTACGGAGGAAGTTTCTTTACCCTTTTTCACTGCCAGTCAGTATTTCAGCCAAAAATTCCATCAAATTTACCTGTGTAGAGAACAAAATCCAACCTGCAGTATTGGGTGAAATCTTCGGTGACAGTAAATAAGGTAATACTATCCTTACTTCCCCAAACTAAGACAAGTAGGGTCTTTGGGTAATAGACCCCCATTTGATGCCTTTCAGTGACAAGGGTTGTTAAATCACTGTGGTGCTTAAAATGGAACTTTGGCGGTGAAAGGGTTTTGTTTGGTTGCTCTTCCTTTTTTAAATGATACTTCACATTCAGAAAATCTGTTTGTACTTATGACCAGCAGCCCTTTCATACATAAGTACAAAAATACTACAATCTGTATCATTAACCAGTCTATGCCTGATTATCTAAAGGAGGGAGGAGGCGAGCGAAAATCCCAATCAATTAACAGAAATATTGACAAACTTCAAACAAACGCTACGACACACAATCATTCTCCCTAGAGAGATGACCTAATTTCCCAACAACATCGCGATTGTTAATTTCATGCCAGCCGTTCTTTTCTTTTTTTTAACAGTCCTACTCTTCAATTGAAAAAATGCTAAAACATAAACTAGAAGTGAAAACGCTGGAACAACCAGCCGCGAGGCAGCCTTTTCGGTTCCAGTGACCTTGAGTTTTGACCAATGACCTTCATCTTCAAACTTAATCTTCATCTATGAGCTTCCAATCCACAGGCAAAATTTGAGCCTCCGTTCAAATGCCTGAGGTAACATGCTACATGACATAACAGTACAGTCAGGAACAGGGACAGCGGTGAAAACATGAACCAGCTTTTGCAGAGGTTACAGCAACGTTAACAATACCAACGCCTAGAATCAATGCAATGCCTAGAGTCAAAACGGTCTCCAGATAGTCCATTGACTTATTAATATTATCGGAAATTGATACGAAGAAAACTAAATAAATACTTATACAATGACATGAAGAAAATATACAAGATGACGAAACAATAAATAGCACAATCCCATTGTACATTACTTTGTCAGTTCTCTTTAGTCTTTTTTTTAATACAAGTTATTACTTTTCGCAACAACATCCAATAATAAGTCGAATGGACTAATCTGGAGATGGTCCATTTTGACTCTAAGGCGTTGAATTAAAAACAATTATGGTCCTACATGAAGTCTTACAGTACAGCCCCACTAAAAGAACAATTATGGTCCTACATGAAGGGCAAGGTACAGCCCCACTAAAAGAACAATTATGGTCCTACATGAAGGGCAAGGTACAGCCCCACTAAAAGAACAATTATGGTCCTACATGAAGGGCAAGGTACACCCCGAATAAAGAAAACAATCCCAACCCCCCTCCTCCCCCCCCCCCCCCCCCCACCCCCCCCCCCCCCCCCCCCCCCCACCCCCCCCCCCCAAATGAAAAGATGACCCTCAAACATTTGCTGGGACAGGAACAAAACTTGAAATAATATGCATAAAAAAAACCTGCCTGATTAAAAAAAAACAAAACATGAGCATTCATCACATTTTAAAATTCACATTTTAGAGACAATTATGCCAGTTCAGTATAAAATAATTTTCCTTTTACTGAACATATTTCAGTCGCATGTCTGGTTTTCTCAAGCATGATAACTGCTATGAATAAATGACAAAATAAACAAGTATAGATACGGCCTGATGAAAAGTGAGAAATTCACTTGACAATTTGCCACAAATGATAATGATCTGTTTTGGGTTTGTTTTTGCTTAGCTTGAACTTAAACAAGTCTATGTCACCTAAACTAAACAGCAGCAAAAAAAAATTGATGGACAAGGCTTTCTCTCCTCCTCTCAGTGCCCTGCCCCCCCCCCCCCCCCCCCCCCGATTCCTCCCCCCCCCCCCCCCCCACCCCCAACCCCCCCACGCTCTCTCTCAACACATAATTGATGTCCAAAGCATCTGACCCCCCAGTTGGCCAAACGTCGCCGTTTCATTACTCAGTAGCTTAACTCACTCGGGACGAATGAGCTGCCTCCGGCTCATGGCTCGCACAACCGTTAAGTACGAATGGCCCGGATCCGGCTCATAATGAGTTTCCAAGAGGTTTTGATCTTCTGGCGTGTAACCAGCTTTCGGATGCGAAGTCATAAACCTATTTTCAGTTAGCTTTGACCTTGCCTCTCTTGAAATCAAACAATCATTGCATACTTTACATTCAGCATTGGTTGTAGAGCGGGGTCAAAGATTGGAAAGTGAAATTTTCTTTCTTTCTATTTGCAAGCTGTTTTCATCAATAGGAGACAAAACGACGAAGGTAAGGAATCTGATATTCTACGATCGTTTAGTGCATGGTGTTGCTAATCTTTTCTGAAAATATTGATGCCTAACTCTTCATAACTAGGTTTTGGGTGATTGTTTGATGAACCTAGTCAAATGCCAGGTCCCCACGGAACAAGGGGAAATAATTTGTCCAGTCCTGAGTGAGTTAAGCCAGGACATTCAGCAGTAAAAAATGGAAAGGGACATGCACATTCTCCCCACTGACTGACCATCTCCACAGAATTAAGCACCACTTCAACATACATGCCTCAATGAAAAATGAAAAAAAGAGCGACTTCAACTAGACACAGGTGGTCTCATGTCTGTGGACTGGATGCTGACCCCAACTGAACTTATGACCCCAACAGTTAACAGCCATCTCCACTCTGTCTAGTTACTCTCATCATGAGTGGTCTATAACTAGTTTATGTCTGTGGATGGAGAACGCTGACTCCAGGCTGAACTAAATGACGCCCAACATTTTAACGCCATCTCCAATTGACTAGTTCACTCTCATCAGGGAAAGAATGAGTAGTCTACATGGCTACTCCCCCCCCCCCG
>CM065689.1:3744318-3846818 GCA_017654935.2 Phymorhynchus buccinoides
CGCGAAGTTCTTCCTAAGACTGAAGTTTTAAGTGAGGTGACAAAACCCTCAAACCAGTTCCAGCACCATGGGCCCTTCAAGTTCTACTTCAACTGTCAGTAGTGATGAAAAGAAGAAAGTAACTGGCAAATTCAAGTCAAGTTGGTGTGAAGAATTTGACTGGCTTCTGTTCATGTCTTTATTTTTTAGAGCATATTGTCCATTTATTATGGCTTTTATTTTGACCCTCAAAATTTTTCAAATGACCCTTAAAATTTGGGGGCAAAGGGTCATGATGACCCTTAAAAATTTGGAAGCATAGGGAACACTGCTTCTTCATTCTTCTTCAAACATCTCAGGCAGACACCCCAGTGTCCAGCATGAAGGCAGCAGTACGTTGCAGGTCTTCTACTTGGCTTCCGTAGAGTTTCTAAGCCACTGGGACGGGTCTGGCACAAGACTAGAGTAGACCCTGTTTGAACGTGAATGCTCATTCAGAAGCTGCAACCTTCTTGATCAGATTGTTGGGATTGTGTGGAAATCAGTACTTAGTCAGTGTTTTGAGGTAGTATTCAGACTGCGCTGCAATGTAGGAAAGGTCTACCACTATAACAAAGCGCGCACATTTGTATATATATAAGGCACACACCCCAAATTCTGCGCAAATTTCAAATGTTGTTATTATATTTTCTAACTATTTTGTTAGTTATACTATAAGGTGCAGGGGGTCTGAGCCTGGAGAAATAAAGTATCGCCTTCAGGTTAAAAAATGCGGTACTTCGCCATTTTGACTAGGTGTCCACAGGAAAGATATGCCTGTCAATGTCTGCAAGCACAGGTCACAGGCTGCAGAAATAGGATTTGTTGAGCTGACCTGGTTACGCTGTTAATACATTATGAAGAATATTTTATGCGCTTGAAAATAGATCATTATGCTTTTCTGTTTCTTGACTGTTTCATGATATAAAACTAGACATTTCAGTCACACCTCACACCAAGACTAGAAAACCCACACATTTTCCTGTGAGACTGTGTTAAAACAACGTATTCCCATTCTGTTTTCAACACAACACATCTTTGTACTAAGCAATCTTATGTTGTTGTATTTCGTTCCCCAGCTTTAAATGCTCTGGGGGCACACCCAGTGTCATGTGAACATTTCGCATGGCCTTGGGTGGGAAGATTATGTGTATGGCTGCTTTTTTTTTTAAAGGGCCCCGCCACATGGGCGGCCCATACTCCGACTTCAGGGGACACTAAGCACTTTCACATGCATGCTCAGGGCTCTCTCCCAGGGACCCCCATTTGGGGGTCTATGAAGCACTAAAATTCTAAAGGACCCTCTAAAAGAATGTGTAGGGGGTTCCCAGGGATGCATTATAAATTTTATTGTTAGCATTCGCAATGCCACTGGGACCCTCTATCCCGCCTCTAGGACCCTCTATGCTGTAAGTGAAGGACTCCCTGGTACCCCTTGTTTTGCGGGACGATTGGGAGCCCTGAGGACCCTCTATACTGTAAGTGGAAGGAGTCCCTGGGACCCCTTGTTTTTGCGGGACAATTGGGAGCCACTGGGACCCTCTATCCTGTAAGTGAAGGAGTCCCTGGGACCCCTTGTTTTTGTGGAACTATTGGGAGCCCTGTGCATGCTTTTTTTCAGTACACTGTGGGGTTGGGCCAGAACCGCATGGGCTTCTGCTCGGACAGAGAGGACATCAGCAGCCTGTGTCTGACCGCCGTCCAGAGGCTGGTGGAGCGTCTGGGGCTGTCCTACTCGGAGGTGGGGCGGCTGGAGGTGGGCACGGAGACGCTCATCGACAAGTCCAAGAGTGTCAAGACGGTGCTGATGCAGCTCTTTGAGGAGAGCGGCAACTCGGACGTGGAGGGCGTGGACACCACCAACGCCTGCTTCGGCGGAACGGCCGCCGTCATGAACGCGCTCAACTGGATCGAGTCCAGCTCCTGGGACGGTCAGTGATCCAGTTTGTGCTTTTTGCTGTGGACGTACATAAACTTTTTGTTGCTGTTGAGTGTGTGTGTGCGTTTGGTTTAGGTTTAAAGACACACCCCCGCACGTCACGTGTCACATTTCCCTCCTTATGCTTGGAAAAATTTCTTAAGATTTCTTACCAGCTATAAGAGGGAAAACACGTGAAGAACCATGATTTTGACACGTGACGTGGTGGGTTTCTTTAGTCCTGTTTTCACAGATGGGTCACTTCCCCCCGTGGGGATACCGGGGATGGGGTGGGGGTCTTTTGTACAAATAGTTCCCCCACACCTTGCTGGAAGTTATGTGCTTAGTAGCTTCCTCTTATTATGTCACTCTCTTTGACTCTGCCTTTTTTCTTTGCTTATTGTCATCTACTATCTTTCTGACTTATCGGCCCATTCTCCTGCCGGTTTTTTTCCCCCAAAAAAAAATCTACAATATAGCTTTTCTCCTTTGAGCTCCTCTTCAAAACACACATGCTAATAGGCATACACATACACACACCACCCCCACGCCACGCAGGCACGCACGATATACATATACACACACACACACACTCACTCGCGCACGCGACATCACACGCAGCTATGCACACACACATACACACACACCACACACACACACACACACACACACACACACACACACACACACACATATCTCCTCCCTACACCTACCCCCTCCCCACATTTACTTGCTCGGGGACTTATCTGCAAGATGTGCCCCCCCCTACCTATCTCGGTTAATTCTATTTTTCCGTTATTGCCTTTCCTACCCACTACATAAAGCTGTATTTTAGGGACATTTGTAGCTAATAACCTTTTTGGAATACTAACCCTAGCCCTAACCCTAGCCTACCCCTACCCCCCACCCTATAAGACGGGAAAACGCAACGAACCACAACTGTGGGACAAATCGCGGTGTACCTGCAGTACATAGTGGGGGGTAGGGTTAGGGTTAGGGCTAGAGGGTCAGGGTTAGGGCTAGGGTTAGGGCTAGGGTTAGTATTCCAAAAGGTTAATTAGCTAAAAATGTTCCTAAAATACAGCTTTAGTGTATGGTAAGAAAAGGCACAAACGGAAAAATAGAATTAACCGAGAAATGCAGGGGGGGGGTGGCACATCTTTACCTTTGCCGGTCTTTCTCTTTCAGGGGGTTGGGGCACATCTTGACCTATCGCAGAAAGAGTGTTTCATAATCATTTTCGACTTTGGAACCTGCGCCCGCGCAGAGAGAGAGAGAGAGAGCGTAGTACTTCTTCTTCTTCTTCTAAGTCTTCTAAGTTCTTGTTCTTGGGTCGTTCAGGCATGTTTCTGTCAATTATGAACGTAGATGCATCATGCTGCTGTTATGCACCTAAGTAAGAATAATTAGGCCCAGCATGTCTGACTTCGGCTAGAGTAAATCTTTTTGAAAGTATTTCTTGAAAAAAGGCAGGAGAATTTCCTGTCAATTACGAAACCATAGATGCATCATGCTGCTGTTATGCGCCTAAGTAAGAAAAATTAGGCCCAGCATGTCTGACTTTGAGATAGAGGAAATCTTTTTGAAAGTATTTCTTAAAAAAGGCAGGAGAATGGACCGGAAAAAAATTTCCGGTGGCAGAACGATAGTAGATCAACAGCATGCCCAGTGGAAAATGCAGAATCAAAGAGACCTGACAGATTAGAGGTAGTTATAAGCACAGAAACTTCCAGAAGGTGGAGGGGGACTATTTGTATGGAAGAGACCCCCCCCCCCCCCTCCCAGTATCCCTAGGGGGGGGGGAAGCTTATTGCTGCGTTCTACTCCCCACCCCACCCCCACCCCCCACCCCACCCCCACCCCAGTCAGTCTCTCGTCTCTCTCTCTCTCTCTCCCTCCTCATCTCTCTCTCCCCCATCCCGTCTCATCTCTCGCTCCTCCTTCTCTCTCTCTCTCTCGTCACTCTCTATCTCTCTCTCTCTCCACTGTCTGTATAAAAATAGCTGCAGGCTGGGGCTCGCGGCGGGAGGCAAGCAAAGAGCCAAAGACATTGAAAAGAAAAGACTAACATCCGGTCCCTTTTCCCTATACAGTAGTGAGGACAGAAACACTGGTTGTGTCCCTTTTAAACATCTTTATGACATAACAACGTCGATAGGCCAGTTGAATTCTCTGTTCAAATTCCAATCTGAGTCTTTGCATAGCCGCCATTGTGAACTACCCGCACTAACGATAACTCTTATCAGCCAGGCTCGCCGCTGTAACTCTTAAGTAGTCCATCTTCCCCTTTTAGAGTCTTTGGTTATGTTTTTTTTTTTTTTTGTCAAGTGTTGGTTGAAATTAGCGTCCTGCAAAATAAATCGGTTTATAGCGCGTGTTTATGAACGGATGGTGTTGAAATTTTGCACGACGATAGTCACTATCCCTGGTCACGCATGTTCCAAATCTCGAGTCAATGTCGGGTCTGGTTACGCTGCGGTTTGTGAAAACGTGAAGCGGCCTGTCGGCGCCCGTATCTCGGTCATTTCTGAATCGATTCGCTTCCGGTTTGGCACACGGATAGTCACCGTCCCCGGTCATCTACCTGCTAAATGCGAAGGCAATCGGCCCAGAAACGCCGGAGATACGGGCGCCGAGAGGCCGGCGGATGCGCGTTTCGCGCATTTGCGAAACCGCGCAAATGACACGGCCGCCTCGGTTGCCGTTGCCATCGCCCCCGTGAGGGCTCACAGCAAATATGGGAAGCGATTCGGTCGAAAAACGGCGGAGTTATAGAGGCCCGTTTCGTTTTTCAGACACACACGACACACACACAGACACACACACACACACAAACACACGGACGGACACTTTACAAATTACTATATGATTTCATTAATTTTGAAGTTCGTGCTGTTTTCACTCGGCAGCACTGAATAAAATGTGACTGTGCATTACTGTTCTCTAAATGGCCAGCCTCCTACATTGTCCATTGTTTGACGATTCTGCATTAACGAGGCTTTATACTACTTATTGGCGACACGGTAGGACTGAGTTGACCATGCCACCTAGTGACGAGTCAGGGGCTGAGAATGGGAGGGAGTTGTATAATAGGGGTTCTTATAAGGGAGGTTCCACTGTGCTACTAGCTTAACCCTTTCACCACCAATGTCACATTTATTCACCACAATGGTTTAACAACCACCCATGTCACTAAAAGGCATCAAGTCAGGGCCTGCCTATCTGAAGACCATATTGTCTTAATTTTGGCTCTCTGCTAGGTAAGGATAGGCCTAATGTTATACATGTCACAAAGGAATTCCCCAGTATTGCAAATACATTTTTCTTTCTACTCAGCTAAGTTAAATGGTATTGTGTGGCTACAAATTTGGCTTTGGCGGTGAAAGGGTTAATGACAGCCAAAGGGCGGAATAACTCAGCGTAGGTGGCCCACGGTGCAGGAGACAAGGGGCAGAGAATGTTCCGGTAATAAAGCCTTGTTGCTCTGCGGCAGGTCGCTACGCCCTGGTGGTGGCGGCAGACATCGCGGTGTACGCCTCGGGAAACGCGCGATGCACGGGGGGCGCCGGTGCCATCGCCATGCTGTTGGGGCCCAACGCCCCCCTCGTCTTCGACAGAGGTAATGACAATGATAATATGGGTAATGATCATGATGAGTATCGATAATAATATTAGTTATTAGGTACTTTATTGTCACAGAGGCGTCTCTGTGAAATTCGGGATGCTCCCACCTGGAGAGCGCGTCACAGCCAGGAGCGCGCCACCTACCCCTTTTTCTTTATTTTTGCATGCGAATTGTTGTGTGTGATTGATGAGGAAGGAAAAGGAGGGGGGGGTGGGGTGATTGATGAGGAAGGAAAGGGTGGTGGGTGGTAAATTTTGACCAAATGACAACTTTGTTCGTTGCCACTGGGTTTAACGTGTGCTAAGTGCATGGGCACTTGGGACCTCGGTTTATCGTCTCGTCCGAAGGACTCCATGTTCAGACCGTAAGGCCTAGTACAAAGTGAGAGGGAAAAAAATCCCCTGTACCCAGGTTTGAACTCGGGTTTATTTGACACGAAGCCTTCTGGGGTTCTGGCCTCAACTGCTGCTGGTGGCAGGACGTTCCACTCCCTGATGGTACGTGGGAAAAAGGAACTTTGTCTGTACTGTGTGCGACACTGGGGAACAAGGAATTGTCGTGGAGTGTCCTCTTCTTTGTCGCTCTGGCTGTGGTTCAAGCTTGTGTTTTTGTTGATGCTCACCATGTCCTTCAAAGTGACATTATGCATGGGTGCTACTCTTTCATTTTTACACTGATTTCAGTATTTTTGATTTGACACCAGAAACTGAACTTTAGGTGGCGTTTTTTTAATTCATAGCCCCCCAAAAAACGACCACAAGCGATTTGGGGTCGTTTTGAACTTGGTTATATCTTGGAAGCTTGCATAGGCAATGTAATAATTTTACAAGGCTTATCAGACTCAAACTGTCTCTCTATCCTCGTTATCTCTCTATTCTTAACTTGCCCCCCTGAATCGTCCAACGGGGCTTCTGCCCCTGTACCCTGCCGGGGCCATGGGTTCCCTGGACCCCTGCCTTTCTTTTTTTTTTTCATTTTGGGGGGTTGCACCCATGTTTATGTCATGTCATTAATTTTTTTCATGATCGCAGGAGTGCGGGCGTGCCACATGCAGCACGTCTACGATTTCTACAAGCCGGACATGAGCTCCGAGTATCCCACGGTGGACGGCAAGCTGTCCATAGAGTGCTACCTGCGAGCCCTGGACTGCTGCTACAGCCTGTATGCCAACAAGGCCCGCAGGAACGGCGTCCTAGGTGAGGTCATTATCCTTAGAGTGGACTGCTGCTACCATCTGTATGCCAACAAGGCCAGGAGGAACGGCATCCTAGGTGAGGTTGTTATCCTTAGAATGGACTGCTGCTACTATCTGTATGCCAACAAGGCCCGGAGGAACGGCGTCCTAGGTGAGGTCATTATCCTTAGAGTGGACTGCTGCTACCATCTGTATGCCAACAAGGCCAGGAGGAACGGCATCCTAGGTGAGGTCGTTATCCTTAGAGTGGACTGCTGCTACTATCTGTATGCCAACAAGGCCCACAGGAACGGCATCCTAGGTGAGGTTGTTATCCTTAGAGTGGACTGCTGCTACAGCCTGTATGCCAACAAGGCCAGGAGGAACAGCATCCTAGGTGAGGTCGTTATCCTTAGAGTGGACTGCTGCTACTATCTGTATGCCAACAAGGCCAGGAGGAACGGCATCCTAGGTGAGGTCGTTATCCTTAGAGTGGACTGCTGCTACAGCCTGTATGCCAACAAGGCCCGGAGGAACGGCGTCCTAGGTGAGGTCATTATTCTTAGAGTGGACTGCTGCTACAGCCTGTATGCCAACAAGGCCCGGAGGAACGGCATCCTAGGTGAGGTCATTATCCTTAGAGTGGACTGCTGCTACGGCCTGTATGCCAACAAGGCCCGCAGGAACGGCGTCCTAGGTGAGGTCGTTATCCTTAGAGTGGACTGCTGCTACTATCTGTATGCCAACAAGGCCCGCAGGAACGGCGTCCTAGGTGAGGTCATTATCCTTAGAGTGGACTGCTGCTACAGCCTGTATGCCAACAAGGCCCGCAGGAACGGCGTCCTAGGTGAGGTCGTTATCCTTAGAGTGGACTGCTGCTACAGCCTGTATGCCAACAAGGCCCGCAGGAACGGCGTCCTAGGTGAGGTCGTTATCCTTAGAGTGGACTGCTGCTACTATCTGTATGCCAACAAGGCCCGCAGGAACGGCGTCCTAGGTGAGGTCATTATCCTTAGAGTGGACTGCTGCTACTATCTGTATGCCAACAAGGCCCACAGGAACGGCATCCTAGGTGAGGTTGTTATCCTTAGAGTGGACTGCTGCTACAGCCTGTATGCCAACAAGGCCCGGAGGAATGGCATCCTAGGTGAGGTCGTTATCCTTAGAGTGGACTGTTGCTACTATCTGTATGCCAACAAGGCCCGGAGGAATGGCATCCTATGTGAGGTCATTATTCTTAGAGTAGACTGCTGCTACTGTCTGTATGCCAACAAGGCCCGGAGGAACGGCATCCTAGGTGAGGTCATTATCCTTAGAGTGGACTGCTGCTACTGTCTGTATGCCAACAAGGCCCGGAGGAACGGCATCCTAGGTGAGGTCATTATCCTTAGAGTGGACTGTTGCTACAGCCTGTATGCCAACAAGGCCCGGAGGAACGGCATCCTAGGTGAGGTCATTATCCTTAGAGTGGACTCCTTGCTACAGCCTGTATGCCAACAAGGCCCGCAGGAACGGCATCCTAGGTGAGGTCATTATCCTTAGAGTGGACTGTTGCTACTATCTGTATGCCAACAAGGCCAGGAGGAACGGCATCCTAGGTGAGGTCATTATCCTTAGAGTGGACTGCTGCTACAGCCTGTATGCCAACAAGGCCCGCAGGAACGGCGTCCTAGGTGAGGTCGTTATCCTTAGAGTGGACTGCTGCTACTATCTGTATGCCAACAAGGCCTGGAGGGGGTGGGGGTGGGGCGTATCCTAGGTGAGGAGCCTTCATTGTCACTATCCTTAGAGTGGACTGCTGCTACCATCTGTATGTCAACAAGGGCTGGAAGGGGGAGGGGGGTATCCTAGGTGAGGAGCCTTCATTGTCATTATCCTTAATAATTATCATTATATTATCATTATTGGCCCATTCTCCTGCCTTTTTTTTCAAAAAATCTTCCAAATATTTTTCTCTCCTTTGAGCTCCTCCGAAATCAAAATCAGAGAGGAGACTAGTGAAAACTGAAAACCGGACACATATGTACCTTAGCCATTATGGCCATATGGCCTGGGAATGCAGAAGAAGAAGAAGAAGAAGTTAAAGGAATGCACTGTGTTGACAGAGGGCTGCAGTTTGCTGGACGGAGCGGACGCCTTCATCTTCCACCAGCCGTACTACAAGCTGGTGGTCAAGTCCTTCGCCCGCCTCATGCTCAACGACTTCCTCGCCGACCCCAACCCCGACTACAGGGGGCGCTACGCCGGCCTGGAGCCCTTCAGGTAGGATATATCACCATCCTGTTGTGCTGTCTTGCGTGGATTGCTCCTTCTTCTTCTTCTTTTCTGCGTTCCCAGGCCATACGCAGACCTGTTTACCCATAAGATTTAACCATATTTTGTACACATATGTGACAAAAATGTGACAAATATGGTGCATGGGACCAAAATATGGTGAAATGGTGAAAAATATATATAATTTAGAAACAAAGCATCTTTCTAAAAAAAGAATGTGCCAAGTTCTACGTTTCTTTTCGTGTTTTTTTTCTTCGCAGAGATGTGAAGCTGGAGGGCACGTACTTTGATCGCAGCGTGGAGCAGGCCTTTGTGGCGGCCAGCCGGCCACTGTTTGAGGCCAAGACCCGGCCGTCCACCCGCCTGGCCGTCCAAGTGGGGAACATGTACACGCCCTCCTTGTACGGAGGGCTGGCCTCCTTACATCGCGGGTTGAGGGAAAGGCAGTGTGTTGTATTGTGTTGTGTTGGGTTGTATTGTGTTGGGTTGTATTGTGTTGTATTGGGTTGGGTTGTATTGTGTTGTATTGTATTGTGTTGTATTGTGTTGGGTTGTATTGTGTTGGGTTGTATTGTGTTGTGTTGTGTTGTGTTGGGTTGTGTTGTGTTGTATTGTGTTGGGTTGTGATGTGTTGTGTTGGGTTGGGTTGTGGTTGTATTGTATTGTATTGTATTGTAATGCATTGTTTTGTATTGTATTGTATTGTATAGTGTTGTATTGTATTGTATTGCATTGTGTTTTGTTGTTGCTATTGTGTTGTATTGTGTTGTGTTGTGGCTCCAAGTGAGAAACATGTACACGCCCTCTTTGTACGGAGGGCTGGCCTCTTACATCGCGGGGTGAGGGAAATGCAGTGTTTTTACAGATGTTTTATTGAGTCAGTTTTAACCTTCTCTTGCGTATGTTGGTATGGCAGTCTGAATGTGAAAAACAAGAATGTGCTGGGTAAAATTGTGAATGTCTGTGGAAAGATTGTTGGAGTGAAACAGGACGTTATGAATGTGTTGTATGAGAGGAAAGGGTCGAATGATTGCGAGTGATTCCAGCCATGGCCTTTGTAGATTTTATGAACTTTTACCATCTGGCAGGCATTACCGAACGCCAAAGTTCAAAGCTAACTATGGGGCATTTGCACTGGCTCTAGTGCTGCAGCCAATGGGATTGGTTGGCCTTTTGGGACCTTCTCCTCAACGCCAAAACAATCAGTACCGTATTTTTTGGACTATAAGGCACACCTTATTATAAAAGACACCCCCCCCCCTCTCAAATTGTACACACAGTTCAGATTTTGGCACTATATTTTCTTACTATATTATTTGTAATGCTATATAGGGCGTTAGAGGTCTCCTAGTCTGGCGGGAAAAGTATGCCCATATAGTCTGAAAAATATGGTACTGATTGTTTTGCAGCGTTGGGGAGAAGTGATAAAGTATGGTAAGTAATCCAGACTCTTCCCACCAACCCTGGCATTTCAGCAAAACGGCGGAAAGCCTTCGCGTCCGAAAGTGTCAGGTAAACCCGAGTTCGAACCTGGGTACAGGGGATTTTTTTCTCTCATTTTACACTAGGCCTTACGGGTCTGAACGTGGAGTCTTTCGGACTCGGTGGCAACGACAAAGTGTTCGTTTGGTCAAAATTTACCCACCACCTACCCCCCTCCCTTCCTTCCTTATCATTCATACAAAAATTCGCATGCCAAATTGGTGGTGCAGCCTCTCGCTGCGACGCTCTTTCCAGGTGGGAGCAACCCGAATTTCACGGAGACCGTCTTTGTGACTATAAGGTACCTAATACCTAATACTAAGTTGTGGCTTATAGTCCGTAAAATATGGTAAATAATCCACTCTTCTCACACACCCTGGCATTTCAGCAACACGGCGGAAAGCCTTCGCGGGAAGCGGATCATTCTGTTCTCCTACGGGTCGGGCCTGGCCGCGTCCATGTTCTCGCTGCGCGTGGCGGCGGAGGACCGGTCAGCGCCCCCTGACTTCACCCTGGACGCGCTGGTGTCCAGCCTGAGTGACCTCCAGGCACGCCTGGACAGTCGCCACAAAGTGGACCCCGCCGATTTTGACCAGTGCATGAGGCTCAGGGAGCAGACGCATCACTTAGGTCAGTGCCGTTTGTTGTTAGTCCCCGAGCAGAAGGTTCGGGAACTATTGTTTCTGTCTTTCCGTCCGTCCGGCGTCCGTCCGTCCGGCTGTTCATCCGTGTAAAACTATTCAGTCTATCATCATCAAAATTTGGTATACTAGTTTGCCAAGATGCAAGCTATCCACTGATGTATTTAGTTTTACATTAAGGTCAAGGTCGCGCCAGTTACGGGGTTACAGGGTTCAAACCCCAAAACACATAATCGCTAATATGTCGCGAAGTTTTGCATGTATTTCAATGCAGTTTTTTTCTTACAACATTTCTTGATGAATGGTCTATAAAACAGTTGTCATGAATTTTTCTGTGCGCATGATCGCGCACGCTCAAATCACGGGTCCTGGATAAGCCCGCTGTGCCCTAGGCCCTTTGTGTCACAGGCCCGATATGTCCCACTTCTTTCCCGGCCGTCCATTCGTCTGTGCGTGCGTCCTGTTTTCAGTTCTCAATGGTCTCCCCGCTGTGTGTACAGCCGACCCATTCTGATTTCGGAGTAGCTTGGCGATGCTGCGAGGGGACTTTGCAGCCGCTCGCGTTGCACTTGTTTGTTTGTTTGTTGGTTGGCTTACCCCTGCTAAAAGACTCCAGGATCATCCTAACTACGGCGGAAGCGCTTGAACGCTGTGGTACAAGCGCGTCCGGTAGGGGATGAGAATGTTGCTATGTGTGACCGTTTTTGATTACCCCCCCCCCCCCCGTGGGCATACCAGGAGGATATTTTGTATCCCCCCACCTTCTGGGAGTTCTGTGCTTGTAGCTTCCTCTAATCCATCACTCTCTTTGACTGCCTTTTCCTTTGGCCTACTGTCATCTACTATCTTTCATGCCCCCCCGCCGACTTTGACCGGTGTATGAAGCTCCGGGAACAGATGCATCACTTAGGTCAGTGCCGTTCGTTTGTTGTTTGTTGTTGTCTTGCTTCTTGGCTAAAAGACTCCAGGGATCATAATAATAATAAAGTGCTCTCCCCAAATTTGACGCAGAATTCAGATTTTGTTACTATTTTTATTACCGTATTTTACGGACTATAAGGTGTAGAGTGGCACAGCGGTAACGCGTTTGCCTTGTGTAAAGTAAAACCGAGTTCGAACCTGGGTACAGGGGATTTTTTTCCTCACTTCTGCACTAGGCCTTACGCTCCTTCCCTCTTGCGGTTTGAACGTGTAGTCTTTCGGATGAGACGATGAACCGAGGGTCCCGTGTGCCCATGCACTTAGCACACATTAAACCCAGTTGCAACAAAAAATTTGTCATTTGGTCAGAATGTACCCCCTCCCACCCCCCCATCATCAGTGACAAAAATTGCATGCAAACTTTAAAAAAAAAATTGGGGTGGCCGCGCCTCTGGCTGCGACACAATCTCCAGGTGGGAGCAACCCGAATTTCACAGATACGCGTCTGTGACTTTAAAGCACCTAATACCTAATACCTGCTTTTCCCCCAGACTGAGACCCCTGAGCCTTATAATGTGACTGATAATACAGTTAGAAAACACAGTAACAACATCTGAAATTTGAGTAAAATTTGGGGGGTACAGCATTATAATCAGGTGCGCCTTAGTAGGCCGTACAATAGGGTACGGTAGTCATATTATAAAGTCGCAGGGGGCTCACCCTGGAAAGTAAGTATTGTTATATAGTCCCAAAAAACATGGTACAGTGGAGAACCTCCCTTATAAGACCCTCCATATAAGACTCCCTCCCACATTAAGACCTACTTCTCAGAGACATTGCCCTTCTTTGTAGCTATTACAAATTACCTCTCTTTGAAGATCCCTCCCTTTTAATAACTTATTTTGGATTATTTTTGAAGGTATTATAAGGGAGGTTCAACTGTATTAAAAAAAAGGTGCTCGTTACTACAGTGGAACCTCCCTTATAAGAACCTTCAAAAATCATCCAAGTGGGAGGTCTTATAAGGGAGGTAAATTTGATATTTTACAAAGAAGGGGGACGTCTCAGAGAAGTAAGGTCTTATGTGGGAGGGAATCTAATAATGGGAGGTCTTCAGGGACTCCCAGGGACCCATGATTGAGGGGGTCTATGAAGTACTTAAAATTCTAAAGGACCCTCTTAAAGACTGTGGCGGGGGTCCCAGGGACTGCACTAGAAAATTTGTTTTAAGCATAATTTGCAATGGCACTGGGACCCTATGTCCTGCC
Organism: Phymorhynchus buccinoides; assembly: GCA_017654935.2. Classification (NCBI taxonomy): domain Eukaryota; kingdom Metazoa; phylum Mollusca; class Gastropoda; order Neogastropoda; family Raphitomidae; genus Phymorhynchus; species Phymorhynchus buccinoides. Next base: position 3,757,640 of record CM065689.1, read on the forward strand.
TCTAGGACCCTTTATTCTGTAAATGAAGGAGTCCATGGGACCCATTGTTTTGCTGGACAGGAACTATTGGGAGCCCTGGGTCTTATAAGGGAGGATCCACTGTACTAGCAATAAATCGATTTTCCCCGCAAGAGAAATTCTATGCATGAAAATCCATGGGCCTATGTTTCCAGCGCCTTACAAGCCCGTCGGTGCGGTGGAACACCTGTTCCCGGGCACGTGGTACCTGACAGAGATTGACGGCATGCACCGCAGGAAGTACGAGCGTCGACCTTTGACCCCTGCCTCAACCAACCCTGCCGTCGCCGCTGGAGACGTCAGTATGGCTGAGGTCAGAATTTGTTTTAACATTTCTTCTTCTTCTTCTACGATAGCTCAGACAGTTTCCTGTCATATGAGCGCAGATGCATTATGCTGCCGTTATGGGCCTAATTAAGAAATAGTTAGGACCAGCAACATATACATATAGTGAAGCAAGCGCAAACGTAAGAAAAAGTAGCCCATTGTAAACAACAGGGTGAAAATAAAAAATAAAGAAGCAATCAGTTTTTCAAGCTTACTTCAATGAAAATTAATAATTGAAAGCAGTTTTACACATAGTTAATCATCAAAGAGAGGTGGGTTTGTTTTTCCATTACAACTACAAGACAACAACAATAAACAATGAGGCTTTATACTGCTTCTTCGTGTTGCCTAAGGGCGATAATTTTATGTAGGTGGCGCTTTCAAGTGAGGCCTCTCGGTTCACTGAGAGAGAGAGAGAGAGAGAGAGAAGGAGGGAGAGAGAGACAGAGAGAGAGAGAGAGAAGGAGGGAGAGAGAGAGAGAGAGAGAGAGCTAGAGAGAGGAGAGAACCTAGCAACAATGGATGGCTAGGGCCGGGCGGGCTTTAGGGCCTACGTGGCAAGCGCCACCTAGTGACGAATCATAGGGAGATAATTTTCAGTATAGAGCCTCATATACAAACAACAACATTAACACGACGAACATTTTGCAGTAATAACCATATGATGAACATCGAAGAGATGCATGCATGATCATAGGGTAAATATGGTATCATAAGATTAAGCCCACACACCACACCAACACACACACGCACACACAAAACGCACACGCACACACACACACACACACACTAATTACAATTATTGGAAGCGTCTTAAGCTCTTGAGCTCCCTGAAATCGGAATGTGTCGGCTGTGCACAGCGGGGAGAAGACCAGTGAAAACTGAAAAACGGCACACATACTTACCCCTTACCCATTGTATGGCCTTTTGGCCTTGCGGAAACGCAGAAGAAGACGAAGAAAGAATAATATGACTAGTTATATAGTAGGAAAGTATTATTGGGGTGGGGGGTGGGGGTGGGGGGTGTGCCTTTTTTAATCAGGTGCGCCTTATAGTCCGAAAAATGTCAGGATCTTTATAATTTCAAATGCCCCAAATGGTCCTTTGACCCAGAAGGCGTAAAAAAAAAAAAAACTCTTATTTTCTCTCTCTCTCTCTCAGTCCGAAAAATACAGTAATGTTTCAGCATCATAATAATTTCCTCAGAGTTAAACTTTTCTTTCACGGTACATGCCCTTTGATTTAGTCTTAAGTCTGTGACTCATGACATTTCCTAGAGTCTTTTAGTTTATTGAAAAGGCATTGTTATTTTATGATGCTATTGTTGATTATTAATTTATTATTATCAACTTTTCGTTTTGTTTTGTTTTGTTTTTCAGGCCAAGAGGCAAGCACCGTCGGAAGTTCACCAAGTGGTTGCGAATCATAGTGCTTAGTGTTTTATTTTTCTAATCATAAAAAAAAACACCAAACAAAACTGTGAAGGGATTAAACATTTTTGTATTCTAGTAGATTTCAGTTCAGAATGTTAGGGAAGATGTGGAATTGATGGAAATTTATTGTATGGAGGAAATTTTTGGGGGGGTGTGTTGTGTGTGTGCGGTGCACGCGCAAGTCCTGTTGGAACAAGTTGCTATATTAGCACTGTTAACGTTAGTGTTACCAGGCGGGTCTGTTGCAGTGTTTTTTTCACAGACGATTCGATTTCTGCGATTGTCGCATAGGGGTTAACTCAACCCTACGAATAAAAAGTGCGTGTTATGAAACTAGTGAAATGTCTCCCCTCCAAAAAAGAAAAATGGGACCAGTAGCAAGTTTCCACATCCTCGTGAGAAAAAAAGTTTCTTTTTAAAGATAGATTTATGCAATGTGTTAGTTATGTTTTAAAGGGACGGATGAGTTTTGGCAAAAAAAACGTCGAGATCACCAGAAAGACAGCCTTTTACAGAGATCGGAACATTCACTTTGCTCTGGTTTCCTAGAAAATCAAACCGTCAATTCGGCGATTCCTCCTTGGCGGAGGTGCTGGAAGTCAAATTCTTTTCACCCAAAGAGAAGGCGTGTGTGCCGTGTCTTTTCTACATGGCCGCCAAAAATCGTTTTGCTAACGAAATTTTCGCAATACAAGCCTTTTTATTTTTATTTTTTATATTTTATGCAGTTTATCTAAAGGAGCTTCACTCACAACAAAGGAAATAGCTCCAATTTTTTTTTCTTTTACTGCACTACACAAAAAAAAAAAAAAAAAAGAAAACGCTTCAACCACAATGAGTGACCTCCATCCACCCTATCCAAAATGGCTACTCTCTCCGGCATCTCCGCCAAGGAGGAATCGCCGGATTTAACGTCATTTAATTTTCTAGGTAACCAGAGCAAAGTGAGGTCCAGAGCAAAAGTGCTCCTTGAAAAAGGCTGTCTTTCTGGTGATCTCGACGTGTTTCTTGCAAAAGCTCATCCGCCCGGTTCCACCTTTAATAAGTGATGTGTTTGCTACGTTTTAACATGCTTCAGTATTTTATTGGTAGAATGTTGTTTTTTTGCTCTGACGAAAAGACACGCTGATGCACAGACGGTCTTCTCTCGCTTTTCCACTCAGAATTGTTATTGTGAAATACAAATCAGACAAATCTTATTTTGATGTGACTTTTTTTTTTTATAGTAATGCACATTCTTTAATCTTTGTAATATAGCTTTATTTTGCTACCTTTTTAACATTTTTATCACAAGAAAAAAGAACCCCCCCAAAAAGCCAGTCTGTTTTCCGCAAATTTTCGTCTAATCTTATTGACTTCGTCTGGCGTATTTATTTTATAATGTTAATGATTCTGTTATCCTTTGTAACGACACTTTGAAATGTTCTTAGACTCTGTCATCGTTTGTTATTGATTTGTTGATTGATTATTATTTTGTAATGTAAGTTAATCCTGTTATCTCTTACATTGAATTTTTTTATATTTTAATTTTATTTAACCTTTTTAATACATTTTTGGTATCTTTTGCAATTTAGTTGATTTTCATTTCTCTCGTAGCGATCGTTTGTAATGTTAATTGATTCTGTGATTGGGGTTTTGTGATAGTAGGAAAACTACTACAGGACTTTGTGGTTTTAAACCTTACAGAGGGGTTTCGGGTGCCGGTGCCCGTCTGTGTTTGAATATGTGTAGCAAAGTAGTTGCTATCTTGCAACGTTATTCTTTTAAATGTTCTTCTCTCTTTAAATGTCTGTGTTTGATTCTTTGTAGCTTCTTCTTCTTCTGCATTCCCAGGCCATATGGCCATAATGGGTAAGGTACATATGTGTCCAGTTTTCACTGCTCTCCCCGCTGCGTACCACTTACGCATTCTGATTTCGGAGGAGCTAAAAAAGAGAAAAATTGTTTGGAAGATTTTTTTTTAGGGAAAAAAGGCAGGAGAATGGGCCAATAAGGTCAGAAGGATAGTAGATAATAGAAAGGAAAAGGCAGAGTCAAAGAGAGTGGCAGATTAGAGGAAGTTACAAGCACAGAACTTCAAGAAGGTGGGGGAACTATTTTTATGAAAGTTCTTCTTAATTTGATACATGTTTTCTGGGGGTTTTTCCTCCAGCTTATGAGAGAAGAAGATATATTTTAACCTTTCTCCAAGGTCAACAATACATGACTAATCACCTTGACTTTCGTCAAAAAATCTGATCAAGACCAAAATGAAAAAAACCCCACAAAAATGATAATCAAAACAATTGTGCAAACTCAGCCAAAGTCGAAATTAGAAGATCTTTTTCCCCCCACACACAAATTGTTTCAAGCATGGAACTTTGGAAGTACAAGAGCATATATCAAAGAGAACTGAACTGTCCTGTCACCTTCAATTCTCTAGAAACGGTCAGGCTATAGAGGAAAGCTGCCCGTTCTTGTACCACCTGATGCATGTGGTGTTGTGTAAAGAAAAGGTCAGGCTATAGAGGAAAGCCGCCCGTTCTTGTACCACCTGATGCATGTGGTGTCGTGTGAAGAAAAGGTCAGGCTATAGAGGAAAGCCGCCCGTTCTTGGTACCACCTAATGCATGTGGTGTCGTGTGAAGAAAAGGTCAGGCTATAGAGGAAAGCCGCCCGTTCTTGTACCACCTGATGCATGTGGTGTCGTGTGAAGAAAAGGTCAGGCTATAGAGGAAAGCCGCCCGTTCTTGTAACACCTGATGCATGTGGTGTCGTGTGAAGAAAAGGTCAGGCTATAGAGGAAAGCCGTGCATGTGGTGTGGTGTGAAGAAAAGGTCAGGCTATAGAGGAAAGCCGCCCGTTCTTGTAACACCTGATGCATGTGGTGTCGTGTGAAGAAAAGGTCAGGCTATAGAGGAAAGCCGCCCGTTCTTGTACCACCTGATGCATGTGGTGTCGTGTGAAGAAAAGGTCAGGCTATAGAGGAAAGCCGCCCGTTCTTGTACATGTACCACCTAATGCATGTGGTGTCATGTGAAGAAAAGGTCAGGCTATAGAGGAAAGCCGCCCGTTCTTGTACCACCTGATGCATTTTTTTTTTTTTTTTTTTTTTGGGGTTTTTTGGTGTCGTGTGAAGAAAAGGTCAGGCTATAGAGGAAAGCTGCCCGTTCTTGTACACCTGATGGTGGTGGTGTGAAGAAAAGGTCAGGCTATAGAGGAAAGCCGCCCATGTACCACCAGATGCATGTGGTGTCGTGTGAAGAAAAGGTCAGGCTATAGAGGAAAGCCGCCCATTTTTGTACCACCAGATGCATGTGGTGTCGTGTGAAGAAAAGGTCAGGCTATAGAGGAAAGCCACCCGTTCTTGTACCACCTGATGCACACAGTGTCTTGTGCAAAAAAAGGCGCAGGGTGGGGGGGATGCTTGGCATAGAGAATGAAAGAAGAAATCGAAATTAGCGTCCAATCGGTCGTAGACCCGTATGGACGGTAAGACCATAAGAATGAGAGAAAAATGAGCTACAATATATAAGGCTACATTTTGAAGTGCTTTTGTTTTTTTAATCATGCTCATCCTCTCTGTTTTCACAGTTCAAACCTTGATACTCAGGAATTTGTGTGTCATCGGGTATAAGTTTTTACATGCTCTCTTTTTTATGTCAGTAAACAGATTTGTGTGCTTCTGTGTGTGTCAAGTCAAGTCAATGTCAAAACAACATGTTACTAAGGATGAAAGGAATGAGCTCAAGAGCTTTTTTACATTGGTGTGTGTGTGTGTGAGTGAGAGAGAGAGAGAGAGTGTGTGTGTACATGTGTGTGTGTGTGTGTTTGTGTGAGTGAAGAGAGAGAGAGAGAGTGTGTGTGTGTGTGTGTGTGTGTGTGTGTGTTGTGTGTGTGTGTGTGTGTGTATGTGTGTGTGTGTGTGGTGTGAAGTCCTTGACCTACCCTACCAACTCAAACTGTAGCTACTTGTGCTTGCTTCGTAGAAAGAAAGCGTAAGCAGAAACAAAAAATGAGTAAATGTTGCAGATTTCTTTTCCTTTGTACATGGTGCATGTACTGTGCTAACTAGGCTGTGTGTGTTATCATTCCAACTGGGGCAGTGGGTGGATGCCTCGTGCCTCCATATTGGGAGCTGGACAACCCCGCCCCCTCCACGCCTCAGTCTCTCCCCAGTGGGGATACCGGGGGGGGGGGGGGGTGTCTTTTGTAAAAATAGTTTCCCCACCTTCTGGAAGTTCTGTGCTTGTAACTTCCTCTAATCTGCCACTCTCTTTGACTCTGCCATTTCCCTTTGCTTTCTGATCATCTACTATCTTTCTGACTTATTGGCCCCATTCTCCTGCCTTTTTTTGTGTCTAAAGCAATCTTCTAAATAATTTTCTCCCTTTGAGCTCCTCCGAAATTGGAATGTGTCGGCTGTACGCAGCGGGGAGACCAGTGAAAACTGAAAACCGGACACATACGTACCTTACCCATTATGGCCTTATGGCCTGGAACGCAGAAGAAGAAGAAGAAGAAAGAAGAAGAAGCATTCCAAAAGAAAGCAAATCTTCCGGCGTATGTATATAATACGGTACATGTTTTGGCTATCGTGTATCACCAGATTTGGGGATTTTTTAGTGTAGCTGTGTCAAAAAAAGGAAAGAAATTTAAAAACAAAAAACAAAAACCTACATATATTTTTCATATTTCTTCTTGTTCTTGCTCACAGTCATTTAGATCAAGAAAAATAAAAAATCAAAATAAAATACCTTTGGTAATTTTCGACCAGCTACTGCTTGTCTTTTTCAACCTTGATTGAACAATTGATTAGTTAGGGGGGGACCCAAACAATCAGTTATGTAATATGAAAGACTGTTGACGTTGTATGTGATAGGTTTTGCTGTCAATTCAGAATGGAACCACACTAAAATTCTCATATGTTTTGTTGTTGTTTTTTGTTAAGAAGAAATGGTGGATATGTTGCTTGCTTATATTGTTTGTGAATTTTTGGACTTAGAAACCCCATCTTTGGAGTTTTAGTGTGTGTGTGTGCGTGCGTGCACATGCGTGCATGCTTGATTGTGTTTTAAAAAATGAACACGGTTTTTGTTAAATGTGAAAAGATTTATTTTTTTAAAGTTTGACTGAAAATGCCAAAGTATATGCTGTAAGTGAATGTCTTTTTTTTTTTTTGGGCTTTATCGTCCTGAGCAGCTGTGCATACCAGCATGCACAGGCACATTTAACCCCTTGACTGCCACCAACGTATTATGTACTGACATTGATGATGTCATCAGATGAAAGCAGCAATAATAATAATGAGGACAATTTATATAGCGCCCATCCTACTATGTAGGCTACAGGGTGCTTTACACAAAATTGAAATGGAATAAAAACATGAAACAAAAATCCAATAACATCAGCAGACAAAAGCAATACACATATCAATCAGCAACAACAACGGTAACTGCTGTGACTGACTACTACTACTACTACTACTACTACTACTACTACTACTACTACTACTACTACTAGGACTAATGCACGTATGCATTTTCACACAATTCACAAGCATGAAATAACAGCATAATATTCACAAAAAACAACACGCACACCCAGCACAAGCACACACACACACACACACACATGCACACACACACACACACACGCACACACACACACACCATGCATACATACACTCATATACAGGGGCCTACATGAACGCATCACACGCACACACACACACACACACCATGCATACATACACTCATATAGGGGCCTACATGAACGCATCACACGCACACACACAACACAACCCTAATGATAAACAATAACCCTAATGTGACGGCTTTTGCTCTAGCACAGTCAAGAGATGCATATCCCCAGACCATTTTTCCAGATTGGCTCTATCAGCTGTCTTTTTTATGGCATGACTAGCCCCATGATATTTTTCTTTGATTTTCTCTGGCAGTCAAGGGGTTAAGACATTCTATGAGCATAATTGCTTTGCTTTGTGAATTGGCACTGCTTTCTGCTTGCTGACATGTCATTGCTTTTTGTAAATGTCACTAAAGCATTACAGTTTAGAGACACATTTAACTGAATAATAATAATCCTCGGAAGTGGGAGTGTAGCTGCCCACGTGGCTGGGTATTCAAAAATGGGTCACTACACACGTAATGTTCTCATCCCTGGTTGGTGCATTTGTATCATGGTGTTCAGCTGCTTCGGCTGTTGGGGTGATCCCTGGAGTCTTTAAGCCAGGATATGACAACAACAGCAACAACTGAATAATATATACATATGGCTGTGCTCTAATGCTTATGGTGTTGGCATGGATTCTTTTACGATAACACGGGAAAGTCAAATGTTGCTGCGTATGAGCACAGGCAGTTGTGTTTTATACATGGGCAATAAAGCCAAAAATATGTATGTGAATGAATATATTTTTGTGCAGCAATTTAACAGGCTTGGTGAGCTTCAGAGAATTCAGAGAAAAGTGAATGCAGAAAAACAAATGACAGAAGGGATTTTAAGCTTGATGAGATCCCCTTTCCCCAAGTTTGAACAGTTTTATGTATTCATCTTCAAGAGCAGTTGCCCCCCACCTCGATCCTCATCTTAAAGCCCTCTCAGACTCCAATTTCATCAAGTGAAACAGGTTGTAGAATGATCTCTTCTGAACTTTTACATTACAAAGCACCACAGTAAGATTACAGTCGAGTGAGTCTCGCAACATGTTTGGCCTGACTAAGTTGAGCAGTGTGGTAGTGCCTTTAAAGGGGCACCCTGACGGATGAGTTTTTGCAAGAAACACGTCGAGATCGCCAGAAAGACAGCCTTTTCAAGGATCGGAACACTCACTTTGCTCTGGTTTCCTAGAAATCAAACCGTCAAAACGGCGATTCCTCCTTGGCGGAGTTGCCGGAGAGAGAAGCCATTTTGGATGGGGTGGGTGGAGGCCACTGAGAGTGATTGAAGCTTTTTCTGGTGGTCTCGACGTGTTTCTTGCAAAAACTCATCCGTCAGGGTGCCCCTTTAATCAACGTTCTTGCTGTAGTTTTATTTTCTGAGTGGAAGTCTTGCTGATCCCATTGTTTCAGTCAGGTTCCTGTGAAAGGGTAGAACAGTTTTAAATTGATTTGTGTCAAAGCCTCTGCGAGTGTGTGTAATCCTGTATAACGCGCTGTTGATGTGTACACTGGTTTTGAATATCCTTGAAGATGATCTGGCCAAGAGTCAGACTAGATTGTATCATTTGATCAAATTTGACCCAAAAGATGAGAAGTTGACAAGTTTGTGTGATGTGGCTACCTGTATGCAAATGCTGCTTACTTGCCTCAGTTATTTTTTTTATAATATTTTTTATATTGAATACAGTGTATGAGTGTATATAAGAAAGAAAATTGTAATCAGTGGCGTGTCAAGCTGTCTAGGCCTATCCAAACGATTAGAAAAACTCAGTATACTATCTGGGTTAATTTTACCACTGGCTTTAAAGGGGCTTGATACGCTCTATTCAGATTAAAAAACGCTCTTTAAAAACGCCACAGCATGGTTTTAGAATATCAATAAGCACAGGCTTCGAAATCTATCAACTATTACCTACTGTGTGGACTTATGAGCTATAGGGTATAATGATGGAAGTGTCATGTTATGAATTGTACTACATTTTTTGTTTTCAGGTTTTGTACGTTGTTAAGATTCATGGATTTGTGTTTTGCTATACGTGGTGGATTTTTATGCGGTGACAGTCCTGAGATAACCATAGCTGTTGACGGGACTATAACAGACTAACTAACTAACTAATTAACTATTAGCTACCTTTTGTGTCACATTCTTTAAAATAAATAGAGCATTCACATTTATTTCTAGCAAAATCGCACATCTATCAGCCGGCGATTGTGACTCTCCCTCAATGTCATTTCTTAGAGAAATACATTCTTGGTTTGACGTCACCCACAGATGCAGGCTTGAAACAAGCAAAGACTTCTTTGGAAGACGTCATAGCTTTATAATTCTGGCGAACGAGATTTCACCGAAAGTAGACGTTCTAGTGAAGTCCACAGTGCATTTTTGCAAATGATGACTTATTGGCTCAATTTATTTTGAAGAATGTGACACAAAAGGTGGGTAAATACGATAGAGTTTGCAGTCTGTGCTTATCGATATTCTAGAACCATGCTGTGGTGTTTATCAGAGCGTTTTTGCATCCAAATAGAGCGCATGAAGTTCCTTTAAGTTTGTGTGTCTGTACAGTGGATTCCAGGTAACTCAAAAACAGATAACTCAAAAACACTGGATAACTCACGATACTTTTCTGGTTCCAGTTTAATAATCTTTTTTTTGTGTGGGTATTTGGTATATTCTAGTCACATACTTATCTCTGTGAAATTCAGGCTGCTCTCCCCCGGGAGAGCGTCGCCGCAAGTGTAGCGCCTACCCAATTTTTTTTTAATTGTTTTTTTGGGGGCACAGGGTGATGAGGGTGTGTTGGCACACTTGGAAAACCTACCTATCAATTTGTTCATACCAGGCAGCGGGATTTCTCCCTGCTCTTACCGACTTTCAACTGCCGCGGGATTTTTACGTGCGTAAAGCACACGGGTCAGACTAGCTTTAAGTCCCCATCCGAAGGACTGGACATTCAGTTTGATTTTCCTGTCAAACTAGAAAGAAAGGGCGAGGAGGCCGGGATTCGAACCCGGGTCACTCACGCTGCAGTCACGCATTACATTTGGCAGGCGAATGTCTTAACCACTCTGCCACCTTTCTCCCTAAAAGGTAGGGATATGATATAAAAAGGTCTTTTTAACTCCAAATAAAATTTCCAGTCCCTCCAATTTTGACTTAAGCGATTTTCACCGTAGAGTACTAACAGGTCCGCGTGTTGGTTGGGTACGCGCATACCCCCACCCCCCCTTTGAAATCATAGAGATTGTAGAGAAATCACGTCATGCTTGCGTCATTTTGAGGGGTACGCAACCCCCTTGGTACTCTATATCATTTTGCTTGGAGTTGCTGAAGTTGATAAGTGGCAGATGCTAGGACAAAGACTTACCAACACCCTGTTGTCATCGTAAATACATGGGTGCTCCTGCATGCCCTGGCGGAGTGCAGGAATAGCGCCCCTCCTGGGGGTTCCGGGGGGCAATGCCCCCTGGAAGCTGAAGGGAAACAACAGTTTCCAATGTAACTGACAGGCTCTCGTTGCACTTTCACTACTGGTTAAACTTCATGACCTCTATAAACCAGCAAAATGCATCTTCTCAAATTCTCATAATCCGGCGACGCCGGCTCCAGGCAATAAAAAAAATCCTGAACTTCAGGACATCCTGAAAAAAAAAGCTGGAGCATCCATGTAAATATTTTGATCGTTTGACCTCTTAGCCATGAGGAATAGGGGGGATCGTTTGACTCTCGGGGGGGGGGAGGTTCACTGGCATGCATGAGGGGGGGGGGGGGGGAGGGGGGGGGGGGGGGGGGGGGGGGTGGAGGTTCACTGTATTGATGTATGTGAAGCGTTGGGGTGTAGACTGTAATTGTTGACTATCCAAAGAATAAAGTAAGAGATCACTGATACCCTCTGCGTTGTTTGTCGCTGTGTGTTATTTCTTTTGAGTGTTTGGGTTTTTCTGGTCAACTCTATTATTATTATTATTATTATTATTATTAGAACATTTAGGACGCCTAATCAATTTAATGCCCTAGGCGTTTACAATATAAAAATATAATATACACATATAACACCACATATAATAATATTTAACATATAGCATAAAGAATGGGAAATAAAAATTACACAAACACCCAAAGACGGTCAGACAAACAAACAGACATAGAATTACACACGCGTGCGCGCAAGCGCACGCACACCACACACCCACACACGCGGACACCCACAAATAATTATATGCGCTCACCAAGCACAGACGTTCACTCTCAGACATTCACACACCAAGTCATGAAGGAAGGGATTAGTAGTTATTTAAGAAACAGATGAGTTTTGAGATGGCGTTTGAATGTGGGCAGAGAGGATGAGTATCTGAGAGAGCGAGGCAACTGATTCCAAGTAACAGGAGCTTGATAGGAGAAAGAGCGTTGACCATAGGTTTTAGTGGGGATACAATAGAGACGGGTGTCGGATGAGGAATGCAGAGCTCGAGACGGTGTGTAGAGATGTAGCAGATCAGTGAGGTATTCAGGACATGAAGACTCGACAGATTTGTAGCAGAGAGAGGCAATCTTGTAGGATATTCTTTGCTGAACAGGGAGCCAGTGGAGAGAACAGAGCAATGGAGTTATATGGTCATATTTAGAAGAGAAACTCTAGTGGGAGGGTGGGTAAGCAAATTTGCTGCTTTGGAACCCAGTATTAATCACACAAACACGCACACGCGTGCATGCATGCACGACCGTGGTCGTGGGTGTGTCTTGGGCGCACGCACACGCACGTGCGCACACACACCACACACACGCACACATACACAGTGGCACACACTTACACACACACACATACACGTTCACACAAGCTCGCGCACACACGCAGACAGACAGACATGCGTGCGCACACACGCATACACGTGCGCACGCACACCACACACGCACGCACACACATACACAGTGACACGCAGTGACACACACATACACACACACACACTTACCACACACACACATACATGTGCACACAAGCTCGCACACACACGCAGACAGACAGACATGTGCGCGCGCAATACACGTGCGCACGCACACCACACACACACACACACATACACAGTGACACGCAGTGATACACACACACTTCCACACACACACACGTGCACACAAGCTCGCAGACAGACAGACATGCGCGCGCATACACGTGCGCACGCACACCACACACACACACACATACACAGTGACACACACACACACACACACACACACACACACACACACATACACGTGCACACAAGCTCGCACACACACGCAGACACGCGCGCGCATACACGTGCGCACGCACACCACAGACACACACACACACACTGACACACAGTCGCACACACTGACACACACACACACACACACACACACACACACACACACACACACACACACACACACACACACACACACACACACACACACACACACACACACACACACCACAGACAACTATGCATGCCCGACTACGTGCACCTCCAAGCCAATTATCATGCAACAATTAATGCTATAGAGAAGATGAAAGAAGTCAAAGGTGTGAAACTGAAACACACGCAGGTAGATTATGAGACAGAGAGAGAGAGACGCTGGACACTGGACAAGTTTAATGTCATCAACAACAAAACAGGTCCTAATGACATGGAGGCACTGCAAGGGTTAATCTAGCATGAAATTCATAATAAAGCAAAATAATATTAAGCAATTAAGCATAGACAACAACAAGGGGAAAAACTACAGAAAAACAAACCATTATCATAAAATCTTTTTCTTTTTCTTATTACTCTTTTCTTTTTTCTTTTATATATATTTTTTTTCTTTCCATCACAACTGTCACAGAGAGAGAGAGAGAGAGAGAGAGAGAGAGAGAGAGAGAGAGAGAGAGAGAGAGAGAGAGGGAGAGAGAGAGAGAGAGAGAGAGAGAGAGAGAGAGAGAGAGAGACGAGAGAGAGAGAGAGAGAGAGAGGAGGGAGAGAGAGAGAATCGTACTCTGGAGATCAGACTTTTAATGACTATGGACCAACAGCCCCTTTCATGGGAGGGAACACATAACACAATAACCAATGATTGCTGCAGAGAGAGAGAGAGAGGGGAGGGGGGGGGAGAGGGGGGGGGAGGGAGCAACAAAACAACCTGATATTGCCATTATTTGTAGGGGCCTGTTGTATTTTTTGTGCATTCTGGTAAAAAGACATAATTAGTCATTCTCTTATCAAAATGGCGTCGAGAAGGCATGATTCGCATGTGCAGTTTGTCCAGATTGATGGTCTGGTATGTATGAAAAACGAGTTTGAAACATGCTGTATGTTAATATTTAGATTAGTATTAAAAATCAAAGATCCATGGCAACCCGAATTATGCAACACACAACCCCAATTTCTTCAAATCGGAAAAAGGAGACAGCCGGCTTCTTAGTTCTTGACTGAGTTACACGCAATACGCATGATGATGAGAACGTTGTATTTGTAATTTGCATTTTATCATAATAAATAAATAATGCTGGCTGTATGAACATTTTTGCATGTAAGTCTATCTTATTGTAAATGGATTCTCTTTTCTTACAGACAGGCTCACACACACATGACACACTCACAGTCACACACACACACACACACCTAAAAACAGCAAACAGAATCTTCACGAGAATCTTCAACGTGATGAAGTTGGCTCCCTAAGGAGAAGAAGAAGAAGATGCCCCCACCCACCCCTTTTAGTTTTACATGCATGTCCTCCTGAATACAAATACTCCCGTGCATGCATCATGTGGGGCCCATGTTTCCCCGGTTGATCTGGGGGGACTAAACGGTTGATGACACTCTACATTAGTACATAACATCATCATGATCATGTGGGGCCCGGGTGTCCTTGGCCAGACTGGGGACATTTAACAGTCGGGCATTGTCGCAGTCAAAAAAGTCGCTCAGTCAAATAAATCGCCCGCTACTATGAGAGTGTGTATTTGCGACAACCAGAAATTTCACTTTTCTGTACTTGAAACATACAGCAAACAAACAACTACACGACAAGTGCAAAGTGACGTTATTTTATTCACAAGAGACAAAACAAAACTACTGGATATTTCGGCGAATGCGCCTTTATCAACACAGACAAGCAATTAAACAGCAAACATCAAATATAGCAAAAGGAGCAAAAAGTAGGCAACAGAAGGAGCAAAAAAATAAAAACACACACATCAAGATCAAAATAAAAACATTGAAACATTTACCTAACCCTAACCCTAACCCTATCCCTAAACCCTAGAAAAAAGTGAAATTTGTGGTTCATGCTAAATGTCGCAAATACACACTCTCATAGTAGCCGGGTGATTTATTTGACTGAGCGACTTTTTTGGCTGCGACAGGCATGACCTTTAACTCGTCTCCCTCTATCACACCCACCCCCCCTCCCAAATCAAATATTCACATATCTAACTAACTTTTTTCGATTTAAATCTCATTAACCCTCTCACAGCTGCAGGAAACCAAATCCGACCAAATTTTGTTCCTTCCCTGGTTCCCGTTAACGCCGATTGCGCCCGCTGAACGCCAGGTCTAGTACTTTCACTTTCACTTTTTTTTGCCCTACCCACAATGCAATATACTAAGTTAGTTCTTCCTGTTCCTGACTCTCCCTGTTCCGTTTTTTGGGGCTTTTACAGCAAGGGAAAGCACCCACTAGTCTTTTTGAACGGATTTTTCGAAGTTTTGCCAAATTTTTTTTTTTTCCACGTGACGTGGAGCAGTATTGACTCGGTGCGATGTTTGGAGCGCCATTACGGATTTTTTCTTCTAATTCATGGTTTGTTGTGTGACATTGTGTTAGCTTTCAAATCAAAATATCATCATTGCTATTCAATATGCATCTTTCAGAAATTAAATGTGAGTTAGACTTTATTCTGGGTGATTTTAAAAAATAAAAGATTCAGTGTGACGTTCAGAGTTACTCCCCTTGACTTGGACAATATGGGCACTTGACTTTTTTCGAGTGATGGGGAGCCAGAGGGTTAATATCTTTCTACATAGTAAACTAAGTAAAAAAAACTGTGTATCTGTAAATACTTCAGTTATTTCCTGACTATCTTGCAATCATTTCTTTCTTTCTATTTCCCCATAATGTTATCATTTCGCTTTGTACTATCTTTTGCTATTTCTCTCTTTTCGTACTACCCCCTAAAGTGCAGCAGAATCTTCAACGTGATGAAGTTGGCTGCCTAAGGAGAAGAAGAAGAAGAAGACATACACACACACATATTCTTTTGAGGCTTTAGTTTCCTACCACGCGCTGCATATTTCAGGGATCGCAATTAGCGCACATTTTTTTGCGTATTTGACGCATTTTGAAATTTGCTTGTGCATTTTCGGAGTGCTCAGTCATGCGTAACATGCATGCAAAACAACTTCTGCCCGCAACCATAGGCCCAACAGTAGATTATCAGTACTCGCCTTGGCTTAATGCTGTCAGACCAATTGACATAGGCTGGAACACTAACTGACTAAGGCTACATCAAATTCAAAATGTTATAAATGCTCTGCGCAGTTAGACTAAGAGTTATGCTAGGATTGTCTTTAGCCATGACAAGCTCCTAACATAATATCATCGGTCTCCCAAATCCCCCGAAGACGGAGTGTGACTGCCCATGTGGTCACACACATATAATGTTCTCATGCCTAGCTGATGCATTTGTACCATAGTGTTCCAGTGTTTCAGCTGTTTGGACCTTCCCTGGAGTCTTTTAGCCAGGGTACGTCAACAACAACAATAACATAAGAATGAACACTGAATCAGTGAATGGATGGCATTTCATGGTTTGAGGTAGCGATGAAGACCATCATCAAAATGATCAAGGACAGCCAGGAGGAGGGTGCTATGGCTTTAACCAAGTTCAAGTTCAAGTTAAGTTTATTTCCAAAAAACCCTAGGGGCACAAGTCACAATTATGTTGCGGCAACTGAACAACACCTCACACACACTGGAAACAACATACCAGTGCACAATTACAAACATTTATAAACTTGCAATAACCATTAAAGGCGCGTACACGCGCCCATACACACAAACACTCCAAATCATTGAATCTTCACCATTGCCATAAGCCCAACACTTTGCGTACCAGGTTTGGCTAATAGTCTGTGAAACCAAAGCAGTATGGGTCACATTGTTAAATAATGCTCAAAATTCTTTTAAAATAACCTTTATAAAACAAACTAAGCGGGTAAGGGTTCGTTTATTTTTATTCTGGATTTAAACTTGATTACGTTAACCATAACCATAGCAAAGTAATATGACGTGGAATACATGTACCTGTTTACCCATAAGATTTCACCATATTTTGTACACATATTTGACATATGATAAATATGGTATATGGGAAAACAATATGGTGAAACAACTATCATTTCTGTATATTGCCTGATTCAGGAAACTGGTGCACTGTGTGTGTGTGTGTGTGTGTTTGTAAATGAAAATATAAATGGATGACACTTTTGACATAGTATTTCTATAAGTTGTTATAAAAATTGTGTTACCGTATTTTACGGACTATAAGGCGATACTTTTTCCCCAGACTCAGACCCCTGCGCCTTATAATATGACTAATGAAATAGTAAAGAAACATAGTAACAAAATCTGAAATTTGGTTAAAATTAGGGGGGTGCGCCTTAGTTATTCAAAGGTGCACCTTATACTGTTATAGTCAGAACAATACGGTAATGTTTGCACTCCGTTTTTTAAAACTTTCCTGTTCGAGTACTTCTATTATGTGAAAAAAACACTTATTTTAGATTTTGAATACACAAAGCCCAATTTTAGGGTAAAAAGATCTGAGGAAAATGTCTCAAGTTCTGTGGCCTTGCATGCCCTGCTCTCATGGTAACCTCAGTTTCGATTGTAAACCAATCCAGTTTATGCCCTTGGTGCGTTTAGGTCAAAGTCATGGGGATCAGTATCATGTTCTGGGGAGCTGTCGATTGTTAGACATGGTGGCGCCCTCGGGGGAGGACCTCACTCATGTTGGCTCCCCGACTAAGACATTATTGTCGTCAGTCGGGGGCTTACTACTAATAGTAGGTGGTGTTTATGCGTACAGGCTCCACTGAACACCACCGAGGTGATTCAGCAGCAGTGTAGTGTCTTCTTGGTTGGTTGTCTAACATAGAATCGCTCCCCTTATGATGCTCAGGGCTCCCAGGACCCCCATTTGGGGGTCTATGAAGTACTAATATTCTTAAGGTCCCTCTAAAAGAATGTGCAGGGGGTCCCAGGGATGCACTAGAAAAATTATTTTTAGCATTCGCAATGCCACTGGGACCCTCTATCCCGCCTCAAGGACCCTCTATGCTGTAAGTGAAGGAGTCCCTGGGACCCCTTGTTTTGCAGGACGATTGGGAGCCCTGAGCATTCGCAATGCCACTGGGGACCCTCTATCCCTCCTCTAGGACCCTCTATGCTGTAAGTGAAGGAGTCCCTGGGACCCCTTGTTTTGCAGGACGATTGGGAGCCCTGATGCTGGTTTCGGATTCTGCGACTTGAACAAACCAGGGTGTGGCTATGGGGTTGGGACTCGGGAATGAGCTGTGTGGGAGCAAAGCCACTGTTCGGCCCAGAAGATGTGACAGTTAACAGGGCTCCCAATCGTCCCGCAAAACAAGGGGTCCCAGGGACTCCTTCACTTACAGCATAGAGGATCCTAGAGGCGGGATAGAGGGTCCCAGTGGCATAGCGAATGCTAAAAAGAATTTTTTCTAATGCATCCCTGGGACCTCTGCACATTCTTTTACAGGGTCCTTTAGAATATTAGTGATTCATAGACCCCCAAACGGGGGTCCCTGGGAGCCCTGGTTTTGATCATGATATGCCGTGGTGATCAGGTGGCGATGAAGATCATCAAGCACAGCCAGGAGGAGGGGGCTGGTGGCACGGACCTGGTGCAGGGCATGCTGCTGGGGCTGGTGGTGGACAACCGCCTGGAAATCACCAACTGCTTCCCCTTCCCGCGGCACTCCGAGGAAGACCAAGAGTTTGACGAAGGTGAGTCATTTTGCTATCTATCATCTACTATCTTTATGACACTTATTGGCCCATTCTCCTGCGTTTTTTCCCCCGAAAAAAATTCCAAATATTTTTTCTCCTTTGAGCTCCTCCGAAATCGGAATGTGTCGGCTGTATGCAGCGGGGGAGACCAGTGAAAACTGAAAACCGGACACGTACGTACCTTACCCATTATGGCCATATGGCCTGGGAACACAGAAGAAGAAGAAGACTAAGGTGAGTATGGTACTGATCACCAAATGCTTCCCCTCCCCGCTACACTCTGAGGAAGACCCCGACTTTGACGTAGGTGAGTGTGGGACTTGTTGGAGATAGAGGTCCATTGGTTATTTGGTTGTAGTAGTTGCAGGAGAAAAGCTCTAGTTATCGTCTTCTTCCTGCACCTGCACATGGGCTGGTACCAGTCCACTTTAATGATCAGATAAATAACCCAACTGTGTGTGTGTGCAGAGCGTTACCCTATGGAGATGATGCGCAACCTCCGCCATGTGAACATCGACCACCTACACATGGGCTGGTACCAGTCCACTTTAATGATCAGATAAATAACCCGACTGTGTGTGTGTGCAGAGCGTTACCCGATGGAGATGATGCGCAACCTCCGCCATGTGAACATCGACCACCTACACATGGGCTGGTACCAGTCCACTTTAATGATCAGATAAATAACCCGACTGTGTGTGTGTGCAGAGCGTTACCCGATGGAGATGATGCGCAACCTCCGCCATGTGAACATCGACCACCTGCACGTGGGCTGGTACCAGTCCACTTTAATGATCAGATAAATAACCCGACTGTGTGTGTGTGCAGAGCGTTACCCGATGGAGATGATGCGCAACCTCCGCCACGTGACATCGACCACCTGCACGTGGGCTGGCACCAGTCCACTTTAATGATCAGATAAATAACCCCACTGTGTGTGTGTGTGTGCAGAGCGTTACCCGATGGAGATGATGCGCAACCTCCGCCACGTGAACATCGACCACCTGCACGTGGGCTGGTACCAGTCCACCTACTTCGGCTCCTTCATCAACCGGCCCCTGCTGGAATCCCAGTTCAACTACCAGCACTCCATCGAGGAGTCCGTCGTGCTCATCTACGGTGAGGCCCGTAGGATTGTTTAATTCTTTCACCGCCAATGTCGCATTTTAGCACCACAGTGATTTAACACCTATGTCACTAAAAGGCATCAAATTGGGGTCTATTATCCAAAGACCCTATTGTCTTAGTTTTGGGAGGTAAGGATAGACCTTATTTTATATATGTCACAGAAGAATCCCCAAACACTGCAGATGGTTTTTGTTCTCCACCCAGGTAAATGTTTGGCTGAAATATGGCTGGCGGTGAAAGGGTTAAGTCAAGTTGTTAACTGGGCGGCCCCTGGACCCCTGCCTTGCAGGATTTTTGAAATTTCCCAGGAGCACCCATGTGAGGGGGTTGTACCTGTAGGCAGCAACGGACGATTTTAAGGACGACTGCTTCAATTCGCTCTGTTTTCGGGGCGTGTCAAAGGGGTGTTTCATCTTGTTAAAACTACATGGGTGAAAGTAAAACATTCTCTCCATCCTGAAATGGCGCGCTTCAATGTTCTCTGAATCTTCCAAATCCTGAAGTGGTGACAACATTAACTCGTTCGCATCGCAACGATTTTGAATGATTACAAAAACCTCACAAATCACTCCAGCCATACACACAAACAAAACATACATAAACAAAAGGAGAAATGAAAGAAGATACAGTGGTACCCCTCTAATAAGACGCTCGCAAATGCGACTTCTCCTCACATACGACTGATTTTTTTTTCTCCCGAACACATTCCACTATATATCCTATGCCGCAAATACGACTTTTCCTGAGTTCCGACTTACGACCCGATTTCAGGGGTTGAGATGCGACCACAATCTTATCTTTTTGCAGTCAAGTTTGTGCAAATCGATCTCTCGATGAAAAGCAGACGAACTCGAAAGTCATGGCAACGGGTCCGATGGCAACTTCGATGGCCCATGTTGCACTCACACACAAACTACACATAACAGTACAGACCTAATCTTCGCCATAACGGACCTACTAAATACTGGATTATGCACAACGACACAACACAAAACAAAACATGACAAAGTAACGCTCTGGCAGTTCATTTTTAGTCACAGTTTGCACACACAGAACTTTTACCGCGCATACAACTCAGCTGACAAAATGGCGCCGCATACACCGCAGATACGAAATCACGGCAAACGCTAATGCGCCAGCTGCTTTCATTTATCGGATTTTGTGAGTTGTTTGCATTCAGCGAGAGTTGTAGTGCACACACTAACGCCGATTTATCAGTCTGATAGCGGAAAGGAGCTGCTTTTCAACTTTTTTTTTGTAAAGTGAAACCATTCTGATTCACGGAGTTCCAACTTATGGAGTATGACCGATCACCTAGTTTCAACTTGGAAGTTGACTTCGCATTTACGTGTGCACTCTGTTCTTCTACTCTCTGTTCTTCTTCAAGTCAGTGATCGATATGGCGACTCGGAAAAGATGCTTGGTCCTCTAATAAGACCACCCCTCAGATAAGACTTTTTTTCACCACACTTTCAAGGTCTTATTAGAGGGGTACCACTGTAACAGGTTTTTACTTCAGGTTTAGACACAGGGAAGTGGTAGATCAGACTTTTTTATATATAGACTTTATATAGAAAAAAACTCCACACCGATGGTTTTCCCCACAACAAGCCACTACAAAAGCAAAGTCAGAGGCAAAGTTGTGGTCTAAGGGAGCGAAGCGAGTTTAGAAGTGATCAAGGTATGGTGTGCACACAGATTTACTTCCCTTGAAGCTAATGCATCAAATTGACAGCTATCTATGAATTCCGCACGTATATGGCTGGAACGACTTGAATGAGTTAACTGTGTGTACAGGATGGGTGGGGGTGGTGTTAGAATTGCATGTCTATCATCTATCGTTTTAATCTGCCATCAATGTGTGTCTGTGTACAGGATGGGTGGGGATAGTGTTAGAATTACATGTCTATCATCTATCGTTTTAATCTGCCATCAATGTGTGTCTGTGTGTACAGGATGGGTGGGGATGGTGTTAGAATTGCATGTCTATCATCTATGTTTTAATCTGCCATCAATGTGTGTCTGTGTACAGGATGGGTGGGGGTGGTGTTAGAATTGCATGTCTATCATCTTGTTTTAATCTGCCATCAATGTGTGTCTGTGTACAGGATGGGTGGGGGTGGTGTTAGAATTACATGTCTATCATCTATCGTTTTAATCTGCCATCAATGTGTGTCTGTGTGTACAGGATGGGTGGGGATGGTGTTAGAATTGCATGTCTATCATCTATCGTTTTAATCTGCCATCAATGTGTGTCTGTGTGTACAGGATGGGTGGGGGTGGTGTTAGAATTGCATGTCTATCATCTATCGTTTTAATCTGCCATCAATGTGTGTCTGTGTACAGGATGGGTGGGGGTGGTGTTAGAATTGCATGTCTATCATCTATCGTTTTAATCTGCCATCAATGTGTGTCTGTGTACAGGATGGGTGGGGATAGTGTTAGAATTGCATGTCTATCATCTTGTTTTAATCTGCCATCAATGTGTGTCTGTGTGTACAGGATGGGTGGGGTGGTGTTAGAATTGCATGTCTATCATCTTGTTTTAATCTGCCATCAATGTGTGTCTGTGTGTACAGGATGGGTGGGGATGGTGTTAGAATTGCATGTCTATCATCTTCGTTTTAATCTGCCATCAATGTGTGTCTGTGTGTACAGGATGGGTGGGGGTGGTGTTAGAATTGCATGTCTATCATCTATCGTTCTAATCTGCCATCAGTGTGTGTCTGTGTGTACAGGATGGGTGGGGATGGTGTTAGAATTGCATGTCTATCATCTAGTTCTAATCTGCCATCAGTGTGTGTCTGTGTGTACAGGATGGGTGGGGATAGTGTTAGAATTGCATGTCTATCATCTTGTTGTAATCTGCCATCAGTGTGTGTCTGTGTGTACAGGATGGGTGGGGATGGTGTTAGAACTGCATGTCTATCATCTATCGTTCTAATCTGCCATCAATGTGTGTCTGTGTACAGGATGGGTGGGGATGGTGTTAGAATTGCATGTCTATCATCTATCGTTTTAATCTGCCATCAATGTGTGTCTGTGTACAGGATGGGTGGGGGTGGTGTTAGAATTGCATGTCTATCATCTATCGTTTTAATCTGCCATCAATGTGTGTCTGTGTGTACAGGATGGGTGGGGATGGTGTTAGAATTGCATGTCTATCATCTAGTTCTAATCTGCCATCAATGTGTGTCTGTGTGTACAGGATGGGTGGGGGTGGTGTTAGAATTGCATGTCTATCATCTATCGTTTTAATCTGCCATCAATGTGTGTCTGTGTACAGGATGGGTGGGGATAGTGTTAGAATTGCATGTCTATCATCTATCGTTTTAATCTGCCATCAATGTGTGTCTGTGTGTACAGGATGGGTGGGGATGGTGTTAGAATTGCATGTCTATCATCTATCGTTGTAATCTGCCATCAATGTGTGTCTGTGTGTACAGGATGGGTGGGGGTGGTGTTAGAATTGCATGTCTATCATCTATCGTTTTAATCTGCCATCAATGTGTGTCTGTGTGTACAGGATGGGTGGGGGTGGTGTTAGAATTGCATGTCTATCATCTATCGTTCTAATCTGCCATCAATGTGTGTCTGTGTGTACAGGATGGGTGGGGGTGGTGTTAGAATTGCATGTCTATCATCTTGTTTTAATCTGCCATCAATGTGTGTCTGTGTGTACAGGATGGGTGGGGATGGTGTTAGAATTGCATGTCTATCATCTATCGTTGTAATCTGCCATCAATGTGTGTCTGTGTGTACAGGATGGGTGGGGATGGTGTTAGAATTGCATGTCTATCATCTATCGTTCTAATCTGCCATCAATGTGTGTCTGTGTGTACAGGATGGGTGGGGATGGTGTTAGAATTGCATGTCTATCATCTAGTTGTAATCTGCCATCAGTGTGTGTCTGTGTACAGGATGGGTGGGGGTGGTGTTAGAATTGCATGTCTATCATCTTGTTTTAATCTGCCATCAATGTGTGTCTGTGTGTACAGGATGGGTGGGGGTGGTGTTAGAATTGCATGTCTATCATCTTGTTTTAATCTGCCATCAATGTGTGTCTGTGTGTACAGGATGGGTGGGGATGGTGTTAGAATTGCATGTCTACCATCTAGTTCTAATCTGCCATCAATGTGTGTCTGTGTGTACAGGATGGGTGGGGGTGGTGTTAGAATTGCATGTCTATCATCTATCGTTGTAATCTGCCATCAATGTGTGTCTGTGTGTACAGGATGGGTGGGGGTGGTGTTAGAATTGCATGTCTATCATCTATCGTTGTAATCTGCCATCAATGTGTGTCTGTGTGTACAGGATGGGTGGGGGTGGTGTTAGAATTGCATGTCTATCATCTATCGTTCTAATCTGCCATCAATGTGTGTCTGTGTACACAGGATGGGTGGGGATGGTGTTAGAATTGCATGTCTATCATCTATCGTTTTAATCTGCCATCAATGTGTGTCTGTGTGTACAGGATGGGTGGGGATGGTGTTAGAATTGCATGTCTATCATCTATCGTTGTAATCTGCCATCAATGTGTGTCTGTGTGTACAGGATGGGTGGGGATGGTGTTAGAATTGCATGTCTATCATCTATCGTTGTAATCTGCCATCAATGTGTGTCTGTGTGTACAGGATGGGTGGGGGTGGTGTTAGAATTGCATGTCTATCATCTATCGTTGTAATCTGCCATCAATGTGTGTCTGTGTACAGGATGGGTGGGGATAGTGTTAGAATTGCATGTCTATCATCTATCGTTTTAATCTGCCATCAATGTGTGTCTGTGTGTACAGGATGGGTGGGGATGGTGTTAGAATTGCATGTCTATCATCTATCGTTGTAATCTGCCATCAATGTGTGTCTGTGTGTACAGGATGGGTGGGGATGGTGTTAGAATTGCATGTCTATCATCTATCGTTTTAATCTGCCATCAATGTGTGTCTGTGTGTACAGGATGGGTGGGGGTGGTGTTAGAATTGCATGTCTATCATCTATCGTTCTAATCTGCCATCAATGTGTGTCTGTGTGTACAGGATGGGTGGGGGTGGTGTTAGAATTGCATGTCTATCATCTATCGTTGTAATCTGCCATCAATGTGTGTCTGTGTGTACAGGATGGGTGG
Source organism: Phymorhynchus buccinoides (assembly GCA_017654935.2). Lineage (NCBI taxonomy): Eukaryota > Metazoa > Mollusca > Gastropoda > Neogastropoda > Raphitomidae > Phymorhynchus > Phymorhynchus buccinoides. The sequence goes on from CM065689.1 coordinate 3,782,362, forward strand.
GGATGGTGTTAGAATTGCATGTCTATCATCTTGTTTTAATCTGCCATCAATGTGTGTCTGTGTGTACAGGATGGGTGGGGATGGTGTTAGAATTGCATGTCTATCATCTAGTTGTAATCTGCCATCAGTGTGTGTCTGTGTACAGGATGGGTGGGGGTGGTGTTAGAATTGCATGTCTATCATCTAGTTGTAATCTGCCATCAGTGTGTGTCTGTGTACAGGATGGGTGGGGGTGGTGTTAGAATTGCATGTCTATCATCTAGTTGTAATCTGCCATCAGTGTGTGTCTGTGTACAGGATGGGTGGGGGTGGTGTTAGAATTGCATGTCTATCATCTTGTTGTAATCTGCCATCAATGTGTGTCTGTGTGTACAGGATGGGTGGGGATGGTGTTAGAAATGCATGTCTATCATCTAGTTCTAATCTGCCATCAATGTGTGTCTGTGTGTACAGGATGGGTGGGGGTGGTGTTAGAATTGCATGTCTATCATCTATCGTTGTAATCTGCCATCAGTGTGTGTCTGTGTGTACAGGATGGGTGGGGATGGTGTTAGAATTGCATGTCTACCATCTAGTTCTAATCTGCCATCAATGTGTGTCTGTGTGTACAGGATGGGTGGGGGTGGTGTTAGAATTGCATGTCTATCATCTTGTTGTAATCTGCCATCAATGTGTGTCTGTGTGTACAGGATGGGTGGGGGTGGTGTTAGAATTGCATGTCTATCATCTAGTTTTAATCTGCCATCAATGTGTGTCTGTGTACAGGATGGGTGGGGATAGTGTTAGAATTGCATGTCTATCATCTATCGTTTTAATCTGCCATCAATGTGTGTCTGTGTGTACAGGATGGGTGGGGATGGTGTTAGAATTGCATGTCTATCATCTATCGTTTTAATCTGCCATCAATGTTCGACGAAATAAGGCTTTACGCCCTCTTCGGCCATGTGGGGCAAGGCCATCAATGTTGGCAGAAATGTTTGAATCTACTTTAACCATACTGTACCAACACCTGAAACACTTGCATTCACCTAACGTGACCTGGGACTATACCATAGCATATAGAAAAACGAAAGTAGCTCATGGCCTTGACCTCTAACCGGATATGGATGGGGAGTTATGCCCCCTTCCGGTCAACAGTGGCTAGGCTTTGTAAGACTGTGGTTCCCATGACAAGATGGCCAACCCTGAAGACTCTTTCTATCAGGTTTTTCAATCCTATTTTCAGGAGCATGGCTGAACTACTTTCACTCATAAAATCATACCTTGTTTAGGCACGAAAATGACTACAAATCATGACCCGATTTGGAGTTTTGTTTTGCATTTCCATTTTCATCTGTTGAGCATCCAAACTTCCGGTTGCTTAGTTATGAAATAATGGGACACTTTTCTCCCAAACCATGGACTTTTGAAATGCATACAACCTGTTTATTGAATGAGGCTTTATACTACTTGTTGGCGACACGGAAGGGCGATCATTTTAGGACTGAATCGATCAGGCCACCTAGTGATGAGTCAGGGGCAGAGAACTTTCTGTGGCTATAGACGACTTCGCTTCAAGCAAGGGCGATAATCTTGTGTAGGTGGCGCACGCGTCTCAGTGCACGAGACAGGGGCAGAGTATTTTCAGTATAAAGCCTCATTCCATACCATTTTCACAGATTTTCACTCTAAATTTTTGTTACGTTGAACTTTGTCAATGAATGACCTTCACAATACACTCATTGTGTATTCTTGTGATTTGCGTCCACAAGTGCGATTCTATGTGTTTGGGTGTGTGTGTGAGGGGGGTGGGGGTGAGTGCGTGCCTGGGTGCATCGCTTGGTGTGAGTATGCGATTGAATGTAGATGGGATTTTGACGAAATCTGTGCATTTTGCTCTGCGTTTGTACCTCAAGGCTTGTTTGTAGTACATCCTTCTATTGCACCTCCGGGTGTTTCTATTTCATTCTTTTTTTCCTTCTTGGGACGACTAGGGAAAGACCTAACACATAAGATCACTTTCTGGGACTCTCTTCTGAGACATATAAGTCCGTAAGGCAAGAGCCTGTGGCTTTGTTCAGGGATGCACTGGCCTCGCCTGTCCTTGGTGGGGGCTGTTGGATGCGTTCTGGTTTCTGAGTGGGTGTCTTTTGCCGGTGGGCTCTGCAGTCATGAAAAATGGACTGGTACACCCATGGGGACATTTCGCAAGGACTCCTTTGTATCGTATCCGATGGTCACCAAGCCGGGAGTAGCTATGCGCCTTGCGTACTTAATGGAATGTCCCGTGTGTGCCTGCTCCCCAGTAACACAACACCGACTTCCAAGGCTGGAGCAGGGCTGCTCTCGCGATGATGGGGCGGGCGTGGCTGGTGCATCTCTGGGTCCCATTAGCACCTCCGGGTGTTTCTATTTCATTGTCTGTGTATGTGTGTGCGGTTTGTTTTTATCAATGTATCATTTTTAAAAAAGTGAAATTCAAATTGTATAGCGTTTAACCCTTTTGCCACCAGCCATTTTTCAGCCAAAAATATTATGAAACTTAACTGGGTAGAGACAAAAAGTTATCTGCAATATTGGGAATTTGTCTGTGACATGTACAACATTAGGCCTATCCTTACCTCCCAAATGTAAGAAAATAGGGTCTTCAGACTTGATGCCTTTGAGTGTCATGGGTGTTAAACCATTGTGGTGCATAAATGTGACATTGGCGGTGAAAGAGTTAAAGATTCAAGATCAAGAGAGAGACCACAAGTTTCTTTGTGTGTGTGTGTGTGTATGCGTGTGTGTAGATGTAGATGTTTTGAAGAGGGTGTGGCCTGTCTAAGAGTATCTGTTCATTTTATATACTGTTAATGCGTGTGTTAGTTTATATATATAAATATATGTTTTTATCCCCCACGCACAAGATGAATTCTTCTTGTTATGAAGCCAATAAATAGATTGATTGATTGATCTATAAGTTTTCGGGTAAAGGTCAAGATGTGCCACCCCCCTACATTTCTCAGCTCTCCCCGCATTTTCACACTTGCCTTTCTTACCAAACACTAAGCTGTATTTTATTAACCTTTTCAGCTAATTATCTTTGTTGAATAATTAATCGTAGTCATGATTAAGGTAATTATTTAATAGGACCTCCCCCATGTAGTGCAGTACTCACAACAGCCGCAGAGCATTTGTCACAGTCCTGGTTCATTGCATTTTTCCGTCTTGCCTTTATCTCCTACTATTATTGAATGCATGTGTTTAATTATGTAAATGGATGAAAATTAGTGTTAAATATAGCAAACGATAGAGGATGAAGTACTCAATCTGCAGTAAGAAAGGCAAGAACGGAAAAATGGAAACAACCGAGAAATGCAATCGTCCCGCAAAACAAGGGGTCCCAGGGACTCCTTCACTTACAGTATAGAGGGTCCTAGAGGCGGGATAGAGGGTCCCAGTGGCATTGCGAATGCTAAAAAGAATTTTTCTAGTGCATCCCTGGGACCCTCTGCACATTCTTTTAAAGGGTTCTTTTGAAATTTAATTCTTCATAGACCCCCAAATGGGGGTCCCTGGGGGCGCATCTTTACCTTTACCAGTGTCATGTGGTCCCTGTAGTGGCTAGTGCATAAAGTGGCTAGTGCATAAAGTGGCTAGTGCATAGATCTTTCCTTTCCTTTCCACCTAAACCCCCTCTTGACAACCAGTTTTCTTCATAAATCAATCATTTGGATTTTTGTTGTGAACCGGCACAGACCCGCTGAAGACGACGCAGGGCTTCCTGGCGCTGAAGGCGTACCGCTTGACACCCGCCATGATGAAGTTCTACAAGGAAGGGGACTTCACTGTGTATTGATTTGTTTTTTGTCCTGAACCGGCACAGACCCACTGAAGACGACGCAGGGCTTCCTGGCGCTGAAGGCGTACCGCTTGACACCCGCCATGATGAAGTTCTACAAGGAAGGGGACTTCACTGTGTATTGATTTGTTTTTTGTCCTGAACCGGCACAGACCCACTGAAGACGACGCAGGGCTTCCTGGCGCTGAAGGCGTACCGCTTGACACCCGCCATGATGAAGTTCTACAAGGAAGGGGACTTCACTGTGTATTGATTTGTTTTTTGTCCTGAACCGGCACAGACCCGCTGAAGACGACGCAGGGCTTCCTGGCGCTGAAGGCGTACCGCTTGACGCCCGCCATGATGAAGTTCTACAAGGAAGGGGACTTCACCCAGGACACCATCTCGGAGCGGGGCATCAGCTTCCAGAACATGTTTGAGGAGATCCCCGTGGTGCTCAAGAACTCCCACCTGGTCAACGTGCTGCTGTGTGAGCTCTCTGAGACCACCAAGAGGGACCACAAGTTCAACTTCCTCGATCTGGGCACCAGGTCTGTGTGTGTGTCTGTGTGTGTGTGGGTGTGGGCTCTCTGAGACCACCAAGAGGGACCACAAGTTCAACTTCCTCGATCTGGGCACCAGGTGTGTGTGTGTGTGTGTGTGAGCTCTCTGAGACCACCAAGAGGGACCACAAGTTCAACTTCCTCGATCTGGGCACCAGGTGTGTGTGTGTGTGTGTGAGCTCTCTGAGACCACCAAGAGGGACCACAAGTTCAACTTCCTCGATCTGGGCACCAGGTGTGTGTGTGGGTGTGGGCTCTCTGAGACCACCAAGAGGGACCACAAGTTCAACTTCCTCGATCTGGGCACCAGGTGTGTGTGTGGGTGTGGGCTCTCTGAGACCACCAAGAGGGACCACAAGTTCAACTTCCTCGATCTGGGCACCATGTGTGTGTGTGTGAGCTCTCTGAGACCACCAAGAGGGACCACAAGTTCAACTTTCTCGGTCTGGGCACCAGGTGATCATATCGTCGGTGAAATTCAAAAACCTCGTGTATCGATTTGGGGGGGGGGGGGGGGGGTGAGTTAGATGCATAGTCGGCTCCTTCCACCAAAAGCTTGAATCTCTAACGACTTTCTATCTGGGGTAAATGAGGTTGTGAAAATAGAAGAAAAACTCGTAAGTCCCAAATTCAGATCTAGTTAAGGACAAAAACCTCGTATCTTCGTCCTTTTCCAAAAACAAAAAAAAGAAGTAATTTTAACGAAATGCTGGACTAAACTCGCAATGTCTTGAACAACATATTCATCATAGTTAATCAATTGTGGTCAACACGGATAATTTTTAAAACATTTTTTTTCAATTTTTCTCAAAACTACCATAATTGAGATACAAGGTTTTTTGAATTTCACCAACGATATGGCAGTGCCTCTGTGTGTGTGTGCGTGTGCGTGCGTGTACCTGCCCGCAATTAGTGTAGACCATCGAGAGAGATCACAGGTTCAACTTCCTGGATCTGGGCACCAGGTGAGGATATAGCAATGCCTCTGTGTGTGTGTGCGTATATATTTGTGTGTGTGTGTGTGTGTGCGAGCTCTCCGAGGCACATAACAGCAGCACGACGCATCTGCGCTCATAATTGACAGGAAACTGTCTGAGCGATCGAAGAAGAAGAGTTAAGGGGATATTGTCGAAGCAAGTTATTGCAGTGTGTGTGTGTGAATTTTGCAAAATTTATCACTTATTATTTCTGTAAAGTAATGTTCGAAATGATTGCCTAGTTATGGCTGTGCATGTTTCAAAGATGACCCCTGTAGTTATGGCATGTTTCAAAGATGACCCCTGTAGTTATGGCATGTTTCAATGATGACCCCTGTAGTTATGGCATGTTTCAAAGATGACCCCTGTAGTTATGGCATGTTTCAAAGATGACCCCTGTAGTTATGGCATGTTTCAATGATGACCCCTATAGTTATGGCATGTTTCAAAGATGACCCCTGTAGTTATGGCTGTGCATGTTTCAAAGATGACCCCTGTAGTTATGGCTGTGTATGTTTCAAAGATGACCCCTGTAGTTATGGCTGTGCATGTTTCAAAGATGACCCCTGTAGTTATGGCATGTTTCAAAGATGACCCCTGTAGTTATGGCATGTTTCAAAGATGACCCCTGTAGTTGTGGCTGTGCATGTTTCAAAGATGACCCCTGTAGTTATGGCATGTTTCAAAGATGACCCCTGTAGTTGTGGCTGTGCATGTTTCAAAGATGACCCCTGTAGTTATGGCTGTGCATGTTTCAAAGATGACCCCTGTAGTTATGGCTGTGCATGTTTCAAAGATGACCCCTGTAGTTATGGCTGTGCATGTTTCAAAGATGACCCCTGTAGTTATGGCATGTTTCAAAGATGACCCCTGTAGTTATGGCTGTGTATGTTTCAAAGATGACCCCTGTAGTTATGGCTGTGCATGTTTCAAAGATGACCCCTGTAGTTGTGGCTGTGCATGTTTCAAAGATGACCCCTGTAGTTATGGCATGTTTCAAAGATGACCCCTGTAGTTATGGCTGTGTATGTTTCAAAGATGACCCCTGTAGTTATGGCTGTGCATGTTTCAAAGATGACCCCTGTAGTTATGGCATGTTTCAAAGATGACCCCTGTAGTTATGGCTGTGCATGTTTCAAAGATGACCCCTGTAGTTATGGCATGTTTCAAAGATGACCCCTGTAGTTATGGCTGTGCATGTTTCAAAGATGACCCCTGTAGTTATGGCTGTGCATCAGGGCTCTCACTCGTCCCGCAAAACAAGGGGTCCCAGGGACTCCTTCACTTACAATATAGAGGGTCCTAGAGGCGGGATAGAGGGTCCCAGTGGCATTGCGAATGCTAAAAAGAATTTTTCTAGTGCATCCCTGGGACCCCCTGCACATTCTTTTAGAGGGTCCTTTAGAAATTTAGTACTTCATAGACCACCAAATGGGGGTCCCTGGTGCATGTTTCAAAGATGACCCCTGTAGTTGTGCCAACAGCGCTGTCCTGGAAAAGAACCTCCGCCAGCTGATGGAGTGCGTGGACGACGTTGCCATGGACACCAACAAGTACCTCAACTTCCAGCGCCAGAACTTCCGGCAGCAGCAGGCCAAGCAGCAGCACCTGCTCAAGAGGGTAGGTGTTGGTGCGCGCGTGTGTCAGGTTGTTTGGCGTTCAACTAGGTCTTTCAGATCTATGCCAGGGGGTCTTTTGTACAAATATTAACGTATGTTTTGTATAAATGGAAAATGTCGCCCAGTGATAACAGCTATTGGAGTTGAAGGCGCCTGGCTCTGATCGGTGGCACACACGACGGGTACAATGAGCGACTGCCATAGGCCATTCCTGCATGCTCCCCCACCCCCGGTGAGGATATCTGGGGGTCTTCAGGGTTGCATGTGGATATGCCTGAAGCCTGAATTCAGGCAGTTTGATACAGGTTCAGGCAGTGGTCTGCCTGAAGATAGGGCTCTTCTACAACTAATGTTCTTGAGGTACCATAATATCAAGGTTTAGGATGGAACTTTCAGGCAACATTTTTGGTCACTGCATGCACCCATAGGTCTTGTGTACAAATAGTCCCCCCACTTTCTGGAAGACCTGTGCTTGTAACTTACTCTAATCTGTCACTCTCTTTCACTCTGCCTTTTTCCTTTGCTTACCATCATCTACTATCTCTTTCACTCTGCCTTTTCCCTTTGCTTACTGTCATCTACTATCTCTTTCACTCTGCCTTTTCCCTTTGCTTACCATCATCTACTATCTCTTTCACTCTGCCTTTTCCCTTTGCTTACTGTCATCTACTGTCTCTTTCACTCTGCCTTTTCCCTTTGCTTACCATCATCTACTATCTCTTTCACTCTGCCTTTTCCCTTTGCTTACCATCATCTACTATCTCTTTCACTCTGCCTTTTCCCTTTGCTTACCATCATCTACTATCTCTTTCACTCTGCCTTTTCCCTTTGCTTACCGTCATCTACTATCTCTTTCACTCTGCCTTTTCCCTTTGCTTACCATCATCTACTATCTCTTTCACTCTGCCTTTTCCCTTCGCTTACCGTCATCTACTATCTCTTTGACTCTGCCTTTTCCCTTTGCTTACCGTCATCTACTATCTCTTTCACTCTGCCTTTTCCCTTTGCTTACCATCATCTACTATCTCTTTCACTCTGCCTTTTCCCTTCGCTTACCGTCATCTACTATCTCTTTCACTCTGCCTTTTCCCTTCGCTTACCGTCATCTACTATCTCTTTCACTCTGCCTTTTCCCTTTGCTTACCATCATCTACTATCTCTTTCACTCTGCCTTTTCCCTTTGCTTACCGTCATCTACTATCTCTTTCACTCTGCCTTTTCCCTTTGCTTACCATCATCTACTATCTCTTTCACTCTGCCTTTTCCCTTCGCTTACCATCATCTACTATCTCTTTCACTCTGCCTTTTCCCTTTGCTTACTGTCATCTACTATCTCTTTCACTCTGCCTTTTCCCTTCGCTTACCATCATCTACTATCTCTTTCACTCTGCCTTTTCCCTTTGCTTACCATCATCTACTATCTCTTTCACTCTGCCTTTTCCCTTTGCTTACCGTCATCTACTATCTCTTTCACTCTGCCTTTTCCCTTTGCTTACCGTCATCTACTATCTCTTTCACTCTGCCTTTTCCCTTTGCTTACCATCATCTACTATCTCTTTCACTCTGCCTTTTTCCTTTGCTTACCATCATCTACTATCTCTTTGACTCTGCCTTTTCCCTTTGCTTACCATCATCTACTATCTCTTTCACTCTGCCTTTTCCCTTTGCTTACCATCATCTACTATCTCTTTCACTCTGCCTTTTTCCTTTGCTTACCATCATCTACTATCTCTTTCACTCTGCCTTTTCCCTTTGCTTACCATCATCTACTATCTCTTTCACTCTGCCTTTTCCCTTTGCTTACCATCATCTACTATCTCTTTCACTCTGCCTTTTTCCCTTTGCTTACCATCATCTACTATCTCTTTCACTCTGCCTTTTCCCTTTGCTTACTGTCATCTACTGTCTTTCTCTGCCTTACTGGCCCATTCTCCTGCCTTGGTTCTAGAAACTCTTACAAAGATTTTCTCCAACCGAAGACGGACATGCTGGGCCTAACTTTTTCTTAGTTTTGGCGCATGACGGCAGCATGACGCATCTACGCTCATAGTCATATGACAGGAAACTGAGCGACCGTAGAAGAAAAAGACAGCAGAGGCGACGGCTGCCGTTATGCATCCGATTCAGATGACGGACATGCTGGGCCCGTTTCTTATTTTCATAAAACTGAAAGAAGCCGACTCGGAGATTGAGAGTTGTAAACATGGGTGTGTGTGGGGTGGGTCTAGAAAACAACTTTGTTGAAAATTGTGGAAACTGTTCGTATCAATACTTAGGCTGTGTGCACATACACGCAGAAGTTCCGTGCGGAAACCCATGTGCAATCCGTTAAAAAAAATTTGGAAGCAAAAAATATGTGTACACATTACACGCGAAAAGTCGTCTCGTCCACTTATTTCTTATATAACTGTATGGGGTATCCGCACAGAACTTAAGATCTAATGTGTGTGTGCCCTTATTCTTCTTCTTCGATTGCTGTTTCCTGTCCATTATGAGTGCAGATGCGTCATGCTGCCGTTATGCGCCTAGCTAATAGTTAGGCGCAGCAAGTCCGACTTCGGCTGGAGGAAATGTTTTTAAAAGTGTTTTTCATTAAAAAAGGGAGGAGAATGGACTGGTAAGGAGGCAGTCAAAGAGAGTGATAGTTTAGAGGAAGTTACATGCACAAAACTTCCAGAAGGTGGGGGACACAGTAGCTTTTCTCAGCTTCTTTCAGTTCATGCCTTTTGTTAACACTCATCACCAGCATAAACCAATTTAAAGTGTTTTATCCATTAGGCTTACATTGTTTTATGGTGGCATACCACTTGTAAGGTCTTTTCCTATCCCTACCCAAATCAATGATAAGAATATTTACCTCTGTTAAAGGAAATATCTTGAAACAAATAGCTCTCTGCGGAAAACTGAAAGGAGCTAGAATGAGGGGAATTTGTGTACTGTGGGGAACTATTTATACAAAAGACCCCCCCGGTATCCCCACGGGGGGGTCTTAGGATCTAATGTGTGTGTGCCCTTATGATCATTGTTGGTTCGTTTCATTACCCCAGCAACAAGAGAACCAGCAGAGGGCGTCGCGCGGAGAGCCTCCTCTCCCGGAGGAGGACATCAACAAGCTGTTCAAGCCCCTGCAGCCCCCGCCCCGTCTGGACTGCCTCCTGGTGGCCAACCAGATCGACCAGCACTGCCGCTCCATCAGCGAGTTCTCCTCGCAGAGCATCGCCAAGCTGCTCATGGCAGAGTCCCTGCAGGAGACTGCCTCCGCCGCTTCCTCGGAGAGTCGTGCCAACGCCGGCAGCAGTTAACAGGGAGGCCAGGGTAGCGCCGTTTTATTTAACGTTGAGTAAAATGCGGACTACAAGCCGCTACTTTTTTCCTCAACTTTGGACTTATCAGGCATGGTAGACCTCCGCGAAACAGTTTGAAACAAAATTATTAAAAAATGCATTGAAATGGCATGAAAAAGTGGAAATTTCACTCTCATTTATTGAATTTTATTGAATTTTCTTCGGCCCCCTGGACCCCCGGCCATTTTCCTTGAAAACCACTTTGCCCCCACTACCATGCCTGAGTTATAGACTGGTGCGGCCTATCTGTGGATTTTTTCCCCGTTCTACATTTATCAGTATGATTAACCCTTTCACCGCCAATGTCGCATCACAATGATTCAACATCCATGTCATTGAAACCCTTGAAATCAGGGTCTGTTATTTAATGATATTGTGTTCCTAAATTTGGGCAGCAAGGATTGACCCTATTCTAAATGTGTCACAAAGAAACCCGAAAATATTGCAGACAAAATCTTTTCCTTAGGCAAGTAAGTTTAATGGACATTTTTGGCTCAAAGATGGCTGGCGGTGAAAGGGTTAAATCTGTTTCTGGTCAAATTCTTCAGCCTATTTTGAGCTTCTTTAGACTCAAAACTGGTTTTGGTAAATCAATAGATTCAAATCTCATGTTTAAAGTGTCAGAGAACATTAAATACTCGTGTTCCGATAGGAGAATTTGTATATTTGTGTTGGCTTGTGCGCATACAATTTTCTCTGCGGCTTATAAACTGGTGCTGCTTATATGTGAATAAATACCTAACATTTTGTGCGTCTTATAGTCCAGTTTTTACGGTAGGTGCCCGCCTGAAGCTTGTTGTCAACAGGGAGGCAATAGGATAGGACCGTTTTATTCACTGCCGTTACTGTTACATGGGTGCAACTTTTATTTTAGGTATTAGATACTTTATAGTCACAGAGGCGTCTCTGTGAAATTCGGGTTGCTCCCACCTGGAGAGCGCATCGCAGCCAGAGGCGCGCCATTTTTTTTTTTTCATGCGCTTTTTGTGTGATTGATGAGGAAGGAAGGGTGGGGGGGTAAATTTTGACCAAAGACAACTTTTTTGTTGCCACTGGGTTTAATGTGTGCTAAGTGCATGGGCACACAGGACCTCGGTTTTTCGTCTCATCCGAAAGACTCCACGTTCAGACCGTTAAGGCCTAGTGCAGAGTGAGAGGGAAAATCCCCTGTACCCAACAGGTTCCTGGTATACAAGGGTTTCCTGTTTTAGAATTTTACCAGAAAAGGAATTTCCTTTTTTTTTTTTTTCAATTTTTGTCTTATTTTTCAAACACTTTAAAATAAGATCTTTGTGTGTCTTGTATTTTTCAAACACTTTAAAATAAGCATTTGTATAAATTGTGGAAAAAGCAAACTTTCGTAAAATACCTTCATAAATCAATTTTTTCTTCAGACATTACCCCTAGACCCCGGCCTTTTCAGTTTTTTTCATCTGCTATTTTGTGTAGTTGCACCCATGTGAGTAGGTGCCGCCTGAAGCTTGTCGTTAGCAGGGAGGCAATAGGGAAGTGCAGTGGAACCTCCCTTACAACAAGACCTTCAGAAATCATCCACAATGAGGTCTTAAATGCATCGACCCAGCACCAGAACAACTTGTCCCGAAGGGCTTTCCGCCATGAGGACGTCAAACCTCCACTCAACAAGTCAAAATGGGAGGGAGTTGTATAAGGGAGGTAATTTTAATACTTACAAAGAAGGGCAATGTCTCAGAGAGGTAGGTCTTAAGTGGGAGGGAGTCTTATAATGGGGGGTCTTATAACTGTATCGGCTGTTGGGATGATCCCTGTAGTGTTTTAGCCAGGGTACGACAACTTATGTATGGAAACACAAACGCTGTCTGCAAACGCATATGTTTGTTGTGCAAGAAGCACATTTGTGATGGAAAGCGTTTACTGCATTTGCAGGAATGCAATCAAGACACTTTTTACTACTGGATTTTCTGTTGATGCACATTGAGTTTCCTTATGGTAATGAGCTCCTGTCTTTCTCCTTTCGCCCCATTAACCCTTTCACCGCCAGCCATTTTTCAGCCTAAATTTTCATAAAACTTACCTGGATAGAACAAAAAAATCTGCCTGCAATATTGGGGATTCCTCTGTGAACATGTATGGCTCCCGCCCACCTGCGTGCGCATCTCGACCCTTCCAACGAAAGTGTCGCCATCTTAGTCAGATTTGTGTGTAAACAAAATGGAAGTTCAGTTTAACGTTGCGTATCGGCTTTCGCCATGTATGACGGGCTGAACAAACCAACCAGGGTATAAACAAAAATTTATGTTCCTGAATCAGTCTTAGCCAAAAGGCCGAGAAGCGATCAGAATTTAAACGTGTAAACAGCATCGATCGTGCATTTTTCAAACAAAGTTACTGACTAAGATGGCGGTCTCCCATACTATGGAGCGCTCCTTGTGGCCGGATATGACGACACGTGGGTACAAGCCATAGAGTAACGTCTATCCTTACCTCACAAAATTAAGAAAATAGGGTCTTTGGATAACACACCCTGTCATTATATTTTGTTGTACATTTATTTCATTCTTTGTTTTGTAATTGGGTAGGCTTTGTTCTTCTTTAAAGACACACTGACCCAGCACGATTAAGTCCCTTGGTTTTTTTGTGGCTAGGTGTGACCCACATACAAATCCCCCCCATATGCAAACGAGGCTGCTCTTCAAAGTCTCGTTTTGAATATGGGGGGAATTGTATGGGAGTCACACCTGGCCAAAATAAGATGCATTACCAGCGAGAGAGGGAAAACATTGAAAACGCTGATTTCCACACGTGATGTGGTGGGTCTTTAATGTTATGAAATTTGTGCGATACTGGAAAACGGTAAAATGTGAATTGCATAGGTGGGATAGGAAAAATTCAGCTGTACTGGAAAACGGTAAAATGTGAATTGCATAGGTGGGATAGGAAAAATTCAGCTGTACTGGAAAACGGTAAAATGTGAATTGCATAGGTGGGATAGGAAAAATTCAGCTGTACTGGAAAACGGTAAAATGTGAATTGCATAGGTGGGATAAGAAAAATTCAGCTGTACTGGAAAACGGTAAAATGTGAATTGCATAGGTGGGATAAGAAAAATTCAGCTGTACTGGAAAACGGTAAAATGTGAATTGCATAGGTGGGATAAGAAAAATTCAGCTATACTGAAAAACAACCACTTGAAGTCCTGAGCTTCTCCTTCATCGATCGCTCAGTTTCCTGTCAATTATGAGTGCGGATGCATAATGCTGCGGTTATGCGCCTAACTAAAAGATAGGCATAGCAAGTCTGACTTCAGCTGGAGGAAATCTTTTTATAAGAGTTTCTTGAAAAAAAGCCAGGAGAATGGACCAGTAAGGCAGAAAGATAGTAGATGACAGCAAGCAAAGGGAAGAGTCAGAGTGACAGATTAGAGGAAGTTACAAGCACAGAACTTCCAGAAGGTGAGGGAACTATATACAAAAGACCCCCGAGGCGAAGACTTGAAGGAGCCAGGTTCCAGTCTCGCACCAGGCAATTTTTATTTCATTTTAAAATCTAGCTATTTAGTTTTTCTCTTTTAAGAAAGCCATCAAGAAGGGTAACTAGGTTTTTTTTTCCCCATTTAATTTTTCTGATTATAAGTGATATATATTAGTTTTCACATCAGAGAGTGTGAAGCCTGTGTGGTGTAGTGGATAGAGAGCTTGGCAAGACAGCTGTGGCATGATCTGGTGGTCATGGGTTCAACTCCAGCCAGAGGAAGATTTTTTCTTTGTTGACAAACAATTTATAGAAAGAAAATAAACAAGAAATTTGTTTTTCGGCATGCACATAAAGATGAGAATTTGTCAAAATAACATAAAAGCACATGTAATTGACACACACACACAGAGGTCTACAAATTACTCAACTCGTTATTGATTTATAAAACCATCAGTTTAATGAAAACAATCCATGGCATACAAAGTAATAAATTCTAAAATTTCTTCAACAATCTCCCCCAAGTCAGAGTTCTCTGCATCTGCTTAGTCTTGCTTTGGAGTCCCCCCTGGGGATACCAGGGGGTCTTTTTGCATAAATAGTTCCCCCTTCTGTGCTTGCAACTTCCTCTAATCTGTCTATTTGATTCTGCCTTTTCCCTTTTTGTCATTACGTGAACACAAACGAAGCCGAACTGTTGGCCAAGATGACTTTAATGCAACTGGTGCCTGGGAAAGGCAACTAATCCCTTGGCTGCGTTACTAACCTACCTACCTACCTACCCACCCACCCAGCACCTCGTCTCAGACCTGTTTACCCCCTACACAAGTTTGGAGTAGTCTTGATAGCTCAAACGAGTAGTTTTGGTGCAAAATGTGTAGTTTTATTCATTAACCCTTTCACCGCCAATGTCGCATTTTAGCACCACAATGGTTTAACACCCACGTCACTAAAAGGCATAAAATCAGGGCCTGTTTTCTTAATTTTGGGAGGTAAGGATAGGGCAAATGTTATATATGTCACAGAGGAATTCGCAATATTGCAGATATTTTATTTTCTCTACCCAGTTACGTTTAATAGTATTTTTGGGATGAAAAAATGGCTGGCAGCAAAAGGGTTAAACCATAAAACAATGTTCACTGAAAATGCATATTTTCAATGTTGAATAGTAGAGGTCCAAATTGAGTAGAATACTACTCGAAAAGAGTAGAGTAAACAAGAGGGGGGTAGTAGAGTATCATGAGTTGCATGCAACTACCTACCTACCTATCAATCTAGCCTAACCAGAGCTTCAGACTTTTCAAACTCCACGGGCCATTATGACCTCTTGCAGAAAAGGATGGGTCAATTTCCAGAACAATGGGCCAATAATGTGTCTGTGGTATTAGACAAATTCCAATGCAGACTTCATCAGTCAGATGATCCCTTGCTGCACAAAATGAGGGGTCAAATCACTGTCAATGACCCGGGCCTGCTGCAATCTGAAGCTCTGCCTAACCTATCTTCTACCTATTCTACACGAGAGAGAGGAGGGTAGTCTCTACCCCCTCCAAGCCTAACAAAACAAAAAACCCCAAAATAAAGCAAAACAACCCCCCTCTGCCTACCTACCTCTCCATCTAGCTAGCCTAGGTGAGGGGCAAGGAGTGGGAAGCTTCGGCACGCAGATGCACTAACGGCGGGTGCAAGAGAGCGCTGCTTCAATGTTTACACAAAGGCGGGATCCATTGCCCTCCCCGGGCATTGGTCCTTACCTCCACCCCCCGCGCGACCTCCAGTACCCCTCCCCTAACAGCCCTCCTATCCCACCCCGCAAAAAAAAGAAAGAAAAAAAAGGCTACCCCCCTCCTCCCCCCCCCACCCACCCATCCTATCCCCCATACTTGCCTTTTCCTTTGTCCAGTGTGCACAAAATAACATGTCATATACACATACAAAATAATGTCATATACACGTACAAAATAACATGTCATATACACATACAAAATAATGTCATAGGAGACACTTTTTCAGCAACAGTAAATAACATCGGTTCAGCCAGCTAAGGGTGGCTTTACAATAGAACTAACGTCAGGAGACACTTTTTCACCAACAGTAAATAACATCGGTTCAGCCAGCTAAGGGTGGCTTTACAATAGAACTAACGTCAGGAGACACTTTTTCAGCAACAGTAAATAACATCGGTTCAGCCAGCTAAGGGTGGCTTTACAATAGAACTAACGTCAGGAGACACTTTTTCAGCAACAGTAAATAACATCGGTTCAGCCAGCTAAGGGTGGCTTTACAATGGAACTAACGTCAGGAGACACTTTTTCAGCAACAGTAAATAACATCGGTTCAGCCAGCTAAGGGTGGCTTTACAATAGAACTAACATCAGGAGACACTTTTTCACCAACAGTAAATAACATCGGTTCAGCCAGCTAAGGGTGGCTTTACAATAGAACTAACATCAGGAGACACTTTTTCACCAACAGTAAATAACATCGGTTCAGCCAGCTAAGGGTGGCTTTACAATAGAACTAACGTCAGGAGACTTTTTCAGCAACAGTAAATAACTATTGGAACGCACCTAATGCTAACAATTTAAAAAACCTCTTGAACAAAGACCCAAAATTTAGTAAATTAAAATATCAGTATGACTGATTAGTCTTCTAAAACTGTCACAGCTGTACAAATAGTTTCCCCACCTTCTGGAAGTTCTGTGCTTGTAACTTCCTCTAATTCTGTCTTTCTCTTTGTCTTTTCCCTTTGCTTACTGTCATCTGCTATCTTTCTATCTCACTGGTCCATTCTCCAGCCTTTTTTCTATAAGTTCTTACAGAGATTTCTTCAGCCAAAGTCGGACATGCTGGGCCTAACTATTTCTTAGTTAGGCGCATAATGGCAGCATGACGCATCAATGCTCATATGACAGGAAACTGTCTGAGCGAACGAAGAAGAAGAAGAAGCAAGAGACGGGCCACTTGAGAGGCCGCGAGGCCTGCCATATTTTTCGGACTATAAGGCGATACTTTTTCTCAAACTGAGACTCCTGCGCTTTATGATACGATTGAAAATTATTATAGTAAGAAAATTTAATAACAAAACCTGAATTTTGTGCATAATTTTGGGAGTGCTCCTTATAACAACATGGGTGCAACTTTGCCTGTTATACAAGGATTTCCTGTTTTTGAATTTTACCAGAAAAGGAAATTCTTTTTAAATTTGTCAAACAAGATCTTTGTGTGTCCACTGTATTTTTCAAACACTTTAAGCATTTGTGTAAATCGTGGAAAAAGCAAACTAAAATACCTTCATAAATAAAAAAAATTCTTCAGCTGCAGGGGGACATTACCCCTAGACCCCGGTCTTTTCATTTTGTGTAGTTGGACCGTGTAATAAGGTGGGCCTTGTAGTAAACAAAGTATGGTAGTTGTCCTGACCTGACCTGACCTGACCCACAGCCAGCTGAAAGGTACAACACGTTGCAAGTGGCCTGTATCCCAGCGACAGTCACCACTGATGTCCAAATTACGAGGAAGTTCTTTAACCTTTTCACCGCCAGCCATATTTCAGCCAAAAAATTCCATCAAATTTACCTGGGTAGAGAACAAAATCCACCTGCAGTATTGGGGATTCTTCTGTGACATAAAATAAGGTCTATCCTTACTTCCCCAAACTAAGACAATAGGGTCTTTGGGTAATAGACCCCAATTTGATGCCTTTTAGTGACATAGGTGTTAAATCACTGTGGTGCTAAAATGTGACTTTGGCGGTGAAAGGGTTAAATGACATACTTTCACATTTTAGTAAAATCTGTTTGTAATTATACCCTAGCCTTTCATAATAATACAAAATACTAAAATCTGTTCATTACCAGTTATGCTGCTTATCTAAAGGAGAGAAAATCCCAATAACAGAAATATTGACAAACTTCAACAGCTTTGACAATCATTCTTAGGAGATTACCTAATTTCCCACCAAGTTCGATTTAATTTCATGCCAGCCGTTTCTTTTAACAGTTCTACTCTTCAATTGAAAAACTAAAACATAACTAGAGTGAAAACGCTAGATCAACCAGCAGTACAGCAGCATTTTTTTTAATCCAGTGACCTTGACCTTCATCTTCAAACTTAACCATCTATGAGCTTCCAATCCACAGGCAACATTTGAGCCTCCTATGTGCCTCCGTTCAAATGCTAATGAGGTAACCGTACATACATAGCCAGGGACAGCGGTGAAAACAAGAACCAGCTTTTGCAGGTTGCAGCAACGTTAACAATACCAACGCCTAGAATCAATGCAATGCCAAGAGTCAAAACGGACAAGACTGAAGAAACATAAATACATGTAGCACAATCCCCATTTTACATTATTTCCAGTCTTTTTTAATACAAGTTATTGCTTTTCGCATAAGTCCTATATTAAGTCGATGGAGTATCTGGAGATGGTCCGTTTTGACTCTAAGGCGTTGAATTAAAAACAATTATGGTCCTACATGAAGTCTTACAGTACAGCCCCACTAAAAGAACAATTATGGTCCTACATGAAGTCTTACAGTACAGCCCCACTAAAAGAAAAAAAAAATCCCCCCAAAAATGAAAAGATGACTAAAAATTTGCTGGGATAGGAAGAAAACTTGAAATAATATGCATAAAAAAACCTACCTGATTTTTAAAAAAAATCACTCGGGACGAATGAGCCGGATCCGGCTCATGGCTCGCACAACCGTTTAGGACGAATGGCCCGGCTCCGGCTCATAAGAGTTTTCAAGAGGTTTTGATTTCTGGCGTGTAACCAGCTTTCAAATACGACATCAACCTATTTTCAGTTTGCTTTGACCTTGCCTCTCTTGAAATCAACCAATCATTGCAGAGTTTACATTCAGCTTTGGTTGTAGAGGGGGGTCAAAGATCGGAATGTGAAATTTTCCTTCTTTCTATGTGTTAGCTGTTTTCGTCAATAGGAGACAAACGACGAAGGTATAGAATCTAATATTTTACGATCGTTTAGTGCATGGTGTTGCTGATCTTTTCTGAAAATATTGATGCCTAACTCTTCATAACTTGGTTTTGGTGATTGTTTTATGAACCTAGTCAAATGCCCAGTCCCCACAGAACAAGGGGAAATAATTCAACCAGTCCCGAGTGAGTTAATCGCAGCTGCATGCGTGCACCTTTTCCTGCTATACAAGGATTTCCTGTTTTTGAATTTTACCAGAAAAGGAAGTTCCGTTTTTTTAAATAATTTGTCTAACAAGATCTTTGCGTGTCTATTGTATTTTTCAAACACTTTAAAATAAGCATATGTGGAAAAAGCAAACTAAAATACCTTCATAAATCAATTTTTTTTCTTCAGCTGCAGGGGGACATTACCCCTAGACCCAGGCCTATCAGGTTTTTTTCATTTTGTGTAGTTGCACCCGTGGAGCGGACTCACGAATACAAACACCAAAAAACAACAGAGCAGAATTAAGAAATGTGATATTTATTACACACATTTGAGCTTCTTCATCTTTGCCTTCACATTACGCAGACTGAGACAAAACACAACACAAGGACTTTGGGCGTTCACCGCAACAAACATGAAGCCGACATCACATCAATCCTTCTTTTCCAGGGGCAGTATTTTTGCCCTCAATCAACAGTTCAGTTTAGTAGTAAGCTTCTTGCGTGCGTCATATACCGTACAGGCATTCTTCCATCACAATCTATTTATATATAATAATTTCTTTTTTTTTAAAACAATCTATCGAAGTTTACGCCATCAAGAACACCACCAGCACCATATTATTTTAAGGATCACACACACTCAGTGACTCACTCACTCCAATATTCTACATACTACAGTGGAACCTCCCTTATAAGACCTTCAAAAATAATGTTTATAAAATGAGGTCGTAAAGACCCACCACGTCATGTGTATTTTCCCTCTTATGCTTGGAAGATTTCTTGCTATTTCTTACCAGCGATAAGAGGGAAAACACGTCTGATTTTCACACAGGGGCGCGATGGGTCTTGAGGGAGTTGTATAAGGGAGGTAATTTTAATACTTACAAACAAGGGCAGTGTCTCTTATAGGTCTTTAACTCTTTCAACAGCAACGGTTAAGGACTGTCATTTGGTCAAAATGCCCCATCGTGACTGTGTAGTTGAACAGGGGATCCGGTGAAGGCTAATGGAAATTTTTGGCTGAAATATGGTACCCGGTAGAAACTGAAAGACAGTTAAACATAAGGGAGTCCACTCTGGGGGGGGGGGGGGATTTATCGGGTCCAGGTTAAAAAAGTGTCTTATAAGGGAGGATCCACTGTACTGCCACTCAGACTATAATAATATTATAATTTATATAACTGAATTATGCATTCCCTAATGAATGCCAAGCTTGAGACGTGACATTTGAACAACACAGTCTCTACATTCACAACCGCACACACTCGTATCACAAAGACAACTAAAAGAAACATGTCTATGGTCTGTCTACCCATCCAGTATTTTACTTCAGAATCGCTAACACACACACAGCCCTTTGACTTTGCGATTTCTAAGTTCTGGTTCTTCATTTTGCTAAAAGGATCGATTATGAAAGAAAATCACGAATCTAAGGCCAAACAAAAAAATGTGTTTCCGGTAACCCGACCGAGCCTAGTTTTTGCTGCCGACCCTAATTGTTTTTTTGGACGAGTTTCAAAATTAAAAAAAAAAAGCAATTTGAGCAGACGATGCAAGGGAAACAATCATTGCACTCTCACTCGGCATAGTCAAGGACCGTTACTCACGCAGACTTTTGTGATCAACATTCGCCAACACAATGGCGGGCGCAAGGCACGCGATTTCCCGCAGTACAATATTGTACAATACATGCTTATGTGAAAAACAGTCAAGTGGTAAAGATAATCTGTTGATTGATACTCACATTCACATGTTTCAGCAAATACGGCAAAAATCTTGCATCGCGAAGAAAAAAAAGAAGAACTTTTTTGAAAGCCTACCTACCTACCCTATTTTTTGGGGCCATGTTCCCGGAAACAGACATATTTTTTTGTTTGGGCTAAACTATCAACTCTATAGCGCTTTAATTCTTTCCAGGACCACGGGTGAATACATTCACCAAGTAATATCACACTTCACTCCCACCAAATGCAAAGACGTTCACTGCCAAGTGGCCTACCGTGTGTTTGTCTATTTTTCAGAGATTATGTGATTTTTCCCATGATTTTTTCCGCTACGTAACATGCGCATATGCGTGCTGGAAGCTTCCTCCGTTCAGTACGCATATATCATTATATGTGTGGTGACTTTGTCTATGAACAGTGCATGTCTAAGTATGGTCTAAGGGAAAGAACTTCTTTAATCATATTCAGCAATCACTAGTTATCAGTCTTCTGAGTGCTTTCCCTTGAGCAAAACTGGGCTAAATTGGTCACACGCAGCTTTTGAAAAGACTACCGTAAAAACTGGACTATAAGACGCACCTGTATATAACTATAAGCCGCATCTTTCTCTTTCACTGCACCGAAAACATGGAATCAGCTTTCACGTGAGGCAACTCTGTTCACTTGAGCTTCGAGAGAGAAGAGAGAAAACAAAACCGCTCTAAAAACCCACTATTTCCGCCAGTCCCACAACCTCGATTAAAATCTATCTGCTGTCTCCCTTATGTCTTTCCGTCTGTTGGTCTGTTTGCCCCCCCCCCTCTCTCTCCCCTCTCTCTCTGTGTCAACGTGTCTGTCACTCTGTATGCCTGTCCATCTGTCCCCCCTCCCCACCCCCTTGCTCTTTTTTTTAACTTCTCCCCCCCCTCCCCACTTTGTCTACTCGTCTCTCACTCTTTGTCTCTCCGTTTTCTATTTGTCTTACTAACTCGGACTAGACTCTTACTCTCTGCTCCTCTCTATCCCCGTCTCTATCCCCAACTCCTTCCTTCTTTTACGCTCCCTCTTCTGCTTTTCTGCATTACCTTCCATTTTGTCCATTTTCTTCTTTCTGCTTCTGCTCTCTGCCGCTACGGTCAATGATGCACAATGGAGCGAGTGCATGTGAGCGCGTGTGTGTGTGTGCACATGCGCGCGCACGCGTGTGTGTTTTGTGAAAGGATGGGCTGGATGGGTGTATTTTAATATTGTGAACATTTTATGTACTTGTGTATTTTTATTTCTTTATCCATTTTGTCTCACTGTTTTAAAATGATTTTACGTTATAAGTGTTTTAAAATGCTATTTTATTAGTATGTGTGTGAGTGTCATTCATTTAATGTTTTTCCACTAATCGTGTGTGTGTGTGTGTGTGTGCGCGTGCGTGCGTGAGTGTCGTGTGTGTGTGTGTGTGTGTGTGTGTGTGTGTGTGAGTGTGTGTGTGTATTGAATGTTTATTAATATTGAATTTTTGTGCCTTTGACTATTGTATGTACAAATTATAGTAAGTTGTTATTTTATGATGCATGCAACTGTATTTCAGTCCTATATATCTCTGTCTCTGTTTGTGTGTCTCTCTCTCTCTCTCTTTCTCTGTCTGTCTCTCTGTCTCCGTCTCTGTCTCTCTCTGTCTCTCTCTCTCTCTCTTTCTCTTTCTCTCTCTATCGTTATAAGTGTGGGTGTGAGTGTGATTTGTTAATAGTGTGGCCTGGGCGTCTTTAAGTGTCCATCAGTGTGAGTGTTTCAAGTTGGTTGCGAAAGTGTACTGTAGATTATGTCATTCATTATTTGGGCGTGATTGAGAAATTGACTGAGGGATCAGGGAAGGGGGGTGTTGGTCAATGTTTGATGTATACTTTTTGTTCATTGTGTTTACTATTCATTTTAGTGATTTCTGTAAAGCACTTAGAGCTTAAAGATTAGGCGCTATAAAAGTTGTCTTAATAAATAAGGGAGAGAGAGAAGGAAGGAGAGAGAAAGTGAGGGACAGAGAGAGAGGAGGGGGAGAGAGAGAGACATATATATAGAGAGAGGGGGGGGGGGGGAAGAGACATGAG
Organism: Phymorhynchus buccinoides; assembly: GCA_017654935.2. Classification (NCBI taxonomy): domain Eukaryota; kingdom Metazoa; phylum Mollusca; class Gastropoda; order Neogastropoda; family Raphitomidae; genus Phymorhynchus; species Phymorhynchus buccinoides. The sequence goes on from CM065689.1 coordinate 3,805,067, forward strand.
CTAGAGAGAGAGAGTAGACCTAGCAACAATGGATGCCTAGGCCGTGCGGGCTTTAGGGCCCAAGTGCAAGCGCTACCTAGTGACGAATCAGGGGAAGATAATTTTCAGTATAGAGCCTAATTTCTTGAGATGTGACCAGCCACACAAGATGATAAACCAAGGTGTTGTGTACATAGCTGTTGGTGGTTGGTGTCACTCTTGAATCTTGTTTTTTGTTATCTGTTGATGAATAATTGATTGTAAAGCACTTTGGGCTCATCTGAGGTAAAGCGCTATATAAATGTACTGTTATTATTATTATAACAGCTCTAACAACCAATTCAAACACAGCTGCTCCTCCCATATACAGACAACTGAATGCAGTCTCTCTCCTTCAGAGAATCACCAGTAAAGACCACCAGGTTCCCCACAAAATGTTAAACTTCAAATTAACAAAATCAGAAACAGAAAATGTTATAACTGTTTTAGACGATTTGGGCTATTTATTCAGATTTTGAAGCCCTGGAAAAAGGCTCAAACCATTTCCCAGGATTGCGTTGTCTGAGGAGAAGTTTGTTAACAAGGTGACTCTTCAAATGTCGTAGAAATCCTGTAACAAACAGGTTGGCCTGTCTTTTTCTCAGCCATTTTTTGGTCACCATTTCACAGACTGATCTACATGGGTTTCTTGCCCCCAGAGCCCCGAGCATTGTCCATTTTGCTGAAAAGGATCTCTGCTAGTAGTCTCCATGATGATCTCTGCTAGTAGTCTCCATGATGATCTCTGCTAGTAGTCTCCATGATGATCTCTGCTAGTAGTCTCCATGATGATCCTCTGCTAGTAGTCTCCATGATGATCTCTGCTAGTAGTCTCCATGATGATCTCTGCTAGTAGTCTCCATGATGATCCTCTGCTAGTAGTCTCCATGATGATCTCTGCTAGTAGTCTCCATGATGATCTCTGCTAGTAGTCTCCATGATGATCTCTGCTAGTAGTCTCCATGATGATCTCTGCTAGCAGTCTCCATGATGATCTCTGCTAGTAGTCTCCATGATGATCTCTGCTAGTAGTCTCCATGATGATCTCTGCTAGTAGTCTCCATGATGATCTCACAGACTGATCTCCACAGGTCTCTTGCCGTGCGTCCCTGGCTGAACCTGTTCCATTTTGTTGAGGAGGATCTCTGCTCCCTTGAAGGTCATCTTCCTCAGGTATTTCTTCAGAGGAGTCAGTTGAGACAGCAGCCGGTGGGTCACTGACGCGTTTTCCACCTCTAGCAACCTGGGTAGTCATCCATCATCATCATTATTATGGTCATCATCATCATTGTCATTATCATCATCATCACAGAGCTGCAGATTGTCGGCGTGCCCGCACCAATGACACATATTTTTCGTTAACACGCACATCAATACGTTGGGATGCCTCTAGTCTGGCGCATCTAGTTTGGCAGCCGTTTAATTAATGAAACCATTGCGCCTCTTAAGTGCCCCATTTTAAAAACTGACCCCTCAGTTTGTGCAGCCATGGGTCATATGACCCATGAAGTCTGAAAACAGTCTGAAGCTCTGTCATCATCATCATCATGATGATGGTCATCATCATCATTACCATTATCATTATAATCACCACCATCATCATCATGATCGTCATCATCATTTTCACCACCACCATCATCATGATCATCACCACCATCAATCGCTTACCAGTACAATACTACAATATTCACAAATAACAACATTATGCAACACACAGTCAGACCCCGCAAAATTATACTTCAAAGATCTCCATTTGTTTTCACTTGTGTAGAACAAAAGAGAGGAAAACATTGATGTAGCCCCAGCCAAACCCAAACCATTGTCCTCATGGATCACCAAACACAACTCACAGGACGAGCAGGAAACACCCTGTTTCTGGTGTGAAGACTGCTGCCTCTGATGTTCTGTCCTAAATACAAGTCGCTACAATGTAACACAATACAATACAACCCAATACAATACAACCCAACACAATACAAATTTGTTTACAATACAACCCAACCCAACCCAATACAAATATTAATATATAACCCAATACAATACAACTATTATCATCCAACAACTCACATGACCAGCATGAAGCATCCTCTGTTGGTTGGTTGGTAGTGGAAGGTTTAACGTCCTCATAGCCGAGGCTCTTAGGGACAAGTTTCGCTGGTGGTGAGTCGGTTTAGGCAGGGTCCGCGGAGCGGTTGATGATCTGGAGGTGGAGGGTCTGGGATGAGTTGGTGGAAGGCGCTGGGCGTCGTGGTGGTGGTGGTTGACATCTTGGTGGTAGGTTACAGAGTCGGAAGTCTTTTTTTGTTGTCTTTTTCAAACCATTCTTCCAGTCCTGAGACCAGTAGTGCTTCGGTCAGCAACCTCATTGGTGTGGTTCCGAGGGAGGGGTGAGGAAGCAGGAAATCTTGAAGTTTTAGTTTGTGTCGTTTACGGTACTGCCTGATGGAGTCCACGCTGTCTGGTAGGGCTGGGCAGTCGCTGAGGGCGTGGCTGAGGGAGGCTGGCGTGCCACATGGGCAGTTCAGGTTCAGGACATGTCGGTGGAATCCTGTCTGTATTCTGCGGAGTATTTGTTGGTGGCGTCGGGGGTCCTCTGTTGCTGGCCACCCAGCTTTTGTAGATGCTGGGCTCAGCCATGTTGGATAACGCCACACAGAACAGACCTGGACAGACACAGAGCATTGCATGCTGGGCACCACAAGTTATGAGCCACACAGAACAGACCTGGACAGACATAGAGCATTGTATACTGGGCACCACAAGTTATGAGCCACACAGAACAGACCTGGACAGACATAGAGCATTGTATACTGGGCACCACAAGTTATGAGCCACACAGAACAGACCTGGACAGACATAGAGCATTGTATACTGGGCACCACAAGTTATGAGCCACACAGAACAGACCTGGACAGACATAGAGCATTGTATACTGGGCACCACAAGTTATGAGCCACACAAAACAGACATAGAGCATTGTATACTGGGCACCACAAGTTATGAGCCACACAGAACAGACCTGGACAGACATACAGAGCATTGTATACTGGGCACCACAAGTTATGAGCCACACAGAACAGACCTGGACAGACATACAAGCATTGTTCTCCCTCCCCAGACAGCACAACACTAGTGTGACCCGAGGAGGTGGCATGGCCGTCATCCTCAAGGCCACCCTAGCTGAACACTGTGCCATAACAACGGAGTTCCCTTTCCCTCATCTATCTTTTGAACTGGCCCAAATAACCCTGACCCTCCCGGACCAACGTGTGACCTTCTTCCTCCTCTACAGACCACCACCCAACAAGAAAAACAAACTGACTGTACCACTCTTCTTTGACGAACTGCCCGGCTTCCTGGACTGTGTGTACTTTACAAATAACAGTGTTATTGTGACTGGCGACTTCAACTTTCATGTAGATGACCCGTGTGATGGATATGCCCAAAAGATGTGCCAACAGTTAGATTTATTTAGTCTTAAGCAAAGTGTTAGAGACGCAACTCATACATGTGGACATATTTTTAGATTTAGTTATTCATAGACATGATGATAATGTTGTTCTTTCTACTGATGTATGCCATGATCTTGTTTCTGACCATTATGCCATTATGTGTAAACTAGCCTTACAAAAACCCATGCGTAGTTCTAAATCTGTCTTTCGACGTCCGCTTAACAAAGTCAATCATGATAAATTAGCAAATGATATCGCGCAGTCCATAACGCCCACTATGTTAGTCTCTGAATTAAACAGCGAGCTCTCTGCTGTTTTAGACAAGCAAGCGCCTGTGTCTGAAATCAAACTCCGTGACGGAAAGCCCAGTCCGTGGTATAACTCTATTGCCGTGGAATTGCGCGCGCTCAAAGTCGAACGCAGACGCGCTGAGCGACAGGAAAGAAAAACCAGGCTCACAGTACACAAAGACATCCACCGTGCTGCTATAGATAGGATAGCCCAATTAGTTGATTCTGCTAAGACCGCGTTCTACTCCTCGCTCGTTACTGGCTCGAATACGTGTAAACAGCTGTTTAACAACTCTCTGCTCGGCAAAACCAAACCAGCTGTTCTTCCAACCATTTCTGATGCAAGTCTATTACCTAACATGTTTGCTGATTTCCTTAGGAATAAAATTATAGCTATCCGTAATAGCTTTCAGTCTGTCCAGCAGTTGGACAATCCTGCCACCATTTTCGAAGGTATCCCTTTCCTAACTTTCACCACTGTTTCCCAGGACTTTGTTAAACGACTTATACTACGGACCACGCCCAAAACCTGTGACTTAGACCCTATGCCCACCAAGTTTCTGTTTCAACACATCGATCTTGTTCTGCCAACTATAACCAATATACTGAACGAGTCACTCTCTTCTGGTATCTTTCCCTCGGAATTCAAGACTGCTATCGTAAAACCTCTGCTAAAACAAACAAGCCTTGACCCCAATGAACTGAAAAACTATCGACCCATCTCAAATCTCCCTTATCTTTCTAAACTTCTTGAAAGGCTTGTGCTTCATCAACTTTTCTCCCATCTGACCACCCACAATCTTCTCAGTCCTCATCAGTCAGCCTATAGGCCAGGGCACAGCACAGAGACAGTCCTGTTGCGAATTCTGAACGATTTACTTCTCTCTCTAGACGAAGACAAAGTTTCGGTTCTCCTACTCCTTGATCTTTCGGCTGCCTTCGATACAATCGATCATGACATGCTTATTTCTCGTCTCGAACAAAATTTTGGAATCACTGGAAATGTCCTCAAATGATTTTGTTCCTATCTTCATGAAAGAAAACAAATAGTTGTAGTAAATGAAAACAAATCTTCTGAGTCAGTTCTTGATTTTGGCGTCCCACAAGGCTCCGTGTTAGGACCAATTTTGTTCATTCTGTATACCACCCCATTGACCCCCCTCATAGCGAAACACTCTGTCCGTCATGAAATGTATGCCGATGATACTCAACTCAATCATCATGCTTCACCGCTAGCTCACGACCAGCTTATTCACACTCTTCAAGACTGTGTCACTGAAGTGAAAACATGGATGTCAAACAATAAACTTAAGCTAAACGATGACAAGACTGAAGCACTTAGAGTGCTTCCCCCATCTGTTGACTCTAGCTCTCTGCCCTCCACCATTGCCCTTGGAGATTCCAACATCCATTTTTCTGAACATATTCGCAACCTTGGCGCTTTCTTGGATGAAGACCTTTCCATGCAACATCATATCACTAAGATCTGCCAGGCTGCATACATCGAACTCAGGCGAATCAGCTCTATACGCCCCTTTCTCACGACCGAGGCAACCAAAACGCTAGTCAGTTCATACATTTTGTCTAGATTAGATTACTGCAACTCCCTTCTACTTGGTTGCCCACAGGCGCTTCTCAAACCCTTACAACAACTTCAAAACTCTGCTGCTAGAATGGTCTTCAAAGCCAAGCGTCTTCAACACACATCACCTCTACTTAAAGAGTTACATTGGCTACCCATTCAACAAAGAATAAACTACAAAGCTGCCTGTCTCTGCTATCGGATCATATCGGGAACAGCACCGCAATACCTCTCTGAGCTTCTTGAAATTTACGTTCCATCTCGATCTCTCCGCTCAGCAAATGACAATAGGATCTTTCGAATACCAAAATTTAAACGTGATAGGCACGGTGGTAGAGCTTTTACATCATCAGCAGTCAAACTCTGGAATTCATTGCCTTCTGCTGTCAGACATAGTCAATCTTTAGCATCGTTCAAAACAAACCTGAAAACCCATCTGTTCCGGCAGTCTTTCCAATAACACCCCCATCTCCATGTGCACATGTGCGCATGTGTGTGTGTGTGATTGTGCGATGTGTGTGTGTGTGTGTGCGTGCGTGCGTGTGCGCGATGTATGTCCGTATGTTTGTATGTATGTAATTTGTGTGTGTGTATGTGTATGTATGTACTTTGTGAGCGTGTGCGCGAATGTGATTGTGCGTGCGCCCACGGCCGCACTTCCAAGCAGGTGTGTGTGTGTGTGAGTGTGTTGTGTGTGTTCTGTGTGGGTATATCTGCTTGCATGTGTATGAGTGTATGCGTGCGCAGGAGAGATTGTGTTCACTAGAGGGGGGGGGGGGGAGAGAGGAGTGTGTGTGAGTATGTGTCTGTGAGTGTGAGTACACGTGAGTGCTTTGTGTATGTGAGTGCACGTGTGTGTATGTGTGTGCGTGCGTGTGCGCGTGTTTGTACAAGTGTATGCTTGAGTAAGTTTGTGTGCGCTTCAGTGAGAATGTGTTTTCTGTGTGTTTGATGAAATGTGTGTGGGTATGTTTGTGTGCAAGAACGCGTTCACGCTCGTGCGTGCACGTATGTGCGTGTGCGTCTGTTTTGCGTGTGTGAGTGTTTCAATACTGATTGTAAAGCGTTTTGTGCTCAATAAAAAGCGCTATATAAATATCCGTTTATTATTGTATACTGGGCACCACTAATGAGCCACACAGAACAGACCTGGACAGACACAGAGCATTGTATATTGGGCACCACAAGTTATGAGCCACACAGAACAGACCTGTAGAGATAGAGCATTGCATACTGGGCACCACAAGTTATGAGCCACACAGAACAGACCTGGACAGACACAGAGCATTGTATACTGGGCACCACAAGTTATGAGCCACACAAAACAGACATGTAATCAACTACCAACTAACATTAAGAGAGCACCTAATACTAACAGCTTTAAAAATGAGCTCGACCAGTTAAAATTTTATAAAGACATAATGTATGAATACGATGATTAATTCAACGCAAAAACCTGAGTGCACGATATACCTTGAGTATGTAAAAATAAAAATAAAAACACAAAGATGGGACTTTGAAAGCCTAACGGCTATATTTGTTTTCGTCCCTATTTCTAATCTAATCTAAAAATGTAGAGACGCAGAGCATTGTATACTGGGCACCACAAGTTATGAGCCACACAGAACAGACCTGTAGAGATACAGAGCATTGCATACTGGGCACCACAAGTTATGAGCCACACAGAACAGACCTGTAGAGACATACAGAGCATTGTATACTGGGCACCACAAGTTATGAGCCACACACAACAGACCTGTAGAGATACAGAGCATTGCATACTGGGCACAAGTTATGAGCCACACAGAACAGACCTGTAGACACAGAGCATTGTATACTGGGTACCACAAGTTATGAGCCACACAGAACAGACCTGGACAGACACAGAGCATTGTATACTGGGCACCACAAGTTATGAGCCACACAGAACAGACCTGTAGAGATACAGAGCATTGTATACTGGGCACCACAAGTTATGAGCCACACAGAACAGACCTGTAGAGATACAGAGCATTGTATACTGGGCACCACTAATGAGCCACACAGAACAGACCTGGACAGACATACAGAGCATTGTATACTGGGCACCACAAGTTATGAGCCACACAGAACAGACATGGCAGACACAGCGCATTGCATACTGGGCACCACAAGTTAGCCACAAAGATGGCCAACAGCATCATGCAGACCTGTTTACCCCAAATCTTCACTGTCACTAATTCCAAGCTCTGAAAACAGTAATTTCAGACATCTGTCCGTAATTTTGCTATCCGAGAAATCCTTTCACCAGAAATTTTTCGCTGCCGTCAAACCTTTTGTTGAGGGGGGGTACACGCATGCTGCAACTTCGACGGCCCGTGTTGCACTCGTACACAAACTGAAACTACACATAACAGTGCAGACCTAATCTTCGCCATAACGGACCTACTAAATACTGGATTCGACACAACAACAGAACACAACACAAAACATGACAAACTGAAAGTAACGCACTGGCAGAACAAGTTCATTTTCAGTCACAGTTTGCACACACGAATCTTTTACCGCGCATACAACTCGGCTGACAAAATGGCGCAGTGCACACCGCAGATACGAAATCACGGCAAACGCTAATGCGCCAGCTGCTTTCATTTATCCGATTTTGTGAGTTGTTTGCATTCAGCAAGTATTTCAGTGCACACACTAACGCCGATTTATCAGCTTGATAACGGAAAGGTGCTGCTTTTCAACTTCTTTGTTTGTGAAGTGAGACCATTCATTGAGTAAACTGTGTATCTGTAAATACTCAGTTATTTCCTGACTATGTTGCAATCATTTTCTTTCAATTTCCCCATAATGTTATTATTTCGCTTTGTACTCTATCTTTTGCTATTTCTCTCTTTTTCGTACTACCCCCTAAAGTGCAGCAGAACCTTCAGCTTGTTGAAGTTGGCTGCCTAAGGAGAAGCAGAAGAAGAAGAAGAGTTCCAACTAATGGAGTGAGACCGATCACCTAGTTTCAACTTGGAAGTTGACTTCGCATATTTTACGTGTGCACAGAGTTCGTAAAGATCGACACGATCGCGACTGTTTCAGTTCAAACTTTGATTATAAACTGCTCAGTGATGACACATGTGCATAAAAGTGGTAACATTTAGTGGTCAGATCGTGATATCACTGATTAAATTCAGTCTTCAATTTCGGCATGAGAACGGTTCCGTTGTTTTTTAAGTCCCTTGACCTATGTGGTCGTTGAGAGACTGATGGGCAGCAGCAGCAGACAACATCTGGTCATTCATGCTCATGTTGGTCCATTCTTTTTTTTCTTTCTTTTTTCCTGTCCCATCTTCTGGGGGGCCGTACAGTGGCGTTGCTCCCACGCCGCTCATTCCGAATCCCAATTCGCAGCTACACCCTGGTTTATTCAAGTCGCAGAATCCGAGACCAGCAGTCCAGTGTTGGTCCATTCTTTGATATTGTCGACCCAGTTCTTCTTTTGTCGACCGCGACGGCGGCCCCCTTCCACGGTTCCCTGGAGAATGGTCTTCGACAAGGATTCGTGACGGTTGACGTGGCCAAACCAGATGAGCTTGCGACGTTTAACTGTCGTCAAAAGGTGTTCTTGTGGTCCAACCAGCTTTGCGATCTTGTTGCGGACATATTCATTTGTCTTGCGTTCTAGGTATGTATAATGCCCAGCAGTTTTCTCAGGCATTTTGTTTCAAAAGCTTGAATTTTTCTCTCAGAGTCAGCCAGATGAGTCTATGTTTCACACCCGTAGAGAAAGATGGTGATTACGAGTGACTGGCTTCAGTTGTAGTGAAGCTGATGTTGCTTTTCCAAATTATGCTCAGTCTAGCCATAGCTGCTATAGCTTGTGTAATCCGCTGATGGATCTCTGCGGTGCAGCTGCCATCTTTGGACAGAAGTGCTCCCAAGTACTTGAAGTTCTTCACCTCTTCCAGCTTTTGACCGTTCATAGTGATATCAGCGGTGTTGTCATTCACACTGTTCACCATGACTTTGCTTTTCTCATGCCGGGCTGACTTCCCTTCCGTATGACCCAGTGCTGTTCACAAGATTGTCAGTGAGCTCTTGGAGTTCGTTCTTGCTGCCGCCCACAAGGTCTATGTTGTCAGCAAAACGCAGGCTGCATAAGCGTCTGCCACCCGCAATGGAGATGGGAAGTATGGTGGTCATGAAGGGTGTCTTGCATGATCTTCTCCAGGAAGATGTTGAATAGTACTGAAGAAAGTAAACATCCAGACACCTACTGTTGTTTGGAACAATTTTCCGAATTGATTATTGAGGAGAACTGCACTAGTTGAGTTCTTGTAGAGTACCTCGATGGTTTGAACAAGGCCTTCCTTGATGTTGAAGCCTCTCATGACTTGCCACAAACCAGCATGCCAAACTCTGTCGAACGCCTTGCGAAAGTCAACGAAATTATGGTAGAGTTCTTTTTGATGCTGTAAATATTTTTCTGTAATTACACGGCAGCTGAAGATCTGCTCAACTGTGCTCCTTCCAGATCTGAAAACAGCTTGTTCTTCAGACAATAGTTCCTCAGCAATGGTCTTCAGGCGACTGAGGATAACACTTAGATCGTCTTGTAATTCTGGCACTGTTTAAAATTTCCTTTTTGCGGGAGTGGTATTATCAGTGATCGTGTCCATTCCTTTGGCCATTCCTTCGAGTCACAGATTTTCTGACACAGTTTTGTAAGGGCCTTCGTCACTTCTTCTCCACCATGTTTAAGGAGTTCAGCAGGAATATTGTCAACGCCTGGTGCTTTTCCAGCTTTCAGACTGCGCACTGCTGCTTCTACTTCTTCTTGCAGAACAGGTAGATTTTCTGCCTTTCTTGAATTAACTTGCTCTTTCTTCAGGATGCTGATGTCTGGTTGTAGGTCGTAGTTGTACAGCCCTTTGCAGTATTCAGTCCATCGGGTGAGTACAGCAGAGCTTTCTGTAAGAAGGTTCCCGCTGCTGTCTTCGATTACCGAAGCATTTGGCTGTTGTGTCTTAGTAAGGGTTTTGAGGATCTCATAAGCCTGTTTGCAATTCCCTGCCTTTGTTCCCTCGTCAACCTTTTGGCATTGCTCTTCTATCCAGTTCTCTTTGGCATCGATCATCTTCTCCCTGATCATCTTGTTTGTTTGGCTGTAAGTATGGGTCGCCTGTCTGGGTTGGTCTTTTTCTCGGTTTTAAGGCTCCTTCTTTCATCACACAGGTCAAGGATTTCATTTGTGATCCAGGGCTGGTTTTTCTTTTGGGGTCTTCCCAGCACTTCAAGTCATCAGCTGTTGTAAGGAGCACCTCTGTAATGTTCTCTGCGAGGGTATCTACGGTCATCATCTATGACATTCAAAGCAGCAAATTTCCCACCAATATGGCCTGGAAAACTTCTGCAATTTTGGGGTCTTTCAACTTTTCAAGATCAAAACGGATGCGAGGGCTTTTCTTGAAACGTTTCACCTTCAGCTTCAACTTCAGGCTAGTGAGGACGAGGTCATGGTCACTACTGCCAATGTCAGCTCCCGGAAACGACCTTGTTTTTGCCTTGTTGATGCTGGACTTGAAGCGTTGGGGCATCAAAATGAAGTCAATCTGGTTGTGCACTAGGCCGTTTGGTGAATGCCACGTAGTTGTTCTTGTAGGTTGATGTATAAGGCTTTTGCCCCCAGTTTCTCCCGCTCTTTTGCACTGCTGGTCTTGTTGCATGCATGATCTGTGCTGCTGTCATTAATTGTTAAAAGACTTTGGGCCCCGATGTGTGCTGGTATGTACCAATATTCTATGTTTTTAAGCAGTTTATTGTATGCTTAGAAAAAGAGCATGCATTTTGTGGATTTTGGCTACTGTCTGATACTTGAGATTTTGGGGGGGACAGGAGCCATTGCTTCTGCCAAAAGTAAGCACAGGCGTTCATTAGAGTGTGCACTCTTTTTGTATCTGTTGAGTGCACACGTTTTATTGTTTATGCCATGCTCTGATTGAGAATGCATGCTGAAATATTATTTTGTTGTTATTTTTGTCAGTTGTTCCCAGAGAGGAACTTTGAGAGAAGGCTAGAATGCCTCCTGTATTTCGTTTTGTAATCCAGTTTTCTATAGAATTCCTTTGACTCCCTGGATGTATTTTTCATCAATGTAAGATCATAGTGGTGATGCTTGATATTTTATACAACTTAGTAGTCAATTTCTAAGAAGAGAACAGTGTGATAAGAAAGTAAATGTGACGCTCCTGTAAATAACAACAGGCATAGGTTCAATGCCTCTACAGTTGTGACAAGGGAAGCAACCAGGTAAAAGAAAGTTTCAAGACAGAACCCGAGTTATTTCCCTTCACTTGTCTTTATGACATGGTGGTTTAGGTGTGGCTGCTTAAATATACCAATGTACATTTGTTTCTTAGCTCTGGAGCGCCTGAACGTGGGTAGATGGAGCTGATCCATGATGTCCTGATGTGAGAGGAGAGCTGGCTGTTGTAGACTCTCCCTGAGGTACTTGTTCTGTTTATTTTGCTTAAAGGATTTTGTATCTTATTTGTCTTCATACGTGAGTCAGTATGGTATGATTGACGTACCCACATGTTTCTGGGTAATTGATTACTATATTTTTGATATACGAAATCATGGAGTGTTCAGTTGTGCTAAGATATTTTTTTATTGTAATGACCAAGATATGAGCGCAGGATCGTGGTCATTCAGCCTTTTTATGTCATGTATTTGTCATATATATCTCAATGTATTTTTCCATTTAATGTCATTAATCTTGAAATGCATTTTTCATGTATTTCTTTGCTTGTTGTCATAATATACCATGGTCTCTGGACAGGTTATACCTGGCAAGGGAGATAACCCGGCAACATTCATTATGTTAAATTCATGTTAGAGGACACAATTCATTATGAATATTTTGTATCCCATTTTCTATAATGTAGTGTGTCACAAATGCTTGGTTTTTTATTGTTTCATGTGTGGTGTACTGCCTAAGAATGTTTACCTCACATCATTTAATGTTGCGGTTTTCTCATAATGCAATGTCTAACATTGTCTTGATGGTTTGCCATTTATTCAATCACAATGTTGGTTCATAATTTCATATTGCAATTGATGATGTTACAATTGTCACAGCCGATTTAGTTTTCTGTATGTGGTTACCAATTCTTTTCCTTTTGTTGTTTTCAATGCTAACGGCATTACATTGTTGCTAAAATGTGTTCATCATATTCATCACAGGTCGACCAGAGTCATCAACACTAACCTGCTTATGTAATTAAATCACCTTTTCCTTGTGCGTGTAGCTTAATGTTTTGTTTTTCTTTTGTCTGGTATATTCCAGGTTGGTGTTTTGTACGAAATTAAAAAAATGTGGAAACGTTGACACGGTCTGGGAGTGTGGCAAAGGAAGAGAGATTGTCTCCCCTCACCCTGTCTCTCCCCCTTTCTGTTGCCCTACTACCCAACAAGATATGGTGCTAGTAACACTAAAGACATGCCATTATTTTCATCACCTTCTTCTTCTTCAATCGCTCAGTTTCCTGTCAATTATGAGCGCAGATGCATCATGCTGCCGTTATGCGCCTAACTAAGAAATAGTTAGGCCCAGCATGTGACTTTGTCCGACTTCGGCTGGAGGAAATGTTTTTGAAAGTGTTTCGTGAAAAAAAAAGGCAGGAGAATGGACCGGTAAGGCAGAAAGATAGTAGATGACAGTAAGCAAAGGGAAAAGGCAGAGTCAAAGAGAGTGACAGATTAGAGGAAGTTACAAGCACAGAACTTCCAGAAGGTTGGGGAACTATTTATACAAAAGACCCCCGGTATCCCCACGGGGGGAATTTCATCACCAACATCATCGCCTTGGATTTCGTCCAGCACACATGTGTAGTGAGATCCTCCATATTATACCAGACACTGAATGACATGTGCTGTGACATTGTAACATTAACAACACTATTGTTTCCTCAACAACATACAGTATTGATACGGCGCTGAATCTTGATATAAATCAAATCAAAGCGCACACACACGTTAGCATTCATAACGCATTCAAACAAAAATGCAATACAAAGCGAACACACACGTTTGACATAAATGGTATACAGCAGAAACAGACCTAAAGGCAAGAGAGAGAAGAGAAATAGTTATCAGTACTATCACCTTGGATTTCATCCAGCACATATGATGTGTAGTGAGATCCTCCATACTGTATATGTACTGTGACATAACACTGTATTGTGAATGTCAATGTTAACACATGTATTGATCACCTTGGATTTCATCCAGCACACATGATCTGTAGTGAGGTCCTCCATAGTGAATGATATGTACTGTGACACTATAACAACACTGTATTGTGAATGTCAATGTTAACACATGTATCACCTTGGATTTCATCCAGCACACATGATCTGTAGTGAGGTCCTCCATACTGTATGATATGTACTGTGACACTATAACAACACTGTATTGTGAATGTCAATGTTAACACATGTATCACCTTGGATTTCATCCAGCACACATGATCTGTAGTGAGGTCCTCCATACTGAATGATATGTGCTGTGACATAACAACACTGTATTGTTAATGTCAATGTTAACACATGTATTGATCACCTTGGATTTCATCCAGCACACATGATCTGTAGTGAGGTCCTCCATAGTGAATGATATGCGCTGTGACATAACAACACTGTATTGTTAATGTCAATGTTAACACATGTATCAGAATATAAGGGAGGTTATACTGTACCGTTTTATTGACTGCCGTTACTGTTAAGGGAGTAGGTGCCGCCTGAAGCTTGTCGTCAACAGGGGGACGCAGATCTCGTTAAGGGTAGTAGGCTTTTATTATTCATTTGCGTCATCCTTGCACGAAAATGAGTCAGGCAAGTGGTAATTATAGGCGTTTATTAGGAAGCAGGGGTACTGTTCTTTTTGTTTACTAAAGCCATTGGAAAATCGCTACATCCCTTAACACATCTTGGGTTTTTGCTTCGTCCTGTAATGTCTTGGGGAAGGTTTTATGAATCTGCTAATAAAGCTGATGGATTGTCTAGATCTGTGGTGTGTGCGCGCGCGTGCTTGCTGATGGGTCGTCAGGCAAGTGTGGTGTATTTGTGTGTGTGTGTGTTGATGGCTTGTTTCGAATGTATGCTTGTGCTCTGATGTATTGCCTGTGGTGATTGTGTGTATGTGTGTTTGCCAAATAAGTTTCTGAGGCAGGCCTGGCATTTTGCTGCAATAAATGGAGAAAAAAAAAAAAGTTTAGTCATGGAACAATCCAAAGGTTTTATAAGACAAATTTACAAAATCTTCATTCTTCTTCTATGGAACAGGCCTTTTTCTTTTATACTTTATACAGAGAAAACATTTTAAAAACAAGGTCAGGACGGCGAAAATTTTTGCGTGGATGCCTTCCTCTCATGGTGACACACCACCACACAACATTTGAAGCGATTCGGTCAAGCGGTTCGGGAGATATCCCTGGGACAGACAGACAGAAAAACAAAGAAACATACACGAACGAAAATAGACTCCTTTGCGATCGTAGATCGGCAAAGGACAATAAGATATATTTCTTTAAGCAGGGGTGCGTGTGGGCATGCCTGAAGCCTGAATTCAGGTAGTTTGTGAATCTAGGTTCAGGCAGTGATCTGCCCAAGATAAGGCTGTTCTATACAGACCCCATGCTCTTGAAACGACCATATCAACTTTGGTGGAGGGGAGTTAATTAAAAAGAGAGTATTCCCCCTTTGTTCAATTCCATCATATCAAGGGTTGTGGTAGAAAGTTCAGGTGTACGTTTTGATCACCGCATCATGCACCCATGTTCAACTAAATGGTTTCTCAGTTTGAAAGATTGCTGAACCATTATGAACAGATCTCTGATGAAAGTCTGTGGAGGTATCCTGTCAACTTGAGAAAATTACGATTCCATGTGGTTCGAACAAGGCTTCTTTCAATCTTCCTTGCACACCAAACCAACGCAACAGCTACAAGTATACTTCATTTATTTCCTGACGCCCACTCGCTCTCTGCAACGCACCATGCATGAACACAAACCACAGTCAACGTAAACGAAAGACATGCTGTAGCGTCCCAGCATGCACTTCATAACTTCGAAAGGAGAATCAAAATTAAGAATTCTTGCTTCGAATGAGACATTTCGGCATGTTAAAACAAAGTTTACCCATTTCCATCTAATTTTAACCATTCAACTTTTTCTCCGTAGCATTCGATACAAACAATCCCATGTGGTGGAGTAGTAACAGTTAATTCACTAAAAAGCAACAGTAACAAAATGTGAAGCAAACAGCAGCAACAAAATCAGATCGCCGTGCAAAAAACGTAAGGACACAAGTTGAAAGATGTCACTTCCTTTGAGGAGTTGAAAACTCAATATTTTGGTCATTTGGGGTCAAATTATGTGTCACATCAGTGTTTTAACTTTTATCCATTGAAATTGTTGTTTTACCGCGTTGTTAGATGATGCAGCTTGTCTTGATCAACTAGTAAGTCCCAACACATCAAGTTGACCAATTTTGAGTAACGTCTCTATGGTTTACGCACACAGAAATCAGGATCAGGATCAATACGTCGCAGGAGCCAATACTGGCAATAGTCACGACGGAACTAGGAGGGCGCATGTATCTATAGAAAACGTAGAAAGAAAAAGACCTAACGCTTGCACTGGGTTAAGACCATTAAACCCCCCAGTTCAGCCGGGAAGGAACAGGCCCCACTTCCAGCAACAAGCGGGGGAGGAGGGAAATCTAATTTTAGTGGTCAATTTGCGCAGGCTCAGATGGAGATCTGATCAGTGCTGATGTAAATGCGCTGATAGAGCCTGCGTTGGTGGTGGCCTCGTTCAACTTGTTCCACTCCGCGGCAGTCCGCTGCACCGCACGAAGAAAGAGCTACGATATTGCTCTGTTCGACATTCTTGGACACGAAATCCACGCGAGTGGTTGATGACCTGTTGTTGGAGGATGTTTGTGGACTGGAAGCCTTCATACATGGTGGGTTTGACCCTGCAATGCTTTGTATTTGCTGGAGCGAGAAACTTTTCCGCTGGGAGTGCAGGAATGTGGCCCTCAGCTATCCTGTAGAAAAGACTGAGACTAAGAATATATTTTCAACAAATCAGATGCGGGTTTATTCCTAACAAGCAATTCTACAGTGTATCCTAATTATCGTGCTCCTCTGTGTGACAACTTGGTAGAAGAAAATAAATGTGTAACAAAACGCAAAACACGAACTAACTTTCAAGCTAAACAACACCAAATCACAGTTTTCTTATAATGACGAATGAATCGTTTGATCAGACAACACTTATACATGCTGCAATTGCGGGGTGCTATTCCACACTTACAAGTAGGACTAACGATCCATCGGTTGAAGAAGGATGATTGTCTTCAAAGTTCAATTAACCCTACATCTAATTCTGACATATATCAAAGAATCTGTTTAAAAATAAAAATAACACATTAACCAGTTCAAACCAAAACAAATTGAAACGGCGACAACAAATTGAAATGTTATCTCTATATACAAACTAAATCCCATCTTTATTAACCTGCAAAGAGATTGTAGGCGATTAACGATAATCGCTTCATTCACGAGAAATCCTTACTTTTTACAAAATCTTTACTTCATACCCACTAGCTCTAACTTCTAGATAGTGCTTTTTTTTTTCAATGTTGGCAAAAACTTATAGTTATACACACACATACAACACTAAGGCAACTACGGGAAGCGCATTCATCCAATCCTGACTGGGCATAAATATCCTTTTTTTATCTTCAAAAATGACCGACGAATACCCGTCCTACACACTAATGCAGTTGTTTGTTGTTGCCGTACCCTGGCTAAAAGACTCCAGGGATCATCCCAACAGCCGAAGCACTTAATGGTACAAATGCACCAGGCTAGGGACGAGAACATTACGTATGTGACCGTTTTTATTACACCACCACGCAGGCAGCCACACTCCGACTTCGGAGGATTCTGGACTGATGATGTTATGCTAGGAGCTTGCCATGGCTAAAGACAATCCCCGCATAACTATGCAGAACATAACATTTTGATGTAGCCTTGGTGTTCTAGCTTATATCAACTGATCTGACACAGCCTTATGCCAAGGCGGACTAATGCAGAGAAAGATGTCTCAAACATTTGGTAAGAAAGGGTTGGCCATTTCATAGGAAACAATTCTTAGGCATGGGAAAAGAAGCAACCCCTGAACATCCTTAACTTTTTCGCAACACGCTGCTAGAATACTGGCAACGCCCGAGTTTACCGTTGCCGACACGCTGCTGGTATGTTAGCAACGCCCGAGTTTACCGTTGCCGACACGCTGCTGGTATGTTAGCAACAGGCAAAATGCCCCTGTGATCGACAGTGGTAGTGACTGTTTTCAACTCGTTCGGTTAAACACAAAATGACGAGATGATTTTCAAATTTTATATTGTTTAAAAGATTAAAGATAAATCTAAACCACCATACAACCTAAACAAGCCGGGGTGTAGCTGTGAATTGGGATTCGGAATGAGTGGCGTGGGAGCAACGCCACTGTACGACACAGAAGATGGGAGAGCAACAAAAAAAAAACCCACACCAAAAAAACGCCATACAAAAATAAAGATCTCCATGTTTTTAAAGATAATTTATTGAAAAGGGTCAAAATCGGGAGCCCTGAAGGGAATTTCTACTCCTTGTCTGCAGTGTCCTGAGGGAATACGGAGCAGTTAAAGGGCTGTGTTGAAAGTGTTAACCTTGAAACTGGTGTTCTTGGGCATAGGAAACGCAAGGCGTGTTCCACTTGCAGTTCAGAAATGCCAAGGGCAATACCTCTGCTACAGGATACTGGACTTTTATACTTTTAATATCAAACAAAACAAATCTGACAACACGCAAAAACAAAATTATGTTGGTGATAATTTAATAAGTCTCAATAAGAGAAATTCCCCAGAAGTCAGAGTATGGCCGCCCATGTGGCGGGGCCCTTTAAAAGCAGCCATACAGGTATAATCTTCCCACCCAAGGCCGTGCGAAATGTTCACATGGCACTGGGGGTGTGCCCCCAGAGCGCTTAAGCTGAGGAACGGAAACAAAAAAACCAACAACGAATCAAAACACAAACAACCTGTGATATAAAATTATGTTGGCGATATAATCTAGTACGTCACGATAACAAAATTAAGGAAAATAAATCAAACAAAACCTACACTAACACCACCTCTACACAATCATAGGATGGAGGTAACACAGACGAGGCGAAACTACTGTTATTTTTCAATCAGATTCACACAACAATCATCAACTTATCTCACCCCACATCCAAGCACAACATCACCCCCGGCCCCCTCTCTTCACTTTCACAGCTCTCTGACCAACAACAACAAAAAACCCAACCCCCAACCAGCCACAAGGCAGCAACCGCATTGAACAAATTCAACAGACCAAAATACAAAACCCCGTACACAGAGAGAGAGGGGTAGAGTAAGAGGGGGGGGGAGGGCAGAAAGAAGCAGACTTGTCGCCTCCACCGCGTGCCCCACATTGAAGAGGTGAAGTGGAGGTTGTGAGGCAGAGGTGTGAGGGGAAAGGGGGTGGGGAGAGGGGAGGGGGGGGGGGCAGAAAGAAGCAGACTTGTCGCCTCCACCGCATGCCCCACATTGAAGAGGTCAAGTGGAGGTTGTGAGGCAGAGGTGTGAGGGGAAAGGGGGTGGGGAAAGGGGGTGGGGAGAGGGGGGAGGACCAAATCAACGATGGTCTCCCTCAGTCGTGGAATGTGAAGCACCTTGTCACTGCTGGTCTCCTTCGGGCAGCTGGTCTGTGGAGAAGGAGAAGAAAAAAACAATAAATAATGACAAACATCGGCAGCACTGCATTAAAAAGCCGCATAGATACTGTCTGAAACCGTATCTATCCAGAACCTTTAGGTAGAATACTATTGTTATTGTCAGAATTCCTCTTCTTCTTTTTCTCCCCCTTTTTTTATGTGTCCAATTTGACTGAAATTTTCAGAAAAGTTGCGGGGTATTTAGGGATAGCGAAATTTGCAATATTAAATGATTTTTAAACAACGCTAATTGGGCGAATTTTTTATCTCGAATATCTAAAAAATGGCTGAACATAACTCGTTCATATTTTCAGAAATTACTATTGACTATCGGTGAAATTGTTTTCGGGCACATCTTAAGAGGGAGTCTTAACAGGGAAGCGGAAGATCTTAACAGGGAGGCTCCACTGTAGTACCTTCCAGCTTTTCGTCTGGCGCTAGTTGATCGTTTGATGTTGATCAGCAACAAAGCAACAACAAAGAGAGGGAAAAGGGGGGATAGAACCGTGTCTCAGCTTATCTAATTTGATATTATCTCTATTCACTTGTGTGCAACTCCA
Source organism: Phymorhynchus buccinoides (assembly GCA_017654935.2). NCBI lineage: Eukaryota > Metazoa > Mollusca > Gastropoda > Neogastropoda > Raphitomidae > Phymorhynchus > Phymorhynchus buccinoides. Next base: position 3,824,797 of record CM065689.1, read on the forward strand.
CAAAATGAAAAAAAACAAAAGGCAGGGGTCCAAGGACCCATGGCCCCGGCAGGGTACAGGGGCAGAGCCCCGTCGGACGATTCAGGGGGGCAAGTTAAGCGAGAGAGATAACGAGATAAGACAGTTAAAATGATAGACAGTTCGAGTCTGATAAGCCTCGTAAAATTATGACATTGCCTTTGAAAACTTCCAAGATAGAACAAAGTTCAAAATGCCCCAAATCGCTTGTGGTCTTTGTTTTGTTGAATTAAAAAACCCACCTGAAGTTCAGTTTCTGGTAAAATTAAAAATACTGAAATCAGAGTAAAAATGAAAGAGTAGCACGCATGCATTCACCACACACATCTCAACAATGTACTGCATTTTACGGACTATAAGGCGATACTTTTCTCCCCAGACTGAGACCCCTGTGCCTTATAATGTGACTAAAAATATAGTAAGAAACTATAATAACCAAATCAAAATTTTGAGTAAAATTTGGGGGGGTGCGCCTTATAATCACATGGATGCAACCTTGCCTTGGATACGAGGCAGTGCCTGTTTTTTTAAATTTTGACCACCCCCCAAAAATTGATTCAAAGTTCAAGGGGAAAAAAAGTGTTGAATTCTCACTTTACAAGCCTGGAATAAGCTTCAAATTGAGTATGATTTTGCCTTTTCTTCAGCTTCCTGACCCCCCAGCCCTGTACCCTGCCTGGGCCCTGGGCGGCCCCTGGACTGTTTTTCGATTTTCTCCAGTTGCACCCATGTAATGATGAGCTCCTTATAGACTGTAAAATACGGTACTCAAGAATCAGGAACTCGAATGAAGAACAACATCATACACAGTTCATCTCTTGACGATAACGAAAACCGCTAAGAAGATGCAAGCAAAATCAGTTCATAAACCAAATGGCACAGACAAGATCTAACTAGTAAGCCTGGGCCTAATTACTGTAATACTCTTAACCCCTTGACTGCCAGAGAAAATTAAAGAAAAAATAATTGGGCAAATCATGCCATGAAAAAGACAGCTGATAGAGCCAATCTGGCAAAATGGTCTGGGGATATAACTCTTGACTGTATAAGAGCAAAAGCCAGCATATTTATTAAGGTTATTCCTCTTCATCTGATGACATCATCAATGACATCATCAGGTCAGTACATGATACGCTGGTGGTAGTCAAGGGGTTAAAGACACATGACACATACACACACACACTAACGCTCTCTCTCTACACATATGACGAAACATGAACATTACCACATTTCTTATCTTCTATTTCCAATTCATCGATCAGACTTTTAAATCTACCTTCGGATGGGGATCTTTAACTCTGCAAGCACCACGGGCGGATACATTCGCCCAAGACATCACTCTACACTCCCACCAAGTGCAAAGACATTCACTGCCAAGCACCCTGCCATGTGTTTGTCTGTTGTTTTAAAGCTTTTGTCAACGTTTCTGCCGTTAAAGCAATGCATGTGCACTCGAAAAAAATAGTTGCTCCCTTCTTGTCGGTTGAGATGCAACGGACAACCAAGAACGTCAGAAAATACATGATGCTAGAAGAGTTACTTAAAGCAAGTTTGACCCATACGCTTTATGCATGTAAAGCAACCCATTGTCAGCGAAAGGTCGGTAAGAGCAAGGAGATTCCGGCTGCCTGGTAGAAACCAAATTGTTGCCCCCCCCCCCCCCCTGAATCCAACCTCTACTCCCCTCCCCACCCAATCTCCCAAAAAGGTGGCGCAGCATTGGCAGTGACGCACTCTCCACGTGAGAGCAGCCTGAATTTCACAGCGCCTAGAAACTAATACCATGTGATAGCCTAAAATTAGGACTCGTGGTGAGCTTGCTTTCCCTTTCCATCACCCCACCTCTTGGAACAAACTGCGTCTTCCACTCCGGGAGCTCAAACTCTCCGTCTTCATTCAAGCCTTCCCTCAAAACCACTCTGTTCAAATCCTAACCGTCATTCTTTTAATTTGTACCGACTTTGACACGTGCGCATGTGTGTGTGAGAGAGACAGTGGGAGAGAAGGAGAGAGAGTGTGTGTGTGTGCGTACGTGCATGCGTATGTGTGTGTGAGTGTGCTCACCTGTGCGATGGATGTTTTTGTGATTTATTTAAATTATGTTGCTTGGTATTATTGATTTATATATTTACTGAGTTTGTAAGTGCTTAGGGCTTTGCTTTAACTCATTCAAGTCGTTCCGGCCATATATGTCCGGAATTAATAGATAGCTGTCAATTTGATGCATTTACTTCAAGGGAAGTAAATCTGTGCACTTCTAAATTCGCTTCGCTCCCTTAGACCACAATTTTGCCTGACTGACTTTGCTTCAGTAGTGGTTTGTGTGGGGAAACCAATCGGTGCAGAGAGTTTTTCTATATAAACTATAATAAAGTCTATATATAAAAGAGTCTGATCTACGACTTCCCTATGTCTAAACCTGAAGTAAAAACCCGTAATCTTCTTTCATTTCTCCTTTCGTTTATGTACGTTTTGTTTGTGTGTACGGCTGGAGCGATTTGTGAGGTTCAAAATCGTTGGGATGCGAATGAGTTCAGATTAAGCAGGATAAATGCTTACTACTACTATTAATATTATTATTATACCTTGGTCGGGTTGGTCAGGCTGGGGGTTGCTGATCTGGGAGCGAAGTTGCTGCACCAGCTCCGGGTTCTGCTGCTGAATCTGTGTCGCCAGCTGCTGCCCTCTGCACACATCACACAGGGGTGGGACAGTTACGCAGAAACTCGTAAATGCTGCTTTTTCTATAAAAAAAAAAAAAAAAAAAAAAAAGCACACACAAAACCCCAACAACAAACAATCAAAAATAGCGCCCAGATTGTCAAGTTCGGTAAGACTTTTCTTCTCGCGCACACGCCGAAAACTAAAAGCAAGCTTGCTTAGTAGAGGGACTACAATCCCTCGACTGAATTTTGTAAGCCTCTTTGTGATTGGCCGGTTACAGTGGATTCCTGCTAACTCAAAAACACTGGTCCGTTTAATAATCCTTATGCTAAAAAGTCTTTTTAACTCAAAATATTGGCTATCTCAAAATAAAACTTCAGTCCCTTCAATTTTGATTTCAGTGATTTCCACTATGTCCAACGGCTATGCGTCATATTCATGTGTTTGGCTACAACTTCCTCAGTGTCATTTCGAAGGAGGATTTTTGGATGTTTTCGCCAAACATTGGGATGAACGACGTGAGCATTTTTTAAATTTTATTTTATTTTTATATATGCTTCATGTTTTTCTTCTTGATTGTTTTCTCATAATATTTGTAAAGTGTTTTGAGGATGATTTTTTTTCTTCATTGAAGAGTGCTATAAAAGCTTTATTTATTACTATTATTACTATATTTTTAGCTGAAAATTGGAGAATTAAAAAACCACAAAAAGGCTGGCAATGAAACTTTCAAAAGGGTTAAAAAACAAAGTGTTACAATCCAGATGTACAATTTACGGTAAACTCACGCCTGTAACAAGGATGACAAGCCCCCTTCACCCCCCGTCTGGTTGCTCATGACGCTGGACAACCTGTAACAACAACACACATAACATACAAATGGCTTTCTCCACCTTTCACCCAACAATGTCAACTGAACTTCTTCTTCGATCGCTCAGACAGTTTCCTGTCAATTATGAGCGCAGATGCGTCATGCTGTCATTATGCGCCTAACTAAGAAATAGTCAGGCCCAGCAAGTCCAACTTCGGCTGGAGGAAATGTTTTTGAAAGTGTTTCGTGAAAAAAGGCAGGAGAATGGACCGGTAAGGCAGAAAGATAGTAGATGACAGTAAGCAAAAGGGAAAAGGCAGAGTCAAAGAGAGTGACAGATTAGAGGAAGTTACAAGCACAGAACTTCCAGAAGGTGGGGGAAACTATTTATACAACTGTATCTGACACTAAACTGACCCTAAACCTATCCCTATCCTGAAACCATCTAATCCACACACAAAAATAAAAAAATTATGGTATGTTACGAGATTGACACTTAACTGAAACCGTCTGAAATGAATGAAAGGGGCAGAGGAGGGAGCTTTTCTGAACATTTGCCGTCTAGAGAGATATATCTTTCCTGTCTTGTCTAAACCAAAAACCATCACTCCAGTCCAGGGCTATGACATCAAAAGTTATGACATCATCAATGGCATCACGCGGGGTGGGGGGGGGGGGCATTGGAAGGGTTAAATGACCTAGTGGGAGCAGGACAATTCGCCCTGTTTACTTGACTTTTTGTTTACGCTTGTATGTTTTAGCAGTTCTGCCATGATTATACCTACATCTCCCCGTGGGGATACCGGTGGGTCTTTCGTGCAAATAGTTCCCCCACCTTCTGTGCTTGTAACTTCCTCTAATCTGTCACTGTCTTTGACTCTGCCTTTTCCCTTTTGCTTTCTGTCATCTACTGTCTTTCTGACTTATTGGCCCATTCTCCTGCCTTCCCCCCCCCCCAAAAAAAAATATTCCAAATAATTTATTCTTCTTTGAGCTCCTCCGAAATCGGAATGTGTCGGGCTGTGTACGCATCAGGGAGACCAGTGAATAACTGAAAACCGGACACATATGTACCTTACCCAGTATGGCCATATGGCCTGGGAACGCAGAAGAAGACTATACCCATATTTATATTTCCCTGTAAAGAATCAAGCTTCAAACAGAGCACTCACATTTGCTGCATCTGGGGGTTGGACATCATGTTCGTTGCCTGCACACACACACAAACACACACACACACAAACCAGCTGAAATCACGGGCACAAAAAACTTTCATACCACGTTCTATCCATCTCTTAAGTTCATGATTCATTTTACTCTCTCTCTCTCTCAGTCCTTATTCTATCTTGTTCTGATTGAATATTAACAGCTATCTGACTGCAGTAATTGTAATGTGTGGAGATACTATTATCATGTGTATTGATACATTTCTACGATGATGTAATGAATTTTATTGGTAATTATTTGGTTGGTATAATTTCGCTTCACACGTTTGATTAATGTTCTTACAGTTATGTTGTATCTCTGTCATGTTGTTGCACCTAACCTGAATTTCTCTTTTGGAGATATTAAAGTATACTTGAACTTGAACTTGAACCAGCTTCCATCAGATCGGTGTGGAAAATGAGAACAGGGCGTCTTTCTTAGGCATTACACAGGTACCGTATTCTTTTGACTATAAGACGCACCCCCAAAATTTTGTTTCATAACATATTTTATTTCCCTCTCTCATCCCTCCACTCCACAATTCCTTCATTCTCTCACACACCCATCCATCAACATGCATTTTTCAATATTAAGCATATTAATTAATATCATTTGTACATGCATAATGAATGCATGAATCAGTCAAACAATAAATTCCATTTACAATCTAAAGTGTTTCTTTGTGCTTTTGAGTTGAAAGTGTGCAAGAGTGAGTGAGTTTGTAATAGTGTTAAAATGAGGTTGAAAATTTTATAACAATAACTTATTGATTACCATGAGGTTGTTTTTTTTTACACAAAATTCAGATTTTGTTAAAATTTTTCTTATTATATTACTAGTCATATTATAAGGCGCAGTCTCAGTCAGGGGAAAAAAGAGTACTGCCTCAATATTTTTGCATACAATCAGGAAGAAAAAAGCAACCAACCACTACTCAGTCAGGGGAAAAACCAGTAGTACTATGATAAATTGTTATATTTTGCAACAACAAAAAGAAGAAAAAGAAACCAACCACTACAATCAGTAACACCTAAACAAACAACAACAACAACAACAACACAAAGAAGAAAAAGAAACCAACCACTACAATCAGTAACACCAACAACAACAACAACAACAAACAAAGAAGAAAAAGAAATACAAATGTAAATCAACAACAACAACAACAACACAAAGAAAAAAAAGAAAAACCAACCACTACAATCTTAACACCTAAACACAACAACAACAACACAAAAGAAGAAAAAGAAACCAACCACTGACTGATACAATCAGTAACACCCAAACAACAACAACAACAACACAAAAAGAAAAAGAAACCAACCACTACAATCAGCAAAATACAATCAGTAACACCCAAACAACAACAACAACAACAAAAGAAGAAAAAGAAACCAACCACTACAATCAGTCAATATTTCAAGAAGAAAAAGAAACCAACCACTACAATCAGTAACACCTAAACAACAACAACAACAAAAAGAAGAAAAAGAAACCAACCACTACAATCAGGTAACACCTTAAACAACAACAACAACAACACAAAGGTACAATCAGTAACACCTAAACAAACAACAACAACAAAAAGAAGAAAAAAGAAACCAACCACTAGTAACACCTAAACAACAACAACAACAACACAAGAAGAAGAAAAAGAAACCAACCACTACAATCTGTAACACCTAAACAACAACAACAACAACACAAAGAAGAAAAAGAAACCAACCACTACAATCAGTAACACCCAAACAACAACAACAACAACACAAAGCATAATCAGTAACACCTATACATAACACCCAAAACAACAACAACAACAACACAAAGAAGAAAAAGAAACCAACCACTACAATCAGTAACACCTAAACAACAACAACAACAACACAAAGAAGAAAAAGAAACCAACCACTAATTCTTTCTACCTAACAACAGCAAACAAACAACAACAACAACACAAAAAAAAAAAACAACCACTCAAAGTCAATCAATCTCTCTCTCTCTCTCTCACACACACACACAGAGAGACCATTATTCATAAGGTGAGATAGTTTTCTCTCTCTTTGACACATACAACACACAAAATCAACATACAGTATTTATATGGCGCTAATCTTTATAGTCATAAATACAAAACGAAATCAAATCAAAGTCGAGACGGTGAGATAGTTTTCTCTCTCTTTCACACACACACACAACACAACAACATACAGCAATCTTGATAGAAATCAAATCAAAGCGCGCACACGTACGCACGCACACACACGTACACTGACCATGTTCATGAGGTGGGGGTTGCTGAGCAGAGAGCCGATGTCCATACCCCCCATGCCCCCGGCCGGACCTGCCGCAAAGCCCGCCTGCACACAGCGAACCACAGCCGCCGTCAACACCTCATCTTCACACAGCGCATCAAACACTACCCACCCCAATTTTCAGGGGGACAAAAAACCTTAACTCATTCGCATCGCAACGATTTTGAATTATTAAAAAAAAACTCACAAATCACTCCAGCCATACACACAAACAAAACAGACATAAAATACAAAAGGAGAAATGAAAGAAGACATAGGGAAGTGGTAGATCAGACTTTTTTTATATATAGACTTTATATAGAAAAACTCTCTACACCGATTGGTTCCCCCACAACAAAAGCACTAAAAAAGCAAGTCAGAGGCAAAATTGTGGTCTAAGGGAGCGAAGCGAGTTTAGAAGTGACCAAGGTATGGTGTGCACAGATTAACTTCCCTTGAATCAAACTGACATCTATCTATTAATTCCGGACATAAATGACTGGAACGACTTGAATGAGTTAATCAGATATTTGTCCTGCAGGGGAGAGAACACAATATGACGTTTTTCATCTTAATAGGTCAATGTCCTATGACCGGGGCCTCAGGACATCACTGAGAGGGGAGAGCTTGACACACACACACACAGCCTGAGCAAGTTAAAAACTAAAGAAAGCAAGGCAAGACATGCACGCACCCCGGCGGCGGCTTCTCGCAGGGCTTCTGCCTCTGCGATCTCCAGGTTGTTCTGGTAGCTCTGGTTGTCCGGGTCCAGCTCCAGGGCCTTGCGGTAACACTCCCGCGCTGACTCCTGGTCGTTGAGCGCAGTGAACGCGATGCTGGAACAAACAAATCAACAAACGTTTGACTTATACTTTTACTTTCCATTACATTACATTACATTTTCTTTTTACTATGTTAGAAGTCATATTATAAGGCGCAGGGGCCTTATAGTAAGAAAAATAAGGTATATATATATGTGATGTTGTGTGTGTGTGTGTGTGTGTGTCTGCCTTGCGGTAACACTCCCGCGCGCAGACTCGTGGTCGTTGAGCGTAGTGAACGTGATGCTGGAACAAACAAATCGACAAAGTTTGCTTTATGTGTGTGTGTCTGTCTGCCTTGCGGCAACACTCCCGCGCTGACTCCTGGTCGTTGAGCGCGGTGAACATGATGCTGTAGCTGGGGTCGATGGTGAGGGCCCTGTTGTTTTGCCGTATATACCGTGAAGCCCCTTAATACAGTGTGCTAAAGGGGAGACCTACCCCATTCTGCCTTGCTGTAGCTGATGGTGAGGGCCCTGTTGTTTTGCCGTATATACCGTGAAGCCCCTTAATACAGTGTGCTAAAGGGGAGACCTACCTCATTCTGCCTTGCTGTAGCTGATGGTGAGGGCCCTGTTGTTTTGCCGTATATACCGTGAAGCCCCTTAATACAGTGTGCTAAAGGGGAGACCTACCCCATTCTGCCTTGCTGTAGCTGATGGTGAGGGCCCTGTTGTTTTTCCGTATATACCGTGAAGCCCCTTAATACAGTGTGCTAAAGGGGAGACCTACCTCATTCTGCCTTGCTGTAGCTGATGGTGAGGGCCCTGTTGTTTTGCCGTATATACCGTGAAGCCCCTTAATACAGTGTGCTAAAGGGGAGACCTACCTCATTCTGCCTTGCTGTAGCTGATGGTGAGGGCCCTGTTGTTTTGCCGTATATACCGTGAAGCCCCTTAATACAGTGTGCTAAAGGGGAGACCTACCTCATTCTGCCTTGCTGTAGCTGATGGTGAGGGCCCTGTTGTTTTTCCGTATATACCGTGAAGCCCCTTAATACAGTGTGCTAAAGGGGAGACCTACCTCATTCTGCCTTGCTGTAGCTGATGGTGAGGGCCCTGTTGTTTTGCCGTATATACCGTGAAGCCCCTTAATACAGTGTGCTAAAGGGGAGACCTACCTCATTCTGCCTTGCTGTAGCTGATGGTGAGGGTCCCTGTGTTTTGCCGTATATACCGTGAAGCCCCTTAATACAGTGTGTTAACGGGGAGACCTACCCCATTCTGCCTTGCTGTAGCTGATGGTGAGGGCCCTGTTGTTTTGCCGTATATACCGTGAAGCCCCTTAATACAGTGTGCTAAAGAGGAGACCTACCCCATTCTGCCTTGCTGTAGCTGATGGTGAGGGCCCTGTTGTTTTGCCGTATATACCGTGAAGCCCCTTAATACAGTGTGCTAAAGGGGAGACCTACCCCATTCTGCCGTAGGCCTTGCTGTAGCTGGGGTCGATGGTGAGGGCCCTGTTGCAATCCTCGATGGCCTGCTGGTGCTTGTTCAGCTTGCTGTACGCCGCCGCTCTGAACAGGGAACCACACACAGAGGCATGATAATAATAATAAATACAGCTTACACTACCGGTATACATGTTTTAATAACCCTGTCACCGCCAGCCATCTTTGAGCAAAAAATGTCCATTAACCCTTTCATCGCCACTGTCGCATCTTTGCACCACAATGATTTAATACCCATGTTACTGAAAGGCATCAAATGAGGGTCTGTTAACCAATGACCTTATGTTCTTAATTTTGGGAGGTAAGGATAGGCCCTATTTTATGCATGTCACAGAGGAATCCCCAATATTGCAGACAAAATCTTTTCTCTACCCAGGTACATGTAAGTTTAATGGAAAGTTTTGGGCTGAAAAATGGCTGGCGTTGAAAGGGCTAAACTTACTTGGCTACAGAAAAGATTTTGTATGCAATATTGTGGGATTTCTCTGTGACACCTTTATAATAGGATCAATCCTTTATTGCCCAAAATTAGGAACACAATATCATTGAATAACAGACCCTGATTTCAAAAGTTTTAGTGACATGGGTGCTGAATCATTGTGGTGCAAAAATGCGACATTGGTGGTGAAAGGGCTAAAATAATTAATACATTTAATAAAAAAAAATTAAATTAAATTTTTTTTTTAATAAATAGAGTTTAGAGTATGTGTGTTTAAAAGAAGGACTTTTCGATTAAAAAAGTCATACTCAGTGCGTTTTACAAATTTGGAAAGAAAGGAAAAAAGAAGCATAATTACATAATATTACGAACAAAACTGAATTTAACATGATTTAAACTTTTTAAAAAAAAGCAAGACCACACCTGTCCCCCCTCCCCCTCCCCTCCCCACACACACACTCACAATTTCATGAACAATACACGGGAATAGAATGTCATACCAGAGAGAGACAAAAACATGCAAGAAGGAAAAAACACACATGCACATTTAACGCGAGGTAACATTAGAACAATAACACACACACACACACATTCTCTCAATCTTGAAATGGCACGTTTAACTCAATCAAATCCTTCTGCATAAATATAAAGCGATATGTTACGTCATCATTGAGGACGAATCGCCTAATTGTATGCGGAAGAAATACAAAGCTGTCAGCTTGACGAATTCACTTCAAGGGAAGTAAATCTGTGTGCATACCATAATTTGGTCATTTCTAAACTCGCTTCACTCCCCTAGACCACGCTTACACATCTTACTTTGCGTTTGTAGTGGCAGGCTGACGTCAGAAGTTTTGTTGAGGGGGGGGGGGGTAATGTTACCAAAAAATGTTCCCCGCACAAATAACTAACGTCAGAACTTTTGTTCAGCGGGGGGGGGGGGGGGGGGGGGGTACGGGGGTTACTAATCTGTTCCAAAGAAATGGAAACGGCGGAGCTGTTTTCATGCCTGATATTTCTTCTTCTTTTTCAACCCATTCTTTGTGCATGGCTTGCTCTTCAGACGCCATTTTTGAAGTGATGACATCGGGTGGAGGAGAAGGCGCGAAATGATGATCGTGCCATTTAAAGACCCAGCATGTCGAGTTTTTATTCGATTTTCGAATTTGTTTTCATAGGCGGAGATTGGTCAATTTAGGAAAATAATTAGGCGGAGAAAACGGAGATGCTTTCATGCCTGAGTGGGGAAACCGATTTCAGTAAAAAGTCTCTCTATAAAAAATCTGAACTACCGTTTCCCTATGTCTATGCCTGAAGTAAAAAACCTGTAATTCTCTTTCATTTCTCTTTTCCTTTATGCCTGTATGACTGGAGTGATTTGTAGAGATTCCGAATAATAATTTAAAAAAAGCGATTTCTAGGTTCGCAGCTAAGTGTAATGGCTGAGATATGATTGAGTTAACGTTCTCTGAATCTTCCCAATACTGAAGTGGTGACTGCATTAAAAACAAGGGCATCGCTGAGCGGCAGCAACGCATTGTGACAATGCAAAACCCGGCCAGAGTTATGTCCTCTCCCCCCCCCACCCCCCAATAAACACACCACTTTCCACCCTTACAGAACGCATAAAATACATAGCCCAAAATTTGAAGCGATTCTGTTCAGTAGTTCACGAGATACAGCTGAACTTTTATACAAACTTCCTTGCACCATGGTACACCACCACACAAAATTTGAAGCGATTCTGTTCACTAGTTCACGAAATAAAGCTGGGGGAAATTACATAGCCCAAAGAAGGAAATTTCGGTTTTCAAGGTCAAACTTCAAGGTCAAGGTCAGCACGGTGTTGATTAACGAAAGGAAGCCTCCTTTTCAAGCTGTCTACCCCTCTGCCAATTTTAATCAAAGTCCAAACAGTAGTTTTTTTAAGATAATCGATACACAGACACACACACACAAACCAATCGCAAAACCCCAGCCTCTGGCCGGGTAATAATGTCCAATGTGTGTGCATACAACAGGGTGGGTAAGCATAGTGTTAGAATTGCGAGTCTATCATATCGTTTTAATCTGCCATCAATTTTAGCAGAAAAGTTTCATTTCATAAGACCGTGGTTCCGGATGACAGGTTGGTCAATCCTGAAAAGGTTTAACTCATTCGCATCAAAACGATTTTGAATTACTAAAAAAAACTCACAAATTCACTCCAGCCATGGCACACAAACAAAACATACATAAACAAAAGGAGAAATGAAAGAAGATTACAGGTTTGTACTTCAGGTTTAGACATAGGGAAGTGGTAGATCAGACTTTTTTTTTATATAGACTTTATATAGAAAAACTCTCTACACCGATTGGTTACCCCACAACAACCACTTACTACAAAAGCAAAGTCAGGGGCAAAATTGTGGTCTAATGGAGTGAAGCGAGTTTAGAAGTGACCAAGGTATGGTGTGCACACAGATTTACTTCCCTTGAAGCAAATGCATAAAACTGACAGCTATCTATTAATTCCAGACATATTTGGCTGGAATTACTTGAATGGGTTAATAGGAAAAAAAAATCAAAAACAAAAGTTCTGAAAGTAGACAGACAGCAGGCCATTTGGCAATTAATGTCTTTGTTCCCCCAGCGGGGATACTGGGGTGGGGGGTGTCTTCCGCACAAATAGTTCCCCCACCTTCTGGAAGCTCTGTGCTTGTATCTTCCTCTAATATGTCCACTCTCTTTGACTCTGTCTTTTCTCTTTATTTTCTGTCATCAACCTTTTTGGCCCATTCTCCTGCCTTTTTTCCCAAAAAATCTTCCATAGTTTTCTCCTTTGAGCTCCTCCGAAATTGGAATGTGTCGGCTGAATGCGTGACCAGTAAAAACTGAAAATGTACCTCACACACACACGCACCTTACCCATTATGGCCTGGGAACACAGAAGAAGAAGAAGAAGGCAATGAATGTCTTTGCACTTGGTGGGAGTGAAGTGTGACGTTACCTGTTGCAGAAGTAGACGGCGTTTTTCCCGTCCCTCTTGATGGCCTGTGTGTAGCTTTCCAGAGCATCGGAGAACTTTTCCGATTTCATGAACTCGTTGCCTGAAACCATACACACCTCGACAGTAAGTTAGTTTCAAAACACACACCTTGAAAAATAGCAAGTCTGATTTTAACTATTTCGCTGCCAGCCATTTTTCAGCCGATAAATACCCGTAAACTTACCAGGGTAGAGAAAAGAATATATCTGCAATATTGCAAAAATTCCTCTGTGACAAGTATAACATTAGGCCAACACTTCTTTCCCTAAATTATAAAAATAGGGTCTTCAAATGACAGGCCCTGATTTGATGCTTTTTAGTGACATGGGTGCTAAACCATTGTGGTGCAAAAATGCGACATCGGCGGTGAAAGGGTTAAGCTTCAGAAAAAAAATGACCAAAAAATTTCTGCCCAAAAAATAATTAAAAAATGTTGCAAAACGGAACTGGATGTTTATTCAGTGTTTACCCCTATTTTGCAAAGTTGTTATTTCTGAAACAAAAAAAAGTAATTAAAAAATCCAACGCGTGACCTATGAACGTTGATATCGTACTGACCTGAGTGTGCAATACTAATGTCCGTCGAGCAGTAGACACAGAACACATGCTCGTCACCTAGTGCTGAACGACGTATTCCTGGAATTTTGAGGTAACTTTCCCGGAATTTCTGTGCCACTTTTGATGTCTTTTCTTTTGATTTTTTGACCAGAAGATACAGAAGCTTCGGAATGCACTCGCTTGGACGCCATTTTGAAACAGAAAATAAAATGGCGCGAAATGACTTTTCTCCGCATCGTTTCAAAAGCTTCGCTTACCGACGCAACTGTAGTGGGTTTTTTTTATATTTAGGATTTTTTTTCCCGTATTTTTTTTCCGTAGCCGTAATTTGACTTTTCCCCTGTAAAAATTACGGGGAAATCGGGATGGTAAACAGGTCTGTTTATTGCTTGCCTGAACAGATCTAAGTCTTTGTCAGCTATGCCAAAGAGGAATTTTCATCTTTTGAAATTAATACATTGCAGTCATGTGTGCTTTGTAAACACATCAAACTGACAATAATGAGAAGAAAATGTAAACAAAGAAAAGAAAGAAAAACACAGTGTGGAAACTCGAGTTTTTAATTTTAGAAACCATGGAAATGATTGACCGTTACACAACTGCTATTTCTTTTTCTTCGATCGCTCAGACAGTTTCCTGTCAATTATGAGCGCAGCTGCGTCATGCTGCCGTTATGAGCCTAAGAAGAAATAGTTAGGCCCAGCAAGTCCGACTTCGGCCGGAGGAAATCTTTTTTGAAAGCGTTTCGTGAAAAAAGGCAGGAGAATGGACCGGGTAAGGCAGAAAGATAGTAGATGACAGTAAGCAAAGGGAAAAGGTAGAGTCAAAGAGAGTGACAGATTAGAGGATTACAAGCACAGAACTTCCAGAAGGTGGGGGAACTATTTATACAAAAGACCCCCCTGGTATCCCCACAGGGAGAAACTGCTATTTCAAGATTGAAAACAGAAGTTTTTTTATTTCTTAAGCAAAACGTAAAAATAAAGAGTCGGGATTTTACGCTTCCAAAACTTAGCAGGAATGGTCCCGCACACACAAAACAGACAGACACTCTCTACGATCTCTCTCTCTCACTTGTGCATAATGTTGTTGCTGTTGTTACGTACCCTGGCCATAAAAAGAGTCCAGGGATCATCCCAACAGCCGAAGCACTTGAACACTATGGTACAATTGCATCAGCTACGGATGAGAACATTACGTGCGTGTGACCGTTTTTTATTACCCCGCCACGTGGGCAGCCACACTCTTAACTTTGGAGGATTTTAGACTGATGATGTTACGCTAGGAGCTTGTCATGGCTAAGGGACAATCCCCGCAAAACTATGCATAGCAATAACGACACATTTTGATGTAGCCTTGGTGTTCTAGCCTACCTTTGTTTTTCAATCGTTCAGCTTCCTCTCTTTCCTCCGCAGTCGGCTCGTGTAAAGACAGGCTTGACAGGTCTGAATCAGTCTGCAACCACGCATGCCATCACCATTAGAAATGCTTTGAAAAGACAAAAAAATATATATAATATATTAAATAATAACATAGACCATACTTTCCGGACTATAGGACGCAACCCCAAATTTTACACAAATTTCAGACTTTGTTATTACATTTTCTTACTATATTATTATCCATATTTATTTTATTATAAGGCGCAGGGGATTCATTCTGGAGAAAAAATATATTGCCTTATTACAGACAAACCCCTATTTTACGACCCTCTGTTAAGCGACCACCTCTCATTTGAGACCGGATTTGTTGGCACGGATGCATTTTACTATGTAAATGACCTCTCTTAAACGACTTCCTCTAAAACGCGACTTACGACCGCCATTTTGTTGGTTTTTACGACCGTTGTCGTCTGCATAGACTTCGAGCAAAGGGAAACAACCACGGTCAAAGGCCTGAAAGCGGAGTCGCTTCCCTTGTTGTAGAAAATATGGCGGAAAGCGCAGGAAAAGCATGAAAACCACTGACTTTGAAAAAGAAAACCACTGACTTTGGACGAGAGTGGAGGTGATTAACAGAAGTCAGCGAAGTGAAACTGTAATACATCGATTTCACAATACTATGGAGTTGGAAAGACCCAAATCCAGTTTTAATATGTCATTGTATGTGTGCATGAAGAAGAGAGTATGAACTGTGCTGAACTTTTTTCTTTCTACGGCTGCCAGTGAAAACCTCCGTCATACGACCCCTCCAATTTACGACCGATTTTTCTGGACATTTTGGAAGTCTTAAAATAGAGGTTTGTCTGTACATGTAGTCCAAAACATTCTGTAAAATATATGTATAAAATTGAACAAAAATGTCTTCAAATATCTCTTGCTCAGTTACCGGCAAAGAATACAAAAGATACAACTGAGTTAAACAATTCAGTTCATTTTTTCATTTTTTTAAAGCATGGAGTGAACATATTGCCATAGAGACGCAAGTTAAAATTGGTCAACTTCGATGTGTTGGACTTACCAGTTGATCAAGACATGCTGCTCCATTTAACAAAGCTGTAAAACAAAAATTTGCGAAGACTTTATAGTCATAGAGGTGTCTCTGTGAAATTTGGGTTGCTCCCATCTGGAGAGTGCGTCGCAGCCAGAGGCGCGCCACCCAATTTTAAAAAAAAAATTTGCATGCGATTTTTGTGTTTTTTGTGCGACTGATGAAGGAAAGGGGAGGTGGGGTAAATTTTGACCAAAATGACAACTTTTTTCGTTGCCACTGGGTTTAACGTGTGCTAAGTGCATGGGCACACAGGACCTCGGTTTATCGTCTCATCCGAAAAGACTCCACGTTCAGACCGTAAGGCCTAGTGCAAAGTGAGAGGAAAAAAATCCCCTGTACCCAGGTTCGAACTCGGGTTTACTTGACACGAGGCTAAGGCACTACCTCTGTGCCACTCTACACTAATGGTGATGCCAAATGAATAAAAATGACGAAATTTGACTTGAAACGATCAAAATATTGAGTTTTCCATTCCTCATGTGAAGTGACGTCTTTTGACTTACGTCTCCTTGTTTTCCGTATGGCGATAAAAAAATTGTTAAAAGAAAATAGACACAATCAGGATCTGCATCAGTATGCCTCCCTAGACACCTTTTTCAGCCATTGATAATTTGCAAAGAAAAAAACCGTGATTTGTCAGTATGCTGGGAGTTGGGGGAAAAGGGGTTTGTTGTAGTTGGCTTAACCTGGCTAAAACAACACCTCCAGGGATCATCCAAACAGCGGGAAGCACTTGAACACTATGGTACAAATGCATCAGCTACGGATGAGAGAACATGACGCACGTGACCGTATTTCATTACCCTGCCACGTGGCCAGCCACACTCCCGTCTTCGGGGGGGAGGCGTGAGGGGTGAAGAGAAAGATGACCCCCCCCTCCCCCATACCCCCCCTCCCCTTCTCCCTTCATCCCCAACTGACCTCGGACAGCTGTGAGTTGAAGATGTCCAGCAGGTTTCTTGGCACACGGTACTGGGCCGCCTGCCCCTGGTCAGAGGTGTTTAGGCCGTACACCGTTTCAAGGCACTGAACCGATACTGGAAAATGGACGACACACTCCAGTTTATACATACAGCACAGTCGTACATATATCACGGTACTGGGCCGTCTGCCCCTGGTCAGAGGTGTTTAGGCCGTACACCGTTTCAAGGCACTGAACCGAAACTGAAAAATGGACGACACACTCCAGTTTATACATACATGGGTACAACTACACAAAATGAAAAAACCCTGAAAGGCCGGGGTCTAGGGGTAATGTCCCCCTGCAGCTGAAGAAAAAAATTGATTTATGAAGGTATTTTAGTTTGCTTTTTTCACAATTTATACAAATGTTTATTCAAAAATTATTGTAAAGTTTTTTTCAAAAATACAGTAGACACACAAAGATCTTGTTTGACAAGTATTAAAAAAAGGAAATTCCTTTTCTGGTAAAATTCAAAAACAGGAAATCCTTGTAGGTTGTACAAAGAGCAGGAAAAGTTGCACCCATGTACATACAGTACAGTTTATCATGGTACTGGGCCGTCTGCCCCTGGTCAGAAGTGGGACTGAGGAATGAGAGAGAGAGGGAGAGAGAGAGAGAGGGGAGAGAGAGAGAGAGGGAGAGACTCAACTCAACTCTCAAAAACTTTTTAATGATTAGGCCATCTGCCCGTATCAAAAAGGGGAGACAAAGGGGAAGGGGTACCGGTGAAAATATCAAAAATACTGATCATAATATAAAAAAAGAAATGACTGAAGCAAAACCAAAAATTAACCCAAACATCATACCACCATTATGGATATATTATAAGGAAAAGCAAAAAAACGAACAATACAATATTTAATAATATATACACATTTTAACAAGAGATAATGTAAACAGTGAGCATGACGGCATGAGAGAGGGAGGGAGGGAGGGAGGGAGAGAGAGAGAGAGAGAGAGAGAGAGAGAGAGAGAGAGAGAGAGAGAGAGAGAGAGAGAGAGAGAGAGAAACGAAACAATTTTTTATTTATACAGGGTGAGATAAGCATTAGCAGGGAGGGAGGGAGGGAGAGAGAGAGAGAGAGAGAGAGAGAGAGAGAGAGAGAGAGATAGAGAGAGAGAGAGAGAGAGAGAGAGAGAGAGAGAGAGAGAGAGACAGAGAGAGACAGAGAGACAAGAGAGAGAGAGACCGAGAGAGACAGTTCAGGACAGCTGTGTCTGGTTCCAAGCACAGCCAACAACCAGCATACTGAACTGCAGGAGTGGGCCCTGTCGCATGAAAATAGGTAGCTCGTAAAAATAAGTAGCTCGCTACTATGAGAGTCTGTATTTGCGACAACCACAAATTTCACTTTTTCTGTACTTTAACCATTTAACTAACCCTAACCCTATCCCTACAAAAAAGTGAAATTTGTGGTTCATGCTCTATGTCACAAATACACACTGTCATAGGTAGCGAGCTACTTATTTTTACGAGCTACCTATTTTCATGCGACAGGCCCCAGCTACCATGCTAGATGGTGCTGGGGGTTGGCAAGTCCAGCTGTTCTTCACTTCAGCCGGATGAAAAGTGAAATGTTGTAGCCTGCTGATCATCACCCCCCCCCCCCCATTTTTTAATTTTTTATTTTGGTTAGGGATCGACAGGTTTATCACTTTATGTCCTCTCCCCAGTTTTTCCCACGTTGGCCTTTACATCCAAAATTGGATCCTGCCGACGTATCCCATCAAGAGAGAGAGAGACAGACAGGCAGAAACACAGAGAGAGTGAGAGAGAGATCAAAGACAGTGCACTGTGACAGACCTTCCAGGCTCTCGACCTGTTCGTCGTCCAGACCCCCCGTCCTTCTCTGGTCCTCCAGGAAGAGAGAGAGAGAGAGAGAGAGAGAGAGAGAGAGAGAGAGAGGAGAGAGAGAGAGAGAGAGAGAGAGAGAGAGAGAGAGAGAGATCCAAGACAGTGCACTGTGACAGACCTTCCAGGCTCTCGACCTGTTCGTCGTCCAGACCCCCCGTCCTTTTCTGGTCCTCCAGGAAGGACAGTATGGAGAACACCAGGCGCTTCACGTCCGCCATCGCTGACTGTGCACACGCTTTGTCGGCAACTGCAACGTCAATCAAATACAAGAAATTAATGCAATGGCTAAATTACCGTATTTTAGGTATTAGGTACTTTATAGTCACAGAGGCGTCTCTGTGAAATTCGGGTTGCTTCCACCTGGAGAGCGCGTCACAGCCAGAGGCGCGCCACCCAATTTTTTTTGTTGTTGCATGCAATTTTTGTGAGACTGATTAGGAAGGAAAGGGGAGGTGGGGGGTACATTTTGACCAAATTTACAACTTTTTCGTTGCCACTGGGATTAACGTGTGCTGAGTGCATGGGCACCTTAAAATGCGTTGCGCATAGTGTATGACTGAAATCTGATTGAACAAAGTTGTGAGTTCCATTCATACCGTAAGTATCTTGCAAACTGAAAAGAACCGGCTGAATTCATAAATGGAGCCAACGAAGCAGATAACAGTCACACACTGTGACACAGAGAAGGGGGGTTGGGGTCCGGTGGAGGGGTGTGTGTGTTTGAATCAGGATATGACGCAGACCTGTCTACCCCAAATTTTCACTGTCAGTAATCCCAGGCTCTGAAATCAGTAAAAGCTATAGCTGCAGTATCGACGCCAATGATTTTTTTCAAGTTATGAACTCACTGCTACTTCTGATGCCTTTCTCCAGGTCGGGATAGGGTTAGATACAGGAGAAGTTCTGTCTTCCCGCACACCATCAAAGACTGGAACTCGTTGCCTGAGGAGGCTGTGTCTGCCTCTTCAGCCGGCTCGTTCTAGTCCTCCATCAAGATGTTTTATTTTTTATTTCTGATGCCCGACTTCGGACCTCGACCGCTTATACTGTGTTATAGTATCATAAAATCAAACTGATGATTGTGGATACTCAACGGTAGAAGATAGGGATAGGGTTAGAATAGAACACCCAGGAAAGGGATAGGATTAGGGTTAGGGTTAGAAATGAAAATAAGTCAAGACAAAATGGCCGCTTGCTGTTGCCCAATGAAACTGTAAGTAGCTGGCGTCGATACTGCCGATAGCTTTCTGTGAAAAAAAATAGACGAACGTTTCAAAATGTTGCGCCTGTCGCAGTCAAAAGCGTAGCTCGTGCAAATCTGCCGCTCGGCTACTATGAGAGTGTGTATTTGCGACAACCACAAATTTCACTCTTTTTTTACTTGAACCATTTACCTAACCCTAACCCTAACCCTAACCCTAACCCTACAAAAAAGTGAAATTTGTGGTTCATGCTCTATGTCGCAAATACACACTCTCATAGTAGCGAGCGGCAGATTTGCACGAGCTACACTTTTGACTGCGACAGCGCCTCCTTTTGCAAATTATTGATAAAAAACACATCTTCAAGGCAAGTTAAAGCTATTTTTCTCTCATTTTATTAGTACTACTATGAGAATTGTTTACATTTTTTTCATGCACGTTCTTATACTACACTACAGTGACTGCAAGTGCAAGGGCAAGAGTTACACGGCAACTCGACAACTGAGAACTGAAACTTACACTCAGTGAACCTGAAAGTCAGAAAGACAGTACTATCACTGTACAACTTGATGAATAAAATCATGGGCGGTGACAACAATCTAATCAATACACTTTTTTTTCGAAATGTTATTGATGTTTAATAAAGATAATTAGGAAGCTTTCATCTTTCATACAATCGTGGATACCTTTAACTGAAGGTAAAATCAAAGTGGGCTTTTGCGCTGACTCAATTTTCCGGTCAACTCTTCACAAAAAAGAAACCAACAAAAGTATGGGGAGTTTTTATCCATTATTTTTACCGAAATCTTGCAAATTCTCATAAAACTATAGAAAATGACATGAACATTCCATATTTTTACGTCATTTTGACATTAGTTTTATGATTACACTCTCGATGAATAGTGTGAAACACACACACACACACACACACACACACACACACACACGCGCGCGCGCGCGCGCGCGCGCGCGCGCGCGCCTGAAAAGACTCCTCAAGATGAAGAAAAGGGCATACCGGCAGGCTAGGAGAACAGGCAAGTGGGCTAACTATTGCCGGTTTTGCTCAGAAAGAGTGCAAGAAGGCCCCCAGAAGAGCGGAGTGGATACACCGGCTTCAAAAACACCATCATGGACGGTTTGAAACAGAATAACCCCAAACTCCTGGAAGTCGAAGAAACAGGACAACATCAGTCGGGGTTGCGCCTCTGAACATGAATGGGACTCTACATAGCGACGCCAGAACCAAAGAAAATATTCTGATCAACCAATAGGGCATTTGCCACGTGAGGGCGACCTTGATCGAGTTTCACCAAGTTGAATTTAGAGAGTTGAATTGGAAAGGTCAGCGTAACTCGGGCAGAACGAGTGCGGGCAAATTAGTAGTCTAGCATCGGAGAACGAAAACTCGTGGCAAATGCCCTATTCCAGTCTGTCTTCACCCCTCCATCATCATCTCCTTCCACCCTCCCCCCCCCCCCCAAACCTCACAGACACCCCTTGATTGGAGACCTGGATATCAACATAAATGGGGTAGAAAAGCTGCTAAGGAACATCAAGGTGAACAAAGCAGTTCGTAGCCCTGATGGCACCCCAAGCCAGATTCTAAAGGAGTGCTCCAGTCAGCTAGCAGAAGAGCTGACGGCAATCTTTCAAAAATCGGTTGAGTGACTCTGGAACCGGCACTGTCTGAGGATTGGACTAATGCCAACGTCGAAGTCCTGTCCTCAAGAAAGAGGACAAACACCGCTTCGCTGAAAATTACAGGCCTGTGTCACTCACATCAGTATCAATTGCAAGCTCATGGAGCACATTTGCAGCCACATGATGAGACATTTTGACCAGCACAAAGTCCTCACTAACCTCAACCCCGGCTTTGGTGCGGGGTACTCCTGCGAAACGCAACTGGTACTGACGCTACATGATCTCTGTAAGGCATTCGACACCGTACGTACCACATGCAAAGCTCCTGTCAAAGCTAGAAGACCTAGGCATCCAGGAAAAGCTTCACCAGTGGCTATCCGCCTTTCTTACTCGCATACGTATGAAGGTCGTCGTAGAAGGCGAAATATCATCCCAACAGCCGAAGGAAGCACTTGAAGGAAGTCAGTCAGTCTCAAAACATCATAGCGCAGTTCGCAAGAAACAACACCCGCTGCTACATCAAGTTCAGCAATGCGGAAGTCTATAAGAACAGTTTCTTCCCGCGAACTGTGCGAGACTGG
>CM065689.1:3856818-3865560 GCA_017654935.2 Phymorhynchus buccinoides
TCCCTCCCTCTCTCCCCTCTCTCTCTCTCTCTCTCCTGCACCCTCTCTCTCTCTCTCTCTCTCTCTCTCCGCAGCATCCCCCGCTCTCTGTCTCTCTCTCTCTCTCTGTCTCTCCCCCCCTCTCTCTCTCTGTCTCTCTCCCCCCTCTCTCTCTTTATGTCTGTCTCTATCACTCTCTCTCTCCATCTCTCTCTCTCCCTTCCTCTCTCCCTCTCTATCGTTGGTTTCTTTCATTTAAGAACATTTTTGAAACAGAAAAATATATAAAACTAATTGATAACAAATTGTACAGGTTCAGTCTTGCTAGATTTAGATTAAGAGTCATAGGGTTAAACGCATCTAAAAGATGGTACTCCGCTGATACATCCACTCAGCTCCCTTGCCCTATGTGTGGTGCATCTATTGAAGATGAAGAGCACTTTGTGTTTAAATGTAAGGCCTACGATACTATTCGTGATAAATGTTTTGTTTTTGTGAGATATAGGCATATTACAGGACCAATGGATATAATCAGACTGCTGTCCTCTGACACTGAAAAAGAACTAATTTCACTTGCAAGATTTATTGCCCTTGCATGGAAGCTAAGAAGTGAAAAAGTCTGTTGACAGATAGGCTTTTGCTTCATTTACAACACTTAGTTGAATGGTCGCCATATGATTACTATGTCGAGAATATTATTGAATACGCGTAGGTGTGTGTGTGCGTGTGTGTGAGCGTGCGCGCGCGTGTTTGCGTGTGTGCGTGCGTGCGTGCGTGCGTGCATGTGTGTGTGTGCGTGCGCGCGCGCGTGTGTGTGTGTGCGATCGGGCGTATGCGCACGCAGAGATGAGCCTGCACGAGTGGATGCATTTATGTGTGTGACGTGTGTGAACATTTCAATTTGCACTGTTCTCTTGTTTGCATAAATAGTTTCTTTGACTTGTTTATTATAACTGAATGACTGGCGGGTGCAGTCAATATGATGATCCCTTTTGTTTGTTATATTCTTATAATTATACATTTTCCGCTTGCTTTGATTATTAGTTAATTTTAAATCACGTGTCCCCTTGCCATGAAGATTGCATTGTCAATGGCAATTAAAACATTGTCAAGTGTCAAGTGTGTCCCCCCCTCTCTCTCTCCCTCTCTCTCCCCTCTCTCTCTCCCTCCCCTCTCTCTCTATCTCCCTCTCTCTGTGTGTCTCCCGCCTCCCCCCCCCTCTCTCTCTCTCTCTCTCTCTCTCTCTCTCTCTCTCTCTCTCTCTCTCTCTCTCTCTCTCTCACCATCATCATCGTCAGGGACCGATCTGCGTTCAGAGCAAAGGGGTCCAGTGTATTCGGGCTGGCAGTTACACAGTGGCTGTCCCTGAGCGGTCAGCACACAGATCCCGTGCTCCCCGCACTGCAGTGGACACAGCTGGTGACAGAACTGGCCGCTGTAGCCGGGGTCACAGTCGCACTGCAGCCGGTCACCGCGGCAACGCCCGTGCACGCACACAAAGCCCGGCACGCACTCTTGGCCTGCACGCACGCACAGACAGATACACACCTCAATATATTTATTTAGGGAAACAAGACGAGCATGATAAACACCACACCATTCATCTCCTGAAGACTAAGAATAAATATCAGACAACTACACGCAAAATCAGCATGGATAGACTTAGCTTAAAAAAAAGTGACAGGCAAGAATTAGTAACAATGAAAGATGTGCCCCCCCCCCCTCCATTTCTCAGCTCTCCCCGCATTTTCACACTTGTCTTTCTTCTTTACCCATATTTTTCATTTGCAAATTGATTTTTTGTTCACAGTTTTTGTTTTTCATCTTGTTTGCTTCAGTTGTGTTTCTCATCCAGGATTTATGACGACAGGATGAAAAAACCCACTTTGTTTAGCTTATTCCTTTAAGTAAACGTCAATAAAGATCATTTTGACTTGACTTGACACACACACACACACACACACACACGCACACACCTGTGGGCTGTGTAGTAGAGGTGTTGAGAGCAACAGGCTGCAGCGACGTCACGCTGTCACGTGACTTTGTGACGTCCACAGTCTGTGACGTGTTCCCTGAAACCGACGACACACAGTGCGAAGACTCAGGGGAGATAACTTACCCGATGAAAGAGAGCAGAGAATGAGCGAGGTGGGCGTGGGAAGGTGGAAGCGGAATGGGAGTGGGGGGTGGGGGGCTAAAAAAGGAAGGGACGAAGAAGAAAAAAAGAGCATCAGAGAGAGAGAGAGAGAGAGTAGAGAGAGAGAGAGAGAGAGAGAGAACGAACGAAATTTTGTTTAATCAGGGTTATAAGATAAGCATACAATTTCGAGGGGTGAATGCCAGAACTGCCCATCTGTGCTCTTTATTCCTTTTGAGATAGACCGTTCTGGCAGGCACCCCTCGTTGCTTTTTACACTCAGCCCTGAGAGAGAGAGAGAGAGAGAGAGAGAGAGAGAGAGAGAGAGAGAGAGAGAGAGAGAGAGAGAGAGAGAGAGACCGACAGAGAGACAGAGAGAGAGAGAGAGAGACAGAGAGAGAGAGAGAACGAACGAACGAACGAACGAAATTTTGTTTAATCAGGGTTATAAGATAAGCATACAATTTGTTTTTACACTCAGCCCTGAGACAGAGAGAGAGTCTTAGCTTCAACTAGAGCGGGAAAACGCTGGATCAACCAGCCGCGTGGCAGCATTTTCGGGTCCAGTGATCTTGCAGGACCTTGAAGTCCGATCAACCTGTCTACACATGCACTTTACAGCACCTCTGCGCCAGCGAGGATCTCAACTATAGCTAGCTCGCGCACTATTGACAGCTAGAGAAAAGCAGGTGCGTGCGCGGCAGTATTTTCGGTTCCAGTGACCTTGACCTTTGACCAACGACCTTCATTCTCGAACTTGGCCTAGACATCCTGTATACCTATCCGCATGCAGAATGTGAGCCTCCAAGGCCCGTCCGTTCAAACGTTATCGTGTTAACATAGATAGTCAGTCAGGAACAAAAAGCTATGAAAACATTAACCAGCTTTGGCCTCGCGGCTGGTTAAATATTTAAAACACGAATTTCCTTCGTTTCTCTCCTTTCTTTTCTCTGGTTTAAACATTTTATTGTCTGAAAACAAAATAACATACAATACAATTCTTTGGTAAAGGTCAAGATGTGCCACCCCCCCTACATTTCTCGGTTAATTGTATTTTTCCGTTTTTGCCTTTCTTACCATACATAAAGCTGTATTTTAGGAACATTTTCACCAAATTATCTTTTTGGAATACTAACCCTAACCCTAGCCCTAACCCGAACCCTACCCCCAACCCTATAAGACGGGAAAACGCAACGAACCACAACTGTGACAAATCGCGGTGTACTGCAGTACATAGTGGGGGGTAGGGTTAGGTTTAGGGCTAGGGTTAGGGTTAGGGTTAGTATTCCTAAAAGATAATTAGCTGAAGGTGTTCCTAAAATACAGCTTTATGTATGGTAAGAAAAGCAAAAACGGAAAAATAGAATTAACCGAGAAATGCAGGGGGGGGGGGGGGGCACATCATTTACCTTTAATTCTTTTTTCTCTTCCTCCTCTCTTCCTTAGTCTGCTTACTTCCCTTTGCAAAGTGATCATTCAGATGAAAAGATGACGATGATAAACTAAAATAAATTTGTGTGGTGTTTGCTTTATAATTTTCCCCAACACATGTATGAATGTGTGTATGTATGTATGTATGTACACACATGTGTGTATGCATGTATGTATGTATGTATGTATGTATGTATGTATGTATGTATGTATGTATGTATGTATGTATGTATGTATGTATGTATATACGAGGTTGTTGTTACTATTAGTGTTACATTTTTTTGGACATTTTCTGGACAATGGTGCATATTTGTAGATTTTACAAAATTTGCAATAAAGTAATTGATATGTATGTATGTATGTATGTATGCATGTATGCATGTATGTATGTATGTATGTATGTATTTATTTGTCTATCTATCTATGTATCTATATAGGCCTATGTATGTTTGTGTATGCATGTAGAATGTATGCATATAGACATTTATATAATATATACATTGTGAATACAAGTTGTATGTTTGTATGTATGTGTAAGCATATGTGTATGTATGCATAAGTTAGACGGATGGGTAGATAAATGGTTGTATGCGTGCGCATGATGTGTTTGTTGTGTGTGTGTATATGTGTGCGTGTGTGTGTATATATATATATATATGTGTGTGTGTGTGTGTGTGTGTGTGTGTGTGCGTGCGCGTGCGTGGCCGTGTGCGTGCGTGCGTGCGTGTGTGTGTGTGTGTGTGTGTGCGTGTGCGTGCGTGCGTGCGTGCGTGTGTGTGTGTGTGTGTGTGTGTGTGTGTGTGTGTGTGTGTGTGTGTGTGTGTGTGTGTGTGTGTGTGTGTGTGTGTCTGTATGTGGTTGTGGGTGTGTGACCAAGAATTGTATGTGCGCACGGTGTTTAAAATAATTGCATATTTTATTTTGTGGCTTTTCTACATTCCATGTCTCTGTCTTGTGTTGTTTGGTTCATTGTTTTTTATCGCTGCAAAAACAATTTCCTGTAAAATGGACCCCCCCCCCCCCCCCCCCCCCCCAAAACAACATTGATTGATTGATTGAAATTGCTCCCCCCAGGGGGGTCTTTCGTAAGAATAGTTCCCCC
Source organism: Phymorhynchus buccinoides (assembly GCA_017654935.2). Taxonomy (NCBI): domain Eukaryota; kingdom Metazoa; phylum Mollusca; class Gastropoda; order Neogastropoda; family Raphitomidae; genus Phymorhynchus; species Phymorhynchus buccinoides. The sequence continues at coordinate 3,861,468 of CM065689.1, forward strand.
ACCTTCTGGAAGTTCTGTGCTTGTAGCTTCCTCTAATCTGCCCCTCTCTTTAGAGTAACAAGGGGCACTTTGTTAAAACCGCCCCTTGTTGTAAACCCACCACTGTGCCTGTGATTGCCAGGTCGTAAAATATGATAAAAGACCACTTAGTTAAATCCGCCCCTGTTGTAAATCCCCATCTGTTTCCGTGTCCATGCCAACAATTTTTCTTTCTTTTTCAAAAGGATCCAATGTCCCCTTGACCAGTCTGAACCCAAAACATTCATAGTTGGAGGCTTGGTTTTCTTTGTTTTGGATGAAAAAACAAAAATGTTGGACAATGGTAGAGCCTGTCTGTGTCTCTCTTTTTTTCTCTCTCTGTCTGTCTCTGTGTCTGTCTGTCTGTTTGTCTCTATCTCTGTCTGTCACTGTTTGTTTGTCTCTCTCTGTCTCTCTCTCTCTCTCTCTCTCTCTCTCTCTCTCTCTCTCTGTCTCTCTCTCTCTCTCTCTCTCTCTCTCTCTCTCTCTCTCTCTCTCTCTCTCTGTAGTGACCACTTTCCCATTTGTTTTACATGGTTAAAAAAGGGTGTTAAAGTTCCTAAAAATATGCACACGTTTGTCAGATACAGAAATTATACTCACTTTAACCTGGACCACTTCTTATTTGATCTAACTAATGCCCCCCTGTCATTGGTTTACCAATTTACAAATCCTGATGAAGCCTTTGAAATCTTCTATCATACCTTTTTAAATGTTTACAACAAGCATGCACCTTTCAAAATTAAACGTGCTAAAGATACTCCCAAACAACCCTGGTTAACCAAAAATGTTCAAGATGCGATTGATTTGAGAGAGTCGCTTTTTGCTAATGGCGACTTAGAAGATGCCCGTAAACAAAGGAATTTTGTTACCACCTTAAAAAGGGCATCAAAAAAGGAATATTTTCAGCAATTAGTTTCTTCAAAATCTGACAGCAAATCCATATGGACAGCCATAAATCAGTTAACTAATAAGCATGCGAATGTAAAAACATCATGTAATAAAGGATCTATCTCCTGATACGTTAAATGCACATTTCTCAGAAATAGCTAGTTCCATTATTAGTTCAGACAAATCCTCAGAAAACGATCTTAAATACTTACACGATTTTTTTTCTAAAAAAGAAATTTTATCTGATCTTAGTATACCCCCTCTGGCCACTTATGAGGTTTATAATGCACTAATCCACCTAAAACCAACTAGTACTAGAGGACTTGATGATATTGATAGTAAAATTTTAAAACACTCTGCTCCAGTTATTACCGAATCACTAACTTATGTCTACAATTTGTTTATTTCAAAAAATCAATTCCCTAAAGCTTTCAAAGTGGCTAAAGTCACTCCTATATATAAATCTGGCGATCGCTCAGACCCGTCCAATTACAGGCCTATATCTATCATTTCTGCCCTATCTAAACCTTTTGAAACTCATATTAAAAAACATATTATCAATCATTTTGATCATTTCGATCTACTCCATCCTTGCCAGTCTGGGTTTAGAGCTAAACATTCTTGCCACACAGCACTCACTAGCCTAGTAGATAAGTGGCTATCCAATATTAATAACAATGAATTAACTGGTGTCCTTATAGTTGATTTTGCGAAAGCATTTGACGTCATTGATCATTCCCTACTTCTAAAAAAGCTTAAAATATATGGTATATCTACTAACATAATAGAGCTTCTTTCATCGTTTTTAACTGATAGGAAGCAGATTGTTGCAATTAATGGCGCTATGTCTACCACTCTAACAACCAAGTATGGTATACCTCAAGGTTCAGTTCTTGGACCCTTATTATTCACTATCTACATTAATGATTTGCCTCTAGTTCTCAGTTCTCTGTGCGAATTATTCGCAGATGATACTACACTGCATTCAAGTCATTCTGATTACAGAACTGTATTGTCTATATTACAAAAGAGCATTGATGAATTACTTAACTGGTCTGAATTAAATCACATGAGTCTCCATCCATTAAAGACTAGATTTATGGTTATAACAAGTAGACAGAAACGACAAAATCTTCATCTTAATGTCCCTCTTCTTCTTATAAACGGTAACACTATTAATCAAGTTTCTTTCCACAAAGTTCTTGGTGTAGTTGTTGACGAAAACCTCTCCTGGTCTGAACATGTGTCAAATGTTTGCAAATGTGTCTCCCAAAAAATATTTCAGTTATCCAAAATTAAACACTTTTTAGACTTACATTCTCGTAAAATATTTTTTCATTCCTTTATTGAATCCCATATAAATTATGCATCAACTATCTGGGATGGTGCAAGTGAAAATATTCTAAAGCCACTGTCAAGTCTTTATAGACGTGCTCTGAAATTAGTCTTAGCTAAATCGTCAACATTAACCATTTCGGATTATGTGACATTAGACATCTTGCCTTTCCATTTGAAACTTACATTCAACAAGGCTGTTTTTATGTTCAAAATATTATCTGGTTGTGCTCCACCATCACTCACAAATAAATTTATAACTAATGATCAACGCCATACACACAAACTCATGTTACCTTTGCCGCGCATTGACCTTTTCAAGTCAAGCCTAACCTATTCTGGTGGTGCTTTGTGGAACACGATCCTCGCTACTTCATCAATCAAAGGTAGTTTGAGCAGTTTTAAACATAACTACCATAAGCTGTTGATGACAGAGTTTGTTAATTCAAAGTAATAAATATTTATTCTAGTCCTCATCATCCATAATTTGTCACTAGCGCCAATTCGATGTTCTCATTTCATATGTTTTCATGTGTCATCGATTTTTAATTATTATGATGTGCGGACTTGATATGTATGCTTATTTATTTTGATGTTAGCGTAGACGTTTCAGTTTACTGTGTCTGTGTCGGTTTTTGCGTGCGTGCGTGTGTGTGCGCGCGCGCGTGTGTGCGCGCGTGAGTTTTCTTGGTATTTTCGTGTACTTTTTCTTGCGTTTTTGGTCTACATTATGATTTACTAGCTAATGTTGTTTATTCATGAATTATTTGTTGTTGCATTTTCTCTTTTTTGATGGCAAGATGTAAAGAAGCTATGCTTATTCTTAACCATCAATAAAAAAGATTCGTTCGTTCGTTCGTTCGTTCGTTCGTTCGTTCTCTCTCTCTTCTTCTTCTTCCAGTCAATCGGCCAACTTCAACGGATTGAAGACGACTGCTGCCGATATAATGAAAACAAGTGCAACGCCGAGCGTCTGCAAAGTCCTCTCGCAGCATCGCCGAGCTACTCCGAAATCGGAATGTGTCGGCTTACACACAGCGGGGAGACCATTGAGAACTGAAAACAGGACGCACGCACGGCCGGATGGACGGCCGGAAAGAAGTGGGACGTATCGGGCCTGTGGCACAAAGGGCCTAGGCATGGCCGTTCAATAGGGATCATTTAGTTTCCACCTATGCACTATCATGAAACCCACTCACCTCCTCCCCTAATGCATCTCCTTCCCCCATCCAGCCAGTCACTGAGGCAAGCAAGACTCAGCGCGCAGGAACTCAGTAGTCAAGTGTGAGCCACAGTGCTACAGCCAACTGTTTGCTACCCCCCCCCCCCCCTCCTCCTCTCTCCCTCTGTCTCTCTCTCTCTGTCTCTCTCTCTCTCTCTCTCTCTCTCTCTCTCTCTCTCTCTCTCTGTGTCTGTCTCTCTCCCTCACCGCTCTCTTTCTCTCTCTGTCTCTTTCTCTGTCTCTGTCTCTGGGTGTTTCCAGCCGTGTTGGTGGAGTCTAGGCTTACGGGTTCACTTGTAATATTTACATCAAATCATCAGTCAACAGATAGAGTTTCAAACCATGAAGTTTCCAACAATGCTTTGTGAAATTTTCAAGTCATAGCCTTGGGGTTCGGACCCGTGATTTGAGCGCGTGCGATCATGCGCACACGAGCGCACAGAAAAATTCATGACAACTGTGTTATAGACCATGCATCAAGAAATGTTGTGAAAAAACTGCATTGAAATACATGCAAAAACATTCGCGAGATATTAGCGATTATGTGTTTTGGGGTTTGAACCCCGTAACTGGCGCGACCTTGACCTTAATGTAAAACTAAATACATCAGTGGATAGCTTCCATCTT
>CM065689.1:3866060-3896966 GCA_017654935.2 Phymorhynchus buccinoides
CCCCCTCCGCTGTCCCTACATCGTTGACAGATGGACTTGTCTCATCGAGCGCTGCCTCCGCTGTCGTCTCTATGTCGCCGAGCTTCAGTGACAGCCAAGGCGCCGTATTCTCTGCCGTCACTACGTCGCTTCCCAGGACCGTCTACGGATCTTCCGTCGGACCAGCAGTGGTGTCCACGACTTTCAACGTCACTGCTGGAGCGGACTACAGTTCAAGCGCTGCTGTGCAGGCCACGGCGTCCATGCACCAGCCCATTATGTCCACACTGCCTTTCCTGTCGTCGGGTGAGCGTCGTCACATCGACGAGCCCTCTACACACCCCTCAACTTCTAGGGTGGGCTTGTTTAGGTCATCCCCAACTGATTCAGGCGTCGTGATGGGTGCTGATCGGTTCAGCATCTATGGACAGCAGCTACCTGGTCACAAGGACGCGAATGGTCTACGTTCCGGCATCCCCTCCGATTCATTCGTCTTAGACCCTCGTCTACGCCCCCAAGCTAACCTCTTCACACCAGGGGTGCCTGGACTCAATCGGCATGTCAGCCCAGAGTCGGTACGGATTGGCGGACCTCGCGCTGCCTCTACTGGTGTCGACTTCACTGCCGTCCCTATGAGCGACTCTCACGTTCACGTTGGAAGCCTGTCTTCGCCACAGCCCGGTTTGTTCCACTCGAGTACCTTGCTCCATGACTCATACTTGGAATCCGTGACCAAGACTCTCGCGGACGCACTGACGCTGAACCGGCTGCCTCTACAAGAGCCCTGCATCTTCTCCGGCGACCCTCTGCTGTATCCGACCTGGAAGTCCTCGTTCTCCTTCCTCATTGAGCGGCAGAACATTCACGCCAGCGAGAAGCTTCTGTACCTTCAGAGATATGTCAGTGGTCCAGCCAAGGAGGCAGTGAGCGGGTTTTTCCTCTTGAGGGACACTAGGGCCTACGAACAAGCCATGACCGTGCTAGAACAGAGGTTCGGGAATTCGTATGTGATTTCTACAGCTTTCCGCACCAAGCTCGACGAGTGGCCAATAGTCAAGAACAAGGACGGTGTTGCCCTGCGTTGCTTGTCGGACTTTTTGCAGCAGTGTGCCATAGCAGCGAAGGAGGTGGGTGGGCTCGAAATCCTGAACGATGCCCACTACTTGAAGCGCATTGTCGAAAAGCTGCCAGATTGGATGACACATCGGTGGAGTAGGAGTGTGGTGAACACAAAGCTCTACAAGAAGCGCTACCCAACCTTCGAGGAGTTGGTGACCTTTGTCACGCTGGAGGCCGAGATCACGAACGACCCAGTCTTCGGAATCGCTACTCCTGCCACCTCTTCAGCTGCCAAGCCTGTCCTTCGTATGTCTGCGCCACCTAGCAAGAAGGTCTCGCTGGTTACCACGTCCGAATCTATGGAAGCAACGTGCAATTTCTGCGGTTACACCAAGCATGGAATAGCAGAGTGCCGTAGCTTTCAAAAGAAACCAATCAAGGAGAGGAGAGACTTTGTACTCAAGAAAGGACTGTGTTTCGGGTGCCTGTTGACAACTGAACATCGATCTCGACAGTGTTCCCAGAGAGTAACGTGCACTACCTGTGGCAAGAAGCATCCTACGTGTCTGCACGACAACGACTTCGTGTCGACGTTCGTTGCCAGAAGGGGCAACGGCAGTAACTCTAGGCAGTCTACAGCAGTGAACGTCAGTGGTCATCAAACGTCATCCAATCCTGTGGTGGTCGCTACGTCACATCGGTCTCAGTCGGATGGTGATAGTTCGCTCACTGCAATGATTGTTCCAGTCTACATGTCATGTATCGACAACCCCGAAAAAGAAGTACTCACCTATGCGTTGCTGGACACCATGTCTGATGCCACCTTCGCTGTGACTACAGTTGTCGAGAACGTCGGAGCTTCGTCACGGGAGGCTACCCTGAAGCTCACCACCTTGACCGACAACGACGCTCTTGTTCCTTGCAGGAAGTACTCCGGACTGCGTGTCAGATCGATCTTCTCCAGTGAATGGGTCAGCTTGCCTCCAGCATACTCCAGAGAGTTCCTGACACTCCACACGTCTCACATTCCGACCCCAGATACCGTTGCTGAGCATCCTCACCTGAGACGCTTGTCTTCGAGCCTGAGTCCCTTGCTGCCGGATTGCGTCGCCGGTCTACTGATTGGCTTTGACTGTCCCGAGGCTCTCATGCCGATTAGCGTGATTCCCGGACTGCCTTACGGCGTGGAAACCAAGCTAGGCTGGTCGGTGGTGGGAAAGTCGTCACAACCTGTCGCCTTCGATGCTGTGGGATCATCTCACCACGTCGCCTTGCAACAGACCAGCAGAGAGGACGAGAGAGTGGCTTTCGTGTACAGGTCGCATGTCGAGGAAGCCTCCGCCACTGATTTGTTGCATGCCCTGGAAAGAGACTTTGTTGATGTTGAGTCAGGTGTGATGTCGCAAGATGATATGAAGTTCCTGAAGATTGTGGAGGACAATGTGTTAATTAATGAAGCGGGACACTACGAAATGCCTCTTCCCTTTCGTCCTGAGAGTCCATCTCTTCCGGACAACAGGAACGTCGCAATGAAGCGTGTGCTCGGGTTGAAGCGTCAATTTGAGCGAAGGCCGGACTATTTCAGTGACTATGTCAAATTCATGAACGTGATCTTGGATCGAGGTGACGCTGAACGTGTGCCTGAGGAGGAGGTCGAGACAAGTACGCGCTGGTACATTCCACATCACGGCGTCTACAACCCGAAGAAGCCTGGAAAGATTCGAGTCGTATTCGACTGTAGTGCACGGCACCTTGGTACCTGCCTGAATGATCTGCTGCTTCAGGGACCTGACCTCATTAGTTCTCTCGTCGGTGTGCTGTGTCGCTTTCGGAAGGGCCCCATTGCCTTCGCCTGTGACATCGAGAAGATGTACCACCAGTTTCACGTCACCAAACCTCATCGTGACTACCTCCGGTTCCTATGGTGGGAGAACGGAGATGTCAGCAAGCCGTTGGTGGACTACCGGATGAAAGTCCACATCTTTGGAGCTACTTCGTCACCGGGATGCGCGAACTTCGGCTTGAAGCAAGTGGCCAAGGATAATGCTGCGGTCTGTCCAGACGCGTCTGCTTTCTTGCAGCGGGACTTCTATGTGGATGACGGACTCAAGGCTAAAGACACAGTCAAGGAAGCCGTCAAAGTTCTCACCAAGGCCAGAGAAATCTGCTCACGAGGGAATCTGAGACTGCACAAGATTGTGTCCAATTCCGAAGAAATGCTGTCACACTTCCCTGATTCTGAAGTCAGCTCATCCAAGTCTACTGACTTGTCTGCCCCAAGTCATATTCCTGCAGTTGAACGGACACTAGGACTGCAGTGGAACACAGACAATGACACCCTTGGGTTCAACAGTGACCTCAAGTCTAGTTCATTCTCGAGAAGAGGAGTTCTCTCTACTGTAGCTTCTCTGTACGACCCTCTGGGATTCTTGGCTCCATTCGTGCTACTTGGGAAGCTGATTCTGCAAGAGATGTGTCGTGATCACCTTGGCTGGGACGACCCGTTGCCTGAACGACTTGAGGTGCGCTGGAGTTCATGGCTGGCTGATCTGCTGAACATAGGTCTGATTCAGATACCTAGGAACTACCTGCCCTTGGATTTCGGTTCGGTTGTGGCTGTGGAACTGCATCATTTCTCCGACGCGTCTACGATAGGGTACGGACAATGTTCTTACTTGAGATTCATGGATTCCGGAAACAACGTTCACTGCACTCTGGTCATGGCCAAAGGTCGTGTAACTCCACTTCGTCCTGTCACTGTCCCTCGCCTCGAACTACAAGCGGCCGTACTGTCAGTGAAGATAGCCAGGTTTCTGCAGGAAGAGTTGGATTACGACGACATTCAGCATTTCTTCTGGACAGACTCTCAGATTGTTCTGGCGTACCTACACAACGAAACAAAGCGGTTTCACATCTTCGTTGCCAACAGAGTGCATGAGATTCTTCAGTTTGAGAAGGCTAGTCAGTGGAACTATGTTGCGTCTGAAGAGAACCCAGCTGATCATGCGTCTCGTGGTCTAACGGTGGACGGCATCGTCTCCTCAAGTTGGCTTCTGGGACCGGAGTTTCTCTTGCAGCCTCAAGTTTACTGCAAAGCGGAGTACTTCGAAATTCCAGAGCATGACGTTGAGGTGAAGGTCTGTAAGGCTACTGATACTACGGAGGTGTCCTTCACTAGCTTCGATGAAAGGGCGAAACGGTTCTCGGACAAATCATCACTGCTGAGAGGGATCGCTGTGATCATACGACGCTGCTCGGCGAAGAAAGGAGCGACTCTGTCGAAGCTGGAATCTTACCGAATTGCTGAGAAGAAGTGGATAGCTTGCGTGCAACGAGAGGAGTTGTCCCGTCCTTCTGCTTCCCTGCGCAACTCGCTGAAGCAGTTGAATTGCTTCACAGGCGAGGATGGTGTCTTACGAGTGGGAGGCAGGTTGGGCAAGTCTTCAGAGGACTACGAGTGCAAGTATCCTGCAGTGCTGCCACGCGACAGCCACTTCTCTCTGCTCATAGCTCGGAAGTGCCACCACAAGGTTGCTCATCAAGGCCGTACTACTACTATCAACGAGATCAGAGCCACTGGATACTGGATCTTGGGCATTCGTCACATTGTGTCCTCGATCATACGGTGCTGCGTTGCTTGCCTTCGTCTCCGTGGTCAGCCTCAGGGGCAAATGATGTCGGACCTGCCAGTGGACAGAGTTGAAGCTTCGGCACTGTTCACCTACTGTGGTCTGGATTGTTTCGGCCCATTCTACGTCAAGGACGGACGCAAGGAGACAAAGCGTTATGGGCTGATCATCACCTGTTTGTCCTCCAGAGCTGTTCATATCGAAGTTCTGGACGACATGTCGACAGATTCGTTCATCAACGGTCTCCGCAACGTCATTGCCATTCGGGGCAGCATCCGCCTGATTCGCTGCGATCGAGGAACGAACTTTGTTGGTGCCTGCAACGAGCTCAAGCTGGCATGGAAAGAAATGAACTCTGACATCGTCATCGAGAGAATGCTGGAAGAGAATTGCGAATTCAAGTTCAACCCTCCTGCATCGAGTCACATGGGTGGTGTCTGGGAGCGTCAAATCCGCACCATTCGCAGTGTGCTAAACGGGCTGCTGCAAAAGTCGGGTCATCGCCTCACTACTTCGTCTCTGCGTACATTCTTGTACGAAGCCATGGCGATCATCAACAGTCGTCCTTTGGCAGTGGAATCGCTGGAATCTCCTGATGGACCAAGACCCCTGACCCCCAACCACATCCTGACCATGAAGCATTCGGGCATCCTTCCGCCTCCAGGGGTTTTTGAAGACGCAGACCTCTACGTGAGGAAGCGGTGGCGATGCGTGCAGCGGCTGGCTGAGGAGTTCTGGCAGAGTTGGAGGAAGGAGTACCTAACGACGTTGCAGCAACGGCGCAAATGGCAGCGTCCTCAGCAGAACGTCATTGTCGGGGATGTTGTCGTTCTGCACAACCTGAATGTGTGCCGCAACGATTGGAAGATGGCACGTGTCACCGAAGTCTTTCCAAGCGACGACGGCCTGGTGAGAAGCGTGCGTCTCCTGATGTCGACCTCCACCCTGGACAAGCATGGACGTCCCACCACAGCTCCAGTCTGTCTCATCCGCCCTGTGCACAAACTATCAGTACTCGTTAGCATGGTTGATTAAATGTGTAACTCCATGATTCACAGTACTGGTTAATTATTGACATTCATGAAGGATTTTCATACACAATGTCATTGCATTGTAGGATGTCAATTTTTTCAAACTCTTAAAGCAGTTGGATATGTATGGACTCTTGAGTTGGTTGCTTCGAGCTGTCATGTTCAAGTGTTTTGAATGTATGCAGACTTTTGAGTTGGTGCTTCGAGCCGGCAAGTTTAGGTGGTCACCTCAATTGTTTGGGATTTTTTGAGTGCCAGCAAGTGTATCTGTTTTTTCAGATTAGTGTGTACAATAGCATAACGTTTGGTATAGTGCTACTGCATATAAGTGTGTTGGCTGGACAGCGCAAATCGTGGTGTTGTTTGTTGAAAGTTCACCAGAATGGCGGATTAGTGTGTTTTAAAGTCATTTTCATTAGAGTGTGAGAATGTGTGTTTTTACTCGGATTTGGTCAAAGGTTCTTGATGAATTTTGTGTGTGTGTGTGTGTGTGCAAAGTAAATCTCTTGTGGGTTTGGAGATTTTAAACGTTCTATGTTCAAAGTAAATCTCTTTAGATTTTAAATTTAAACGTTGTGTGTTTAAAGTAAATCTCAGTAGGATATGAGATAAATGTTCAAGGTAAATCTCTTCAGATTATGAGATTAAACATTCGAAGCATATCTCATTAAGGTATGAGATTACGTGGTATATGTTAAAAGGAGATCTCATTAGGTTATGAGATTAAAGGTTCACGTTCAGAGTAGGTCTCATTGAGGTATGAGATTATGTACTTTAATTCAAACTTTGTCTCAAGGGTGTGGCTCGATAGTTTCAAGTGAGTTCTCACCAGGATAAATTTGTACGTTGAAGTAATTCTCTTTGGAACGTGTAATGGTAAAACAAACTTTATCTCTAGGATGTGCGCTCGATAGTGTAAAGTGAACTCTCATCAGGATAACCTTGTGAAGTTCAAGTTCAATCTTATTATGGTATAAGATTGTAGGTGCAAATAATGTCTTTTGGGGTAGAAAGTATTGTTTTCAAATGATGTATTGGTCTGTGCAGGCCGTAAAGGTGCGAGGTGTTATTTGGTGATAATCCTTGTTAGTTCTTTTTTGGAAGTAGTTGTTACACTTTGTTGTGGAAGTTCAGGATTTTTGTAGTCTTCCTGTTGATACCTGTAATTGTAAATCATAGGGTCATGATTTAAGGTGGGAGTGTAACTGCCGATGTGGCAGTGTATTTTGTCTCGCAGTCTTGCCCATGTTGGGTTCCACTAGTGTGTTTTGCATGCGCGTATTATTGTTTTGCTTAGTTGCGTGCATAAGTTTTTTTGTGTATTTGTCAGTGTGTTTGTCAGGATGTTCGTGTGTGTGTGGATCCTTTTGTTGTGGCCTCTGTGTGTGCGGTGTATTGACTTGACCGACGATTCATGACTAATCATATGACTGACTTTCATTGATATAACTGGACTGATGTGTGTTGTTTAAGGCCTGTGTTTGTTTGCTGGTCGTGTTCTCCATGCAATTTTACTTATCAATTCAACAATCTACGTCATTGTACATTTGGCGTCATATCCTTGACGTATATTTACATTTACATCACAGTTACTACATCATCTTTTCAGCAGTTGTTTTGAAAGATACCTAATGTTTTCTAGAAAGTGCTCTGTTGTGCTTCAAAGATTTCTTCCAGTTCGTTCGGCCATAAGGTAAATTTAGGCATGTTTTTTACATTTCTTTTATATTATATTGAATGTTTGATGTATTTTTCATGGTTCAAAATATGCTTTATTATTTGATATGATTATTTTGTTATTAATAATCCTTTGCTTGGTAGTCAAGTTCTTTTGCGAAATAATATCTTTTAAAGTCGCTCATTGATGTTCTTAGATGTTGGGATCTTATTTCCCTTTGTGTAGTTATCAAGGGAGTTTTAATTGCTTTGGTTCAATGTTGAGGAGAAGTTGTGTGCCCAGTTAAAGGGGTTTTCATGGGCCAATGTTTAACTGAAGTGGTTCTCCCGGGCCAGTGTTGTCTAAGGGGGTGCTCTGGGCTAGTGCAACTTAAAGGGGGTTTCCAGGTTATAGCAACTGAAGGGATGTGTCAAGTTGTTGCCTAATTAAAGGGGATTTCCGTGGCTGAAGTTTGGGCTTATATGTAATGGTCTATGGTAGTTCACATGTTCCTAATGATGTTTACGCGTTTGTTCGTTTTTGGAATGTGTTTTGATGTCGTTGTTTACTGCTGATGAAATTGTTTGATGATGTTGTGGCACAACGCTTATTGCCTTAGTTCTCATAGTTTTGCTATTGTGTTTTGTTCATTGCAGTATTTTACCGCCTTTGTCAACGTCGACATTGTTTACGCCGTCGGCAACGTCAGAGTAGTTGTAGTGTAACGTTATTGCCAAATGACTCATGGCTTTGTATGAATAAACGTCATCATAGTTTCAACATCTCTGTAGTGCGAGTTATTTCTTATTACCAAGCGAATTGACGAAAGTTGGATGGATCTGAAAGCACGCAAGCAGCCACAGGGAGAGACAGGGTGAGGGGAGACAATCTCTCTTCCTTTGCCACACTCCCAGACCGTGTCAACGTTTCCACATTTTTTTAATTTCGTACAAAACACCAACCTGGAATATACCAGACAGAAAAGAAAAACAAAACATTAAGCTACACGCACAAGGAAAAGGTGATGAATGTGATTACATAAGCAGGTTAGTGTTGATGACTCTGGTCGACCTGTGATGAATATGATGAACACATTTTAGCAACAATGTAATGCCGTTAGCATTGAAAACAACAAACGGAAAAGAATTGGTAACCGCATACAGAAAACTAAACTGACAATTGTAACATCATCAATTGCAATATGAAATTATGAACCAACATTGTGATTGAATAAATGGCAAACCATCAAGAAAATGTTAGACATTGCATGAGAAAACCGCAACATTAAATGATGTAAGGTAAGCATTCTTAGGCAATACACCACACATGAAACAAAGAATTAAAAAAACAAGCGTTTGTGACACTACATCATGGAAAATGGGGGTAAAGGTAAAGATGTGCCCCCCCCCCCCCCCCCCATTTCTCGGTTAATTGTATTTTTCCGTTTTTGCCTTTCTTACCATACATAAAGCTGTATTTTAGGAACCATTTTAGCTAATAACCTTTTGGGAATACTAACCCTAGCCCTAACCCTACCCCCCCCCACCCTATAAGACAGAAAAACGCAACGAACCACAACTGTGACAAATCGCGGTGTACTGCAGTACATAGTGGGGGGTAGGGTTAGGTTTAGGGCTAGGGTTAGGGTTAGTATTCCAAAAAAAGAATTAGCTGAAAATGTTTCTAAAATACAGCTTTATGTATGGTAAGAAAGGCAAAAACGGAAAAATGCAAATAACCGAGAAATGCAGGGGGGGTGGCACATCTTGACCTAAATATTCATGTGTCCTCTAACATGAATTTAACATGATGAATGTTGTCGGGTTATCTCCCTCGCCAGGTATAACCTGTCCAGAGACCATGGTATATTATGACAACCAAGCAAAGAAATACATGAAAAATGCATTTCAAGATTAATGACATTAAATGGAAAAATACATTGAGATATAACAAATACATGACATAAAAAGGCTGAATGACCACAATCATGCGCTCATATCTTGGTCATTACAATAACAGAAATATCTTAGCACAACTGAACACTCCATGATTTCGTATATCAAAAATATAGTAATCAATTACCCAGAAACATGTGGGTAAGTCAATCATACCATACTGACTCAGGTATAAAGAAAAAATAAAAGAAAAAATCCTTTAAGCAAAATAAACAGAACAAGTACCTCAGGGAGAGTCTACAACAGCCAGCTCTCCTCTCACATCAGGACATCATGGATCAGCTCCATCTACCCACGTTCAGGCGCTCCAGAGCTATAAAAAAAATGTACATTGGTATAAGCAACCACCTAAACCACCATGTCATAAAAACAAGGGAAGGGAAATAACTCGGGTTCTGTCTTGAAACTTTCTTTTACCTGGTTGCTTCCCTTGTCACAACTGTAGAGGCATTGAACTAGGCCTGTTGTTATTTACAGGAGCGTCACATTTACTTTCTTATCACACTGTTCTCTTCTTAGAAATTGACTACTAAGTTGCATAAAATATCAAGCATCACCGCTATGATCTTACATTGATGAAAAATACATTCATGGAGTCAAAAGAATTCAATAGAAAACTGGATTACAAAACGAAATACAAGAGGCATTCTAGCCTTCTCTCAAAGTTCCTCTCTGGGAACAACTGACAAAAATAACAACAAAATAATATTTCAGCATGCATTCTCAATCAGAGCATGGCATAAACAATCAAATGTGTGCACTCAACAGATACAAAAAGAGTGCACACTCTAATGAACGCCTGTGCTTACTTTTGGCAGAAGCAATGGCTCCTGTCCCCCCAAAAATCTCAAGTATCAGACAGTAGCCAAAATCCACAAAATGCATGCTCTTTTTCTAAGCATACAATAAACTGCTTAAAAACATAGAATATTGGTACATACCAGCACACATCAGGGCCCAAAGTCTTTTAACAATTAATGACAGCAGCACAGATCATGCATGCAACAAGACCAGCAGTACAAAAGAGCGGGAGAAACTGGGGGCAAAAGCCTTATACATCAACCTACTAGAACAACTACGTGGCATTCACCAAACGGCCTAGTGCACAACCAGAGTGACTTCATTTTGATGCCCCAACGCTTCAAGTCCAGCATCAACAAGGCAAAAACAAGGTCGTTTCCGAGAGCTGACATTGGCAGTGACCATGACCTCGTCCTCACTAGTCTGAAGTTGAAGCTGAAGGTAAAACGTTTCAAGAAAAGCCCTCGCATCCGTTTTGATCTTGAAAAGTTGAAAGACCCCAAAATTGCAGAAGTTTTCCAGGCCCATATTGGTGGGAAATTTGCTGCTTTGAATGTCATAGATGATGACCGTAGATACCCTCACAGAGAACATTACAGAGGTGCTCCTTACAACAGCTGATGACTTGAAGTGCTGGGAAGACCCCAAAAGAAAAACCAGCCGTGGATCACAAATGAAATCCTTGACCTGTGTGATGAAAGAAGGAGCCTTAAAACCGAGAAAAAGACCAACCCAGACAGGCGACCCATACTTACAGCCAAACAAACAAGATGATCAGGGAGAAGTGACGAAGGCCCTTACAAAACTGTGTCAGAAAATCTGTGACTCGAAGGAATGGCCAAAGGAATGGACACGATCACTGATAATACCACTCCCGCAAAAAGGAAATTTTAAACAGTGCCAGAATTACAAGACGATCTAAGTGTTATCCTCAGTCGCCTGAAGACCATTGCTGAGGAACTATTGTCTGAAGAACAAGCTGTTTTCAGATCTGGAAGGAGCACAGTTGAGCAGATCTTCAGCTGCCGTGTAATTACAGAAAAATATTTACAGCATCAAAAAGAACTCTACCATAATTTCGTTGACTTTCGCAAGGCGTTCGACAGAGTTTGGCATGTTGGTTTGTGGCAAGTCATGAGAGGCTTCAACATCAAGGAAGGCCTTGTTCAAACCATCGAGGTACTCTACAAGAACTCAACTAGTGCAGTTCTCCTCAATAATCAATTCGGAAAATTGTTCCAAACAACAGTAGGTGTCTGGATGTTTACTTTCTTCAGTACTATTCAACATCTTCCTGGAGAAGATCATGCAAGACACCCTTCATGACCACCATACTTCCATCTCCATTGGTGGCAGACGCTTATGCAGCCTGCGTTTTGCTGACAACATAGACCTTTTGGGCGGCAGCAAGAACGAACTCCAAGAGCTCACTGACAATCTTGTGAACAGCGCTGGGTCATACGGAAGGGAAGTCAGCCCGGCATGAGAAAAGCAAAGTCATGGTGAACAGTGTGAATGACAACACCGCTGATATCACTATGAACGGTCAAAAGCTGGAAGAGGTGAAGAACTTCAAGTACTTGGGAGCACTTCTGTCCAAAGATGGCAGCTGCACCGCAGAGATCCATCAGCGGATTACACAAGCTATAGCAGCTATGGCTAGACTGAGCATAATTTGGAAAAGCAACATCAGCTTCACTACAACTGAAGCCAGTCACTCGTAATCACCATCTTTCTCTACGGGTGTGAAACATAGACTCATCTGGCTGACTCTGAGAGAAAAATTCAAGCTTTTGAAACAAAATGCCTGAGAAAACTGCTGGGCATTACATACCTAGAACGCAAGACAAATGAATATGTCCGCAACAAGATCGCAAAGCTGGTTGGACCACAAGAACACCTTTTGACGACAGTTAAACGTCGCAAGCTCATCTGGTTTGGCCACGTCAACCGTCACGAATCCTTGTTGAAGACCATTCTCCAGGGAACCGTGGAAGGGGGCCGCCGTCGCGGTCGACAAAAGAAGAACTGGGTCGACAATATCAAAGAATGGACCAACACTGGACTGCTGGTCTCGGATTCTGCGACTTGAATAAACCAGGGTGTAGCTGCGAATTGGGATTCGGAACGAGCGGCGTGGCGGGAGCAACGCCACTGTACGGCCCAGAAGATGGGACAGGAAAAAAGAAAGAAAAAAAAGAATGGACCAACATGAACATGAATGACCAGATGTTGTCTGCTGCTGCTGCCCATCAGTCCCCTCAACGACCACATAGGTCAAGGGACTTAAAAAAACCAATAAAAAAAACACCGAACCGTTCTCATGCCGAAATTGAAGAATTTAATCAGCGATATCACGATCTGACCACTAAATGTCACCACTTTTATGCACATGTGTCATCACTGAGCAGTTTATGATCAAAGTTTGAACTGAAACAGTCGCGATCGTGTCGATCTTTACGAACTCTGTGCACACGTAAAATATGCGAAGTCAACTTCCAAGTTGAAACTAGGTGATCGGTCTCACTCCATTAGTTGTAACTCTTCTTCTTCTTCTGCTTCTTCTGCTTCTCCTTAGGCAGCCAACTTCAACACGCTGAAGGTTCTGCTGCACTTTAGGGGGTAGTACGAAAAAGAGAAAAATAGCAAAAGATAGAGTACAAAGCGAAATAATAACATTATGGGGGAAATAGAAAGAAAGAAATGATTGCAACATAGTCAGGAAATAACTGAATATTTACAGATACACAGTTTACTCAATGAATGGTCTCACTTCACAAACAAAGAAGTTGAAAAGCAGCACCTTTCCGTTATCAAGCTGATAAATCGGCGTTAGTGTGTGCACTGAAACACTTGCTGAATGCAAACAACTCACAAAATCGGATAAATGATAGCAGCTGGCGCATTAGCGTTTGCCGTGATTTCGTATCTGCGGTGTGCACTGCGCCAACAGCCGAGTTGCGCGGGAAAAGATTCGTGTGTGCAAACTGTGACTGAAAATGAACTTGTTCTGCCAGTGCGTTACTTTCAGTTTGTCATGTTTTGTGTTGTGTTCTGTCGTTGTGTCGAATCCAGTATTTAGTAGGTCCGTTATGGCGAAGATTAGGTCTGCACTGTTATGTGTAGTTTCAGTTTGTGTACGAGTGCAACACGGTCAGTTTGTGTACGAGTGCAACACGGGCCGTCGAAGTTGCAGCATGCGTGTACCCCCCCTCCCCCCCTCTCCTTCAACAAAAGGTTTGACGGCAGCGAAAAGTTTCTGGTGAAAGGATTTCTCGGATAGCAAAATTACGGACAGATGCCTAAAATTACTGTTTTCAGAGCTTGGAATTAGTGACGGTGAAGATTTGGGGTAAACAGGTCTGCATGGTGCTGTTGGCCATCTTTGTGGTGCCCAGTATACAATGCTCTGTGTCTGTCCAGGTCTGTTCTGTGTGGCGTTATCCAACATGGCTGAGCCCAGCATCTACAAAAGCTGGGTGGTCAGCAACAGAGGACCCCTGACGCCACCAACAAATACTCCGCAGAATACGGACAGGATTCCACCGACATGTCAACCTGAACTGCCCATGTGGCACGCCAGCCTCCCTCAGCCACGCCCTCAGCGACTGCCCAGCCCTACCAGACAGCATGGACTCCATCAGGCAGTACCGTCAACGACACAAACTAAAACTTCAAGATTTCCTGCTTCCTCACCCCTCCCTCGGAACCACACCAATGAGGTTGCTGACCGAAGCACTACTGGTCTCAGGACTGGAAGAATGGTTTGGAAAAAAAAAAGAAAGAGACTTCCGCCCCTGTAACCTACCACCAAGATGTCAACCACCACCACCACCACGCCCAGCGCCTTCCACCAACTCATGCCAGACCCTCCATCTCCAGATCATCAACTGCTCCGCGGACCCTGCCTAAACCGACTCACCACCAGCGAAACTTGTCCCTAAGAGCCTCGGCTATGAGGACGTTAAACCTTCCACTACCAACCAACCAACAGAGGATGCTTCATGCTGGTCATGTGAGTTGTTGGATGATAATAGTTGTATTGTATTGGGTTATATAATAGTTGTATTGGGTTGTGTTGGGTTGTATTGTAAACAAATTTGTATTGTGTTGGGTTGTATTGTATTGTGTTACATTGTAGCGACTTGTATTTAGGACAGAACATCAGAGGCAGCAGTCTTCACACCAGAAACAGGATGTTTCCTGCTCATCCTGTGAGTTGTGTTTGGTGATCCATCAGGACAATGGAACATCAGAGGCAGCAGTCTTCACACCAGAAACAGGGTGTTTCCTGCTCGTCCTGTGAGTTGTGTTTGGTGATCCAGGAGGACATTGGGAACATCAGAGGCAGCAGTCTTCACACCAGAAACAGGATGTTTCCTGCTCTTCCTGTGAGTTGTGTTTGGTGATCCATCAGGACAATGGAACATCAGAGGCAGCAGTCTTCACACCAGAAACAGGGTGTTTCCTGCTCGTCCTGTGAGTTGTATTTGGTGATCCAGGAGGACAATGGAACATCAGAGGCAGCAGTCTTCACACCAGAAACAGGGTGTTTCCTGCTCGTCCTGTGAGTTGTGTTTGGTGATCCAGGAGGACATTGGGAACATCAGAGGCAGCAGTCTTCACACCAGAAACAGGGTGTTTCCTGCTCGTCCTGTGAGTTGTGTTTGGTGATCCATGAGGACAATGGAACATCAGAGGCAGCAGTCTTCACACCAGAAACAGGGTGTTTCCTGCTCGTCCTGTGAGTTGTGTTTGGTGATCCATGAGGACAATGGTTTGGGTTTGGCTGGGGCTACATCAATGTTTTCCTCTCTTTTGTTCTACACAAGTGAAAACAAATGGAGATCTTTGAAGTATAATTTTGCGGGGTCTGACTGTGTGTTGCATAATGTTGTTATTTGTGAATATTGTAGTATTGTACTGGTAAGCGATTGATGGTGGTGATGATCATGATGATGGTGGTGGTGAAAATGATGATGATGATCATGATGATGATGGTGGTGATTATGATGATAATGATAATGGTAATGATGATGATGACCATCATCATGATGATGATGATGACAGAGCTTCAGACTGTTTTCAGACTTCATGGGTCATATGACCCATGGCTGCACAAACTGAGGGGTCAGTTTTTAAAATGGGGCACTTAAGAGGCGCAATGGTTTCATTAATTAAACGGCTGCCAAACTAGATGCGCCAGACTAGAGGCATCCCAACGTATTGATGTGCGTGTTAACGAAAAATATGTGTCATTGGTGCGGGCACGCCGACAATCTGCAGCTCTGTGATGATGATGATAATGACAATGATGATGATGACCATAATAATGATGATGATGATGACTACCCAGGTTGCTAGAGGTGGAAAACGCGGCAGTGACCCACCGGCTGCTGTCTCAACTGACTCCTCTGAAGAAATACCTGAGGAAGATGACCTTCAAGGGAGCAGAGATCCTCCTCAACAAAATGGAACAGGTTCAGCCAGGGACGCACGGCAAGAGACCTGTGGAGATCAGTCTGTGAGATCATCATGGAGACTACTAGCAGAGATCATCATGGAGACTACTAGCAGAGATCATCATGGAGACTACTAGCAGAGATCATCATGGAGACTACTAGCAGAGATCATCATGGAGACTACTAGCAGAGATCATCATGGAGACTACTAGCAGAGATCATCATGGAGACTACTAGCAGAGGATCATCATGGAGACTACTAGCAGAGATCATCATGGAGACTACTAGCAGAGATCATCATGGAGACTACTAGCAGAGGATCATCATGGAGACTACTAGCAGAGATCATCATGGAGACTACTAGCAGAGATCATCATGGAGACTACTAGCAGAGATCATCATGGAGACTACTAGCAGAGATCATCATGGAGACTACTAGCAGAGATCATCATGGAGACTACTAGCAGAGGATCATCATGGAGACTACTAGCAGAGATCATCATGGAGACTACTAGCAGAGATCATCATGGAGACTACTAGCAGAGATCCTTTTCAGCAAAATGGACAATGCTCGGGGCTCTGGGGGCAAGAAACCCATGTAGATCAGTCTGTGAAATGGTGACCAAAAAATGGCTGAGAAAAAGACAGGCCAACCTGTTTGTTACAGGATTTCTACGACATTTGAAGAGTCACCTTGTTAACAAACTTCTCCTCAGACAACGCAATCCTGGGAAATGGTTTGAGCCTTTTTCCAGGGCTTCAAAATCTGAATAAATAGCCCAAATCGTCTAAAACAGTTATAAAATTTTCTGATTTTGTTAATTTGAAGTTTAACATTTTGTGGGGAACCTGGTGGTCTTTACTGGTGATTCTCTGAAGGAGAGAGACTGCATTCAGTTGTCTGTATATGGGAGGAGCAGCTGTGTTTGAATTGGTTGTTAGAGCTGTTATAATAATAATAACAGTACATTTATATAGCGCTTTACCTCAGATGAGCCCAAAGTGCTTTACAATCAATTATTCATCAACAGATAACAAAAAACAAGATTCAAGAGTGACACCAACCACCAACAGCTATGTACACAACACCTTGGTTTATCATCTTGTGTGGCTGGTCACATCTCAAGAAATTAGGCTTTATACTGAAAATTATCTTCCCCTGATTCGTCACTAGGTAGCGCTTGCACTTGGGCCCTAAAGCCCGCACGGCCTAGGCATCCATTGTTGCTAGGTCTACTCTCTCTCTCTAGCTCATGTCTCTCCTTCCCCCCCCCCCCTCTCTCTCTATATATATGTCTCTCTCTCTCCCTCCTCTCTCTCTCTCTCTGTCCCTCACTTTCTCTTTCTTTCTGTCTCTCCTTCCTTCTCTCTCTTTCTCTCTCTCCCTCTCTCTCTCAAGTGAACAGAGGGCCTCACGTGAAAGCGCCACCTACATAAAATTATCGCCCTTTGGCAACATGAAGAAGCAGTATAAAGCCTCATTGTCTGTACCCCTAGAGGTGTTGCATCAGTCATGCCGAGGAATTG
Source organism: Phymorhynchus buccinoides (assembly GCA_017654935.2). NCBI lineage: Eukaryota > Metazoa > Mollusca > Gastropoda > Neogastropoda > Raphitomidae > Phymorhynchus > Phymorhynchus buccinoides. The sequence continues at coordinate 3,883,161 of CM065689.1, forward strand.
AAAAAAGAAAGGGATTTTAGTCAATCACTCGATGACAGTTCAAATGTCTCCATTTTGTTTTCAGTTGAAGACAGTTGATGTCCCGGTTTGTAAAACAGCCAGGGACAGACTATTGACAAAACATCGTTTCTTTCACAAAGTTCGTTACAATCGATGTTGCAACAGTTTTGCCTTAGTTTTAACTGTAAGTTTATCAAGTGGTGCGAATGTGCGAGGGTTAGAAATGTTTTGATTTTAATTTATTCCTTTATGAGCTAAAAAAAAAAAAAAAAATATTGTGTGTGCGTGTATATCGAGCGTTGCAAGTGGCTTTGGAGAGATTGTAGATGTGTGGTTGGGCAGGTTTAGGATTAATTATTCTGAGCGACTGGTTATGAAACGATTGATGCATTTTTTGTTTTTGGGTTTTTGTTCTCATCATTTTTGTTTGTTGTTTTTTCATGGGTGTGTTTTTTCATAAGGATAAAATTTACTGGATATTTTATTAGAGAAAATGTCCTAGTGTGTGCTAAGAACTCAAACGACCATGATGAATTTGATAGCTACGGGCAAGTGGGCAAGCTTTTTTTCCAGTTATAAATTATATGTGTTTGTTTGTTTTAAAGGGGCACCCTGATGGATGTGTTTTCGTAAGAAACATGTCGAAATCACCAGGAAAACACCCTTTACAGAGATTGCAATATTCCTTTGCTCTGGTTTCCTAGAAATCAAACCGTCAAATCAGCGATTCCTCAGCGGAGGTGCTGGAAGTCAAATTCTTTCACCCAAAGAGAAGGCGTGTGCCGTCTGTTTTCTAATGGCCGCATGCATTTAGACCAAATCGTTTGCACGAAGCAATACAAGCCTTTTTATTTATTTATTAAAAAAATTATACAGTTTATCTAAAGGAGTTTCGCTCACAACAAAGGAAAAAGCTCCCTTTTTTTTTTTTTACTGCACTACAAAAACAAACACGCTTCAACCACAATAAGTGATCTCCACCCACCCCATCCAAAATGGCTACTCTCTCCGGCATCTCCACCAAGGAGGACTCGCCGTTTTGACGGTTTAATTTCTAGGAAATCAGAGCAAAGCAAGTGTTCCGATCCTTGAAAAGGCTGTGTTTCTGGTGATCTCGACGTGTTTCTTGCAAAAACTCATATGTCAGGGTCCACCTTTAAGAACTACCATCACCAACCAACTGTCTGTTTTTCCTTTTTACAATTTATGACATGCCAGTTGTTTTTATTGTACACTGGCTTCCAGACGTGAGACCTTGCGCACTTACGTGGGCACCTGTTGTCCATTCTGCAGTGCATATTTGCTTATATAGCCTTTTTTATGTATCTTAGCTTACTAGTATGTATTTGTTATGCTTTTTTACTGCTTTTTTAACCTGGACTCGATAAATAGAGTGGAATGGCTTATGTTTCCAGCACTGTCTGGAATTATGTGCTATTGGGTACTATGAGGGAAGTGTCATGTTATGAATTGTATTATATTTTTTATGTTTTCAGGTTTTGTACGTTGTTAAGATTCATGGATTTGTGTTTTGCTATAGGTGGTCGATTTTTGCGCAGTGACAGTCCTGAGATAACCATAGCTGTTGACGGGACTACAACGGGACTATAACAGACTAACTAACTGTCTGCACAAGCATACAACGCCAAACGTGCAGGGTAATTCCAGGGGTGGGAGGTCTTTCATATAGCATACAACGCCAAACGTGCAGGGTAATTCCAGGGGTGGGAGGTCTTTCATATAGCATACAACGCCAAACGTGCAGGGTAATTCCAGGGGTGGGAGGTCTTTCATATAGCATACAACGCCAAACGTGCAGGGTAATTCCAGAGGTGGGAGGTCTTTCATATAGCATACAACGCCAAACGTGCAGGGTAATTCCAGGGGTGGGAGGTCTTTCATATAGCATACAACGCCAAACGTGCAGGGTAATTCCAGAGGTGGGAGGTCTTTCATATAGCATACAACGCCAAACGTGCAGGGTAATTCCAGGGGTGGGAGGTCTTTCATATAGCATACAACGCCAAACGTGCAGGGTAATTCCAGGGGTGGGAGGTCTTTCATATAGCATACAACGCCAAACGTGCAGGGTAATTCCAGGGGTGGGAGGTCTTTCATATAGCATACAACGCCAAACGTGCAGGGTAATTCCAGAGGTGGGAGGTCTTTCATATAGCATACAACGCCAAACGTGCAGGGTAATTCCAGGGGTGGGAGGTCTTTCATATAGCATACAACGCCAAACGTGCAGGGTAATTCCAGGGGTGGGAGGTCTTTCATATAGCATACAACGCCAAACGTGCAGGGTAATTCCAGGGGTGGGAGGTCTTTCATATAGGTGCGGAATTCCCAGCAGCAATTCTGTCTGGCATAGCACCTCAGCTTTTTTTGTTTGCTCTCCCTCTCTTCCCACCCATCTCTGCCACCCGTCTCTGTCCCAGTTCCTTCCCTTTGTTGTCACTCCCCTTCCCTTTCTTATCCCCTTGTGGTTACTGCCCTTGCTCTTCAAACCATCCACTGAGAGAAGTTAGAGGGGGGGGGGGGGGGGGGGGGGGGGGAGTAGCCTGTAGACTATCATTCTTTCCCTGATGAGAGTGACTAGTCAGATTGGAGATGGCTGTTAACTGTTGGGGTCATTAGTTCAGCTGGAGTCAGCGTCCAGTCCAGACATAAACTAGTTATAGACCACTCATGATGAGAGTAACTAGACAGAGTGGAGATGGCTGTTAACTGTTGGGGTCATAAGTTCAGCTGGAGTCAGCATCCAGTCCACAGACATAAACTAGTTATAGACCACTCATGATGAGAGTAACTAGACAGAGTGGAGATGGCTGTTAACTGTTGGGGTCATTAGTTCAGCTGGAGTCAGCGTCCAGTCCAGACATAAACTAGTTATAGACCACTCATGATGAGAGTAACTAGACAGAGTGGAGATGGCTGTTAACTGTTGGGGTCATAAGTTCAGCTGGAGTCAGCATCCAGTCCACAGACATAAACTAGTTATAGACCACTCATGATGAGAGTAACTAGACAGAGTGGAGATGGCTGTTAACTGTTGGGGTCATTAGTTCAGCTGGAGTCAGCGTCCAGTCCAGACATAAACTAGTTATAGACCACTCATGATGAGAGTAACTAGACAGAGTGGAGATGGCTGTTAACTGTTGGGGTCATAAGTTCAGTTGGGGTCAGCATCCAGTCCACAGACATAAACTAGTTATAGACCACTCATGAGGAGAGTAACTAGACAGAGTGGAGATGGCTGTTAACTGTTGGGGTCATAAGTTCAGCTGGGGTCAGCATCCAGTCCACAGACATAAACTAGTTATAGACCACTCATGAGGAGAGTGACTAGACAGAGTGGAGATGGCTGTTAACTGTTGGGGTCATTAGTTCAGCTGGAGTCAGCATCCAGTCCACAGACATAAACTAGTTATAGACCACTCATGAGGAGAGTAACTAGACAGAGTGGAGATGGCTGTTAACTGTTGGGGTCATAAGTTCAGTTGGGGTCTGCATCCAGTCCAGACATAAACTAGTTATAGACCACTCATGATGAGAGTAACTAGACAGAGTGGAGATGGCTGTTAACTGTTGGGGTCATAAGTTCAGTTGGGGTCAGCATCCAGTCCACAGACATAAACTAGTTATAGACCACTCATGATGAGAGTAACTAGACAGAGTGGAGATGGCTGTTAACTGTTGGGGTCATAAGTTCAGTTGGGGTCAGCATCCAGTCCACAGACATAAACTAGTTATAGACCACTCATGAGGAGAGTAACTAGACAGAGTGGAGATGGCTGTTAACTGTTGGGGTCATTAGTTCAGCTGGAGTCAGCATCCAGTCCACAGACATAAACTAGTTATAGACCACTCATGAGGAGAGTAACTAGACAGAGTGGAGATGGCTGTTAACTGTTGGGGTCATAAGTTCAGTTGGGGTCAGCATCCAGTCCACAGACATAAACTAGTTATAGACCACTCATGAGGAGAGTAACTAGACAGAGTGGAGATGGCTGTTAACTGTTGGGGTCATAAGTTCAGTTGGGGTCAGCATCCAGTCCAGACATAAACTAGTTATAGACCACTCATGATGAGAGTAACTAGACAGAGTGGAGATGGCTGTTAACTGTTGGGGTCATAAGTTCAGCTGGGGTCAGCATCCAGTCCAGACATAAACTAGTTATAGACCACTCATGATGAGAGTAACTAGACAGAGTGGAGATGGCTGTTAACTGTTGGGGTCATAAGTTCAGTTGGGGTCAGCATCCAGTCCACAGACATGAGACCACCTGTGTCTAGTTGAAGTCGCTCTTTTTTTCATTTTTCATTGAGGCATGTATGTTGAAGTGGTGCTTAATTCTGTGGAGATGTCAGTCAGTGGGGAGAATGCATGTCCCTTTCCATTTTTTACTGCTGAATGTCCTGGCTTAACTCACTCGGGACTGGCCAAATTATTTCCCCTTGTTCTGTGGTGACTGGGCATTTGACTAGGTTCGTAAAACGATCACCAAAACCAAGTTATGAAGAGTTAGGCATCAATATTTTCAGAAGATTAGCAACACCATGCACTAAACGATCGTAGAATATCAGATTCCTTACCTTCGTCGTTTGTCTCCTATTGACGAAAACAGCTAACACATAGAAAGAAGGAACATTTCACATTCCGATCTTTGACCCCCCTCTACAACCAAAGCTGAATGTAAACTATGCAATGATTGGTTGATTTCAAGAGAGGCAAGGTCAAAGCAAACTGAAAATAGGTTATGACTTCGCACCGGAAAGCTGGTTACACGCCAGAAATCAAAACCTCTTGAAAACTCTTATGAGCCGGATCCGGGCCATTCGTCCTAAACGGTTGTGCGAGCCATGAGCCGGATCCGGCTCATTCGTCCCGAGTGAGTTAAGCTACTGAGTAATGAAACGGCGACGTTTGGCCAACTGGAGGGTCAGATGCTTTGGGACATGCAATTATGTGTGTGAGAGAGGGGGGGTGGGGGGGGGGGGGGGAGAGAGGAGGAGAGAGAGAAGCCTTGTCATCCCTTTTTGCTGCTGTTTAGTTTAGGTGACATACTTGTTTGTTCAAGACTAAACAAAAAACACAAACGCCCATCATATCATTTGTGGCCAATTTTCAAGTGAATTTCTCACTTTTCATCAGGCCGTATCTATACTTGTTTATTTTGTCATTTATTCATAGCAGTTATCATGCTTGAGAAAACCAGACATGCGACTGAAATATGTTCAGTAAAAGGAAAATTATTTTATACTGAACTGGCATAATTGTCTCTAAAATGTGAATTTTAAAATGTGATGAATGCTCATAGGTGTTTTTTTTTTTTAATCAGGCAGGTTTTTTTTATGCATATTATTTCAAGTTTTGTTCCTGTCCCAGCAAATGTTTGGTCATCTTTTCATTTGGGGGGGGGGGGGGGGGGGGATTGTTTCTTTTAGTGGGGCTGTACCTTGCCCTTCATGTAGGACCATAATTGTTCTTTTAGTGGGGCTGTACCTAGTACCTTGCCCTTCATGTAGGACCATAATTGTTCTTTTAGTGGGGCTGTACCTTGCCCTTCATGTAGGACCATAATTGTTCTTTTAGTGGGGCTGTACCTTGCCCTTCATGTAGGACCATAATTGTTTTTAATTCAACGCCTTAGAGTCAAAATGGACCATCTCCAGATTCTCCATCGACTTGATATTGGACTTATGCGAAAAGTAATAACTTGTATTAAAAAAGACTGCAAATAATGTAAAATGGGGATTGTGCTATTTATGTTTCTTCAGTCTTGTATAAATAATTTATTAGTTTTCGTATCAAGTTCCATAATATTAATAAGTCAATGGACTATCTGGAGACCGTTTTGACTCTAGGCATTGCATTGATTCTAGGCGTTGGTATTGTTAACGTTGCTGTAACCTCTGCAAAAGCTGGTTCATGTTTTCACCGCTGTCTGTTCCTGACTGACTGTATGTATGTAATGTTACCTCAGCATTTGAACGGAGGCTCAAATTTTGCCTGTGGATTGGAAGCTCATAGATGAAGATTAAGTTTGAAGATGAAGGTCATTGGTCAAAGGTCAAGGTCACTGGATAAAAAAAAATGCTGCCGTACTGCTGGTTGATCTAGCGTTTTCACTCTAGTTATGTTTTAGTTTTTCAATTGAAGAGTAGAACTGTTAAAAGAAACGGCTGGCATGAAATTAAATCGAACTTGGTGGGAAATTAGGTCATCTCCTAAGAATGATTGTCGTAGCTGTTTGTTGAAGTTTGTCAATATTTCTGTTATTGGGATTTTCTCTCCTTTAGATAAGCAGCATAACTGGTAATGAACAGATTTTAGTATTTTGTATTATTATGAAAGGCTAGGGTATAATTACAAACAGATTTTACTAAAATGTGAAAGTATGTCATTTAACCCTTTCACCGCCAAAGTCACATTTTAGCACCACAGTGATTTAAACACCTATGTCACTAAAAGGCATCAAATTGGGGTCTATTACCCAAAGACCCTATTGTCTTAGTTTGGGGAAGTAAGGATAGACCTTATTTTATATATGTCACAGAAGAATCCCCAATACTGCAGGTGGATTTTGATGGAATTTTTTGGCTGAAATATGGCTGGCGGTGAAAAGGTTAAAGAACTTCCTCGTAATTTGGACATCAGTGGTGACTGTCGCTGGGATACAGGCCACTTGCAACGTGTTGTACCTTTCAGCTGGCTGTGGGTCAGGTCAGGTCAGGTCAGGACAACTACCATACTTTGTTTACTACAAGGCCCACCTTATTACACGGTCCAACTACACAAAATGAAAAGACCGGGGTCTAGGGGTAATGTCCCCCAGCAGCTGAAGAAATGTTTTTTATTTATGAAGGTATTTTAGTTTGCTTTTTTCCCACAATTTATACAAATGCTTAAAGTGTTTGAAAAATACAGTAGACAACACAAAGATCTTGTTTGACAAATTTAAAGAAAAAAGGAATTTCCTTTTCTGGTAAAATTCAAAAACAGGAAATCCTTGTATAACAAGCCAAAGTTGCAAACCATGTTGTTATAAGGAGCACTCCCAAAATTATGCACAAAATTCAGATTTTGTTATTAAATTTTCTTACTATAATAATTTTCAATCGTATCATAAAGCGCAGGAGTCTCAGTTTGAGAAAAAGTATCGCCTTATAGTCCGAAAAATATGGCAGGCCTCGCGGCCTCTCAAGTGGCCCGTCTCTTGCTTGTTCTTCTTCTTCGTTTTCGCTCAGACAGTTTCCTGTCATGAATGAGCGTGGGATGCCATTATGCGCCTAAATAAGAAATAGTTAGGCCCAGCATGTCCGACTTTGGCTGAAGAAATCTCTGTAAGAACTTATAGAAAAAAGGCTAGAGAATGGACCAGTGAGATAGAAAGATAGCAGATGACAGTAAGCAAAGGGAAAAGGCAAGAGTCAAAGAGAATGACAGAATTAGAGGAAGTTACAAGCACAGAACTTCCAGAAGGTGGGGAAACTATTTGTACGGCTGTGACAGTTTTAGAAGACTAATCAGTCATACTGATATTTTAATTTACTAAATTTTGGGTCTTTGTTCAAGAGGTTTTTTAAATTGTTAGCATTAGGTGCGTTCCAATAGTTATTTACTGTTGCTGAAAAAGTGTCTCCTGATGTTAGTTCTATTGTAAAGCCACCCTTAGCTGGCTGAACCGATGTTATTTACTGTTGCTGAAAAAGTGTCTCCTATGACATTATTTTGTATGTGTATATGACATGTTATTTTGTACGTGTATATGACATATTATTTTGTACGTGTATATGACATGTTATTTTGTACGTGTATATGACATTATTTTGTATGTGTATATGACATGTTATTTTGTACGTGTATATGACATATTATTTTGTACGTGTATATGACATGTTATTTTGTGCACACTGGACAAAGGAAATGGTAAGTATGGGGGATAGGATGGGTGGGGTGGGAAGGAGGGGGGTAGCCTTTTTTTCTTCTTTTTTTTGCGGGGTGGGGTAGGAGGGCTGTTAGGGGAGGGGTACTGGAGGTCGCGAGGGGGGTGGAGGTAAGGACCAATGCCCGAGGAGGGCAATGGATCCCGCCTTTGTGTAAACATTGAAGCAGCGCTCTCTTGCACCCGCCGTTAGTGCATCTGCGTGCCGAAGCTTCCCACTCCTTGCCCCTCACCTAGGCTAGCTAGATGGAGAGGTAGGTAGGCAGAGGGGGTTGTTTTGCTTTATTTTGGGGTTTTTTGTTTTGTTAGGCTTGGAGGGGGTAGAGACTACCCCCCTCTCTCATGTAGAATAGGTAGAAGATAGGTTAGGCAGCTTCAGATTGCAGCAGGCCCTGGTCATTGACACGTATTGACAGTGATTTGACCCCTCATTTTGTGCAGCAAGGGATCATCTGACTGATGAAGTCTGCATTGGAATTTGTCTAATACCACACACATTATTGGCCCATTGTTCTGGAAATTGACCCATCCTTTTCTGTAATCAAAGGTCATATGGCCCGTGGAGTTTGAAAACAATCTGAAGCTCTGGTTAGGCTAGATGATAGGTAGGTAGGTAGGTGTTTTGTTGTTCGGTTTGGAAGGGAGGGGGGTGGTGGTAGTTGAGTTGCATGCAACTCGTGGTACTCTACTACCCCCCCTCTTGTTTAGAGTAGGCAGACAACAGACTGTTTACTATACTCTTTTCGAGTAGTATTATACTCAATTTGGACCTCTACTACTCTACAAAACTGAAAAATAATGCTCTAATTACTTATTTTCAGTGAACATCGTTTTATGGTTTAACCCTTTTGCTGCCAGCCATTTTCATCCCAAAAATACTATTAAACGTAACTGGGTAGAGAAAATAAAATATCTGCAATATTGCGAATTCCTCTGTGACATAATATAACATTAGCCCTATCCCTACCTCCCAAAATTAAGAAAACAGGGTCTTTGGATAACAGGCCCTGATTTGATGCCTTTTAGTGACATGGGTGTTTTAAATCATTGTGGTGCTAAAATGCGACATTGGCGGTGAAAGGGTTAATGAATAAAACTACACATTTTGCACCAAAAACTACGCGTTTCAGCTAATCCAGACTACTCAAGACTTGTGTAGGGGGTTAAAACAGGTCTGAGACGAGGGTGGTGGGTAGGTAGGTAGGTTAGTAATGCAGCCAAGGGATTAGTTGCCTTTCCCAGGCACCAGTTGCATTAAAGTCATCTTGGCCAACAGTTCGGCTTAGTTTGTGTTCACGTAATTACAAAAAGGGAAAAGGCAGAATCAAATAGACAGATTAGAGGAAGTTGCAAGCACAGAAGGGCGGAAACTATTTATGCAAAAAGACCCCCTGTATCCCCAGGGGGGGACTCCAAAGCAAGACTAAGCAGATGCAGAGAACTCCGACTTGGGGGAGATTGTTGAAGAAATTTTAGAATTTATTACTTTGTATGCCATGGATTGTTTTCATTAAACTGATGGTTTTATAAATCAATAACGAGTTGAGTAATTTGTAGACCTCTGTGTGTGTGTGTCAATTACATGTGCTTTTATGTTAATTTACAAATGTCTCTTCTGTTAGGTTATAGCAATGTCTTATTTTGTCTTCATCTTTATGTGCATGCCGAAAAACAAATTTCTTCGCTTGTTTGGAGACAGATCGTTGTTCATTTTCTTTCTATAAATTGTTTGTCAACAAAGAAAAAATCTTCCACTACACCACACAGGCTTCACACTCTGATGCGAAAACTAATATATATCACTTATAATCAGAAAAATTAAATGGGGGAAAAAAAATATAGTTACCCTTCTTGATGGCTTTCTTAAAAGAGAAAAACTAAATAGCTAGATTTTAAAATGAAATAAAGATTGCCTGGTGCGAGACTGGAACCTGGCTCCTTCAAGTCCTCGCCTCGGGGGGTCTTGTATATAGTTCCCTAACCTTCTGGAAGTTCTGTGCTTGTAACTTCCTCTAATCGGTCACTCTGACTCTTCCCTTTGCTTGCTGTCATCTACTATCTTTCTGCCTTACTGGTCCATTCTTCTGGCTTTTTTTCAAGAAACTCTTATAAAAAGATTTCCTCCAGCTGAAGTCAGACTTGCTATGCCTATCTTTTAGTTAGGCGCATAACCGCAGCATTATGCATCCGCACTCATAATTGACAGGAAACTGAGCGATCGATGAAGGAGAAGCTCAGGACTTCAAGTGGTTGTTTTTCAGTATAGCTGAATTTTTCTTATCCCACCTATGCAATTCATTTTACCGTTTTCCAGTACAGCTGAATTTTTCCTATTTTACACATTTTATTTTCCAGTATCGCACAAATTTCATAACATTAAAGACCCACCACATCACGTGTGGAAATCAGCGTTTTCAATGTTTTCCATCTCTCGCTGGTAATGCATCTTATTTTGGCCAGGTGTGACTCCCATACAAATTCCCCCCCATATTCACAAACGAGACTTTGAAGAGCAGCCTCGTTTGCATATGGGGGGATTTGTATGTGGGTCACACCTAGCCACAAAAAAACCCAAGGGACTTAATTTCGTGGTGGGGGGGGTTTTTTTTGCTGGGTCAGTGTGTCTTTAAAGAAGAACAAAGCCTACCCAATTACAAAACAAAGAATGAAATAAATGTACAACAAAATATAATGACGGTGTGTTGCCATCCAAAGACCCTATTTTGCTTAATTTTGTGAGGTAAGGATAGACACGTTACTCGATGGCTTGTACCCACGATTGTCGTCATATCCTCGGCCACAAGGAGCGCTCCATAGTATGTGGTAGACCGCCATCTTAGTCAGTAACTTTTGTTTGAAAAATGACCAGATCGATGCTGTTTACACGTTTTAAATTCTGATCGCTTCTCGGCCTTTTGGCTAAGACAGTGATTCAGGAACATAATTTTTTGTTTATACCATGGTTGGTTTGTTCAGCCCGTCATACATGGCGAAAGCCGATACTACCACACGTTAAACTGAACTTCCATTTTGTTTACACACAAATCTGACTAAGATGGCGACACTTTCGTTGGAAAGGTCGAGATGCGCACGCAGGTGGGCGGGAGCCATACATGTTCACAGGGGAATCCCCAATATTGCAGGCAGATTTTTTTGTTCTATCCAGGTAAGTTTTTATGAAAAGTTTAGGCCTGAAAAATGGCTGGCGGTGAAAGGGTTAATGGGGGCGAAAGGAGAAAGACAGGAGCTCATTACCATAAGGAAACTCAATGTGCATCAACAGAAAATCCAGTAGTAAAATTGTCTTGATTGCATTCCTGCAAATGCAGTAAACGCTTTCTATCACAAATGTGCTTCTTGCACAACAAACATATGCGTTTGCAGACAGCGTTTGTGTTTCCATACATAAGTTGTTGTACCCTGGCTAAAACACTACAGGGATCATCCCAACCAGCCGATACCGTTATAAGACCCCCCATTATAAGACTCCCTACCACTTAAGACCTACCTCTCTGAGACCTTGCCCTTCTTTGTAAATATTAAAAAAATTACATCCCTTATAAGACTCCCTTTCCATTTTGACTTGGTGAGTGGAGGTTTTACGTCTTCATGGCGGAAAAAGCCCCCAGGGACAAAGTTGTTCTGGTGCTGGGTCGATGCATTTAAGACCTCATTGTGGATGATTTCTGAAGGTCTTGTTGTAAGGGAGGTTCCACTGCACTACCCTAGTGCCTCCCTGCTAACGACAAGCTTCAGGCGGCACCTACTCACATGGGTGCTTCTTCTTCTTCGTTCGCTCAGTTTCCTGTCACATGAGCGTAGATGCACCATGATCGGCCGTTATGCGCCTAACTAAGAAATATTTAGTTAGGCCCAGCATGTCCGACATTCGGCTGAGAAAAAAAATCTGGATAAGGAATTTCTATAGAAAAAAGGCAGGTGGAGAATGAACCAGTGAGATAGAAAGATAGCAGCTGACAGTAAGCAAGGGAAAAAGGCAGAGTCAAAGAGAGAGGCAGATTAGAGGAAGTTACAAGCACAGAAATTCCAGAAGGTGGGGGAATTATTCTTACGAAAGACAACCTCGTTATCCCCACGGGGGGAGACGGGTGCAACTACACAAAATTAAAAAACCTGAAAGGGCCAGGGTCCAGGTGGTAATGTCTGAGAAGAAAAAAATGATTTATTAAAGTATTTTAGCTTGCTTTTTTCCACAATTTTTACAAATGCTTATTTTTAAAAGTGCTTAAAAAAATACAGTAGACACACAAAGAACTTGTTTGACAAATTTAAAAAAAAAAGAAGAAGGAAATTCCTTTTCTGGTAAAATTCTAAAAACAGGAAACCCGGGTATACCAGGAACCTAATTTGGGTTTACAGGGGGATTTTCCTTCTCACTCTGCACTAGGCCTAACGTTCTGAACGTGTAGTCTTTCGGATGAGACGAAAAACCGAGATCCCGTGTGCCCTTGCACGTAGCACACATTAAACCCAGTGGCAAAAAAAAAAGTTGTCTTTCGGTCAAAATGTACCCCCACTCCCTTCCTTCCTCATTCATCAATCACACAAAAAGAGCATGGAAAAAAAAAAAAAATGGCGAGCGCATATGGCTCTGCAGTTGCGCTCTCCAGGTGGGAGCAAAACCCGAATTTCACAGAGACGCCTCTGTGACTATAAAAGTACCTAATACTAAACATAAAAAGTTGCACAAACGTAAACAGTAACGGCAGTGAATAAAACGGATCCTATCCTATTGCCTCCCTGTTGACAACAAGCTTCAGGCTGGGCACCTACCGTAAAAACTGGACTATAAACGACAAAACATTTGGTATTTATTCACATAAAATCCGCACCAGTTTTATAAGCCGCAGAGAAAATGTTATGTATGTGCACAAACCAACACAAATAAAGAAATTCTCCTATCAGAACATAAGTATTTAATGTTCTCGGACACTTTAAACATGAGATTTGAATTCATAGATTGCCAAAACCAGTTTTGAATCTGAAGAAGCTCAAAATAGGATGACGAATGTGAACAGAAACAGATTTAAACCCTTTCAAAGGCCAGCCGTCCTTGAGCCAAAACTTTCCATTAAACTTAACTGCCTAGAGAAAAGATTTTGTCTGTCAATATTTTGTGGGATTTATCTGTGACACATTTAGCATAGCGTCAAACCTTGCTGCCCCAATTTAGGAAACACAATATCATTAAATTAACAGACCCTGATTTTCAAGGCGGTTCAATGACATGGATGTTGAATCATTGTGATGCGACATTGGGCGGTGAAAGGGTTAATCATACTGATAAATGTTAGAACGGGTGGAAAAAATCCACAGATAGGCAGCACAAGTCTATAACGCAGGCATGGTAGTTGGGGCAAAGTGGTTTTCAAGGAAAATGGCCGGGGGTCCAATGGGGCCGAAGAAAATTCAATAAAATTCAATGAGAGTGAAATTTTCACTTCTTTTTTTTATGCCATTTCAATGCATTTTTTTTAATTATTTTGTTTTTCAAACTGTTTTGCGGAGGTCTACCATGCCTGATAAGTCCAAAGTTGAGGGGAAAAAAGTAGCGGCTTACAGTCCGCATTTTACTCAACGTTAAATAAAACGGCGCTACCCTGGCCTCCCTGTTAACTGCTGCCGGCGTTGGCACGACTCTCTGAGGAAGCGGCGGAGGCAGTCTCCTGCAGGGACTCTGCCATGAGCAGCTTGGCGATGCTCTGCGAGGAGAACTCGCTGATGGAGCGGCAGTGCTGGTCGATCTGGTTGGCCACCAGGAGGCAGTCCAGACGGGGCGGGGGCTGCAGGGGCTTGAACAGCTTGTTGATGTCCTCCTCCGGGAGAGGAGGCT
>CM065689.1:3897466-3936068 GCA_017654935.2 Phymorhynchus buccinoides
CTTGATGGTTTGCCATTTATTCAATCACAATGTTGGTTCATAATTTCATATTGCAATTGATGATGTTACAATTGTCAGTTTAGTTTTCTGTATGCGGTTACCAATTCTTTTCCCTTTGTTGTTTTCAATGCTAACGGCATTACATTGTTGCTAAAATGTGTTCATCATATTCATCACAGGTCGACCAGAGTCATCAACACTAACCTGCTTATGTAATCACATTCATCACCTTTTCCTTGTGCGTGTAGCTTAATGTTTTGTTTTTCTTTTCTGTCTGGTATATTCCAGGTTGGTGTTTTGTACGAAATTAAAAAAATGTGGAAACGTTGACACGGTCTGGGAGTGTGGCAAAGGAAGAGAGATTGTCTCCCCTCACCCTGTCTCTCCCTGTGGCTGCTTGCGTGCTTTCAGATCCATCCAACTTTCGTCAATTCGCTTGGTAATAAGAAATAACTCGCACTACAGAGATGTTGAAACTATGATGACGTTTATTCATACAAAGCCATGAGTCATTTGGCAATAACGTTACACTACAACTACTCTGACGTTGCCGACGGCGTAAACAATGTCGACGTTGACAAAGGCGGTAAAATACTGCAATGAACAAAACACAATAGCAAAACTATGAGAACTAAGGCAATAAGCGTTGTGCCACAACATCATCAAACAATTTCATCAACAGTAAACAACGACATCAAAACACATTCCAAAAACGAACAAATGCGTAAACATCATTAGGAACATGTGAACTACCATAGACCATTACATATAAGCCCAAACTTCAGCCACGGAAAACATTGGCCCATGAAAACCCCTTTAACTGGGCACACAACTTCTCCTCAACATTGAACCCAATTAAAACTCCCTTGATAACTACACAAAGGGAAATAAATCCCAACATCTAAGAACATCAATGAGCGACTTTAGATATTATTTCGCAAAAGAACTTGACTACAAAGCAAAGGATTATTAATAACAAAATAATCATATCAAGACAACCCGTAACTAGCCTAGCATTGGACTTGAAAAACATAAAAACTGGCAAGTACAGCATACATGTTGGAAACAATTAAACTTGCTTTAACTGAACTAGACAATTTATTCCAATAAATCTAAATTGATTTGACTACAATTGCAAAGGAAAAATTGGGCAGAAGCTCCCGCCTCATATGACGGAAACCACAACTAATAAATCGATTTATCAACTTCGAGAAACGAAAAGCGAAGTCTTCTTACAATTATTCATCGTTCAAAACAATAAACGTCTACCGAAAAAGGACATCAAACCCCGATCGTTCTCAGTAACGATATTACACAGAGCATATCAGCGAAATATGAGAACCTTTCTGAATCAAAGCGAGCAATTGACATGTTCATTATTAATGCAAACCCAAAATAATCATATCACATAATAAAGCATATTTTGAACCATGAAAAATACATCAAACATTCAATATAATATAAAAGAAATGTAAAAAACATGCCTAAATTTACCTTATGGCCGAACGAACTGGAAGAAATCTTTGAAGCACAACAGAGCACTTTCTAGAAAACTTTAGGTATTTAGAAAACAACGTTAAACTAGATCTACATGGAACACTATAAAAGAAACAGCAAGTTACAAACCACGACAGAAACTGGCGGATAATGCAAGACTAACTAAAGCTAACCCTGCCAAACAGTTACAATGTGCTCAGCTGAAAAGATGATGTAGTAACTGTGATGTAAATGTAAATATACGTCAAGGATATGACGCCAAAAGTACAATGACGTAGATTGTTGTATTGATAAGTAAAATTGCATGGAGAACACGACCAGCAAACAAACACAGGCCTTAAACAACACACATCAGTCCAGTTACGTCAATGAAAGTCAGTCATATGATTAGTCATGAATCGTCGGTCAAGTCAATACACCGCACACACAGAGGCCACAACAAAAGGATCCACACACACACGAACATCCTGACAAACACACTGACACACACACAAAAAAACTTATGCACGCAACTAAGCAAAACAATAATACGCGCATGCAAAACACACTAGTGGAACCCAACATGGGCAAGACTGCGAGACAAAATACACTGCCACATCGGCAGTTACACTCCCACCTTAAATCATGACCCTATGATTTACAATTACAGGTAACAACAGGAAGACTACAAAAATCCTGAACTTCCACAACAAAGTGTAACAACTACTTCCAAAAAAGAACTAACAAGGATTATCACCAAAGAACACCTCGCACCTTTACGGCCTGCACAGACCAATACATCATTTGAAAACAATACTTTCTACCCCAAAAGACATTATTTGCACCTACAATCTTATACCATAATAAGATTGAACTTGAACTTCACAAGGTTATCCTGATGAGAGTTCACTTTACACTATCGAGCGCACATCCTAGAGATAAAGTTTGTTTTACCATTACACGTTCCAAAGAGAATTACTTCAACGTACAAATTTATCCTGGTGAGAACTCACTTGAAACTATCGAGCCACACCCTTGAGACAAAGTTTGAATTAAAGTACATAATCTCATACCTCAATGAAGAACCTTTAATCTCATAACCTAATGAGATTACTTTCTTGAAAATTTAATCTCATAACCTGATGACTTTGACCTTGAGTCGTTTAATCTCATAACCTAATGAGATCTCCTTTTAACATATACCACGTAATCTCATACCTTAATGAGATATGCTTCTAATGTTTAATCTCATAATCTGAAGAGATTTACCTTGAACATTTATCTCATATCCTACTGAGATTTACTTTAAACACACAACGTTTAAATTTAAAATCTAAAGAGATTTACTTTGAACATAGAACGTTTAAAATCTCCAAACCCACAAGAGATTTACTTTGCACACACACACACACACAAAATTCATCAAGAACCTTTGACCAAATCCGAGTAAAAACACACATTCTCACACTCTAATGAAAATGACTTTAAAACACACTAATCCGCCATTCTGGTGAACTTTCAACAAACAACACCACGATTTGCGCTGTCCAGCCAACACACTTATATGCAGTAGCACTATACCAAACGTTATGCTATTGTACACACTAATCTGAAAAAACAGATACACTTGCTGGCACTCAAAAAATCCCAAACAATTGAGGTGACCACCTAAACTTGCCGGCTCGAAGCACCAACTCAAAAGTCTGCATACATTCAAAACACTTGAACATGACAGCTCGAAGCAACCAACTCAAGAGTCCATACATATCCAACTGCTTTAAGAGTTTGAAAAAATTGACATCCTACAATGCAATGACATTGTGTATGAAAATCCTTCATGAATGTCAATAATTAACCAGTACTGTGAATCATGGAGTTACACATTTAATCAACCATGCTAACGAGTACTGATAGTTTGTGCACAGGGCGGATGAGACAGACTGGAGCTGTGGTGGGACGTCCATGCTTGTCCAGGGTGGAGGTCGACATCAGGAGACGCACGCTTCTCACCAGGCCGTCGTCGCTTGGAAAGACTTCGGTGACACGTGCCATCTTCCAATCGTTGCGGCACACATTCAGGTCGTGCAGAACGACAACATCCCCGACAATGACGTTCTGCTGAGGACGCTGCCATTTGCGCCGTTGCTGCAACGTCGTTAGGTACTCCTTCCTCCAACTCTGCCAGAACTCCTCAGCCAGCCGCTGCACGCATCGCCACCGCTTCCTCACGTAGAGGTCTGCGTCTTCAAAAACCCCTGGAGGCGGAAGGATGCCCGAATGCTTCATGGTCAGGATGTGGTTGGGGGTCAGGGGTCTTGGTCCATCAGGAGATTCCAGCGATTCCACTGCCAAAGGACGACTGTTGATGATCGCCATGGCTTCGTACAAGAATGTACGCAGAGACGAAGTAGTGAGGCGATGACCCGACTTTTGCAGCAGCCCGTTTAGCACACTGCGAATGGTGCGGATTTGACGCTCCCAGACACCACCCATGTGACTCGATGCAGGAGGGTTGAACTTGAATTCGCAATTCTCTTCCAGCATTCTCTCGATGACGATGTCAGAGTTCATTTCTTTCCATGCCAGCTTGAGCTCGTTGCAGGCACCAACAAAGTTCGTTCCTCGATCGCAGCGAATCAGGCGGATGCTGCCCCGAATGGCAATGACGTTGCGGAGACCGTTGATGAACGAATCTGTCGACATGTCGTCCAGAACTTCGATATGAACAGCTCTGGAGGACAAACAGGTGATGATCAGCCCATAACGCTTTGTCTCCTTGCGTCCGTCCTTGACGTAGAATGGGCCGAAACAATCCAGACCACAGTAGGTGAACGGTGCCGAAGCTTCAACTCTGTCCACTGGCAGGTCCGACATCATTTGCCCCTGAGGCTGACCACGGAGACGAAGGCAAGCAACGCAGCACCGTATGATCGAGGACACAATGTGACGAATGCCCAAGATCCAGTATCCAGTGGCTCTGATCTCGTTGATAGTAGTAGTACGGCCTTGATGAGCAACCTTGTGGTGGCACTTCCGAGCTATGAGCAGAGAGAAGTGGCTGTCGCGTGGCAGCACTGCAGGATACTTGCACTCGTAGTCCTCTGAAGACTTGCCCAACCTGCCTCCCACTCGTAAGACACCATCCTCGCCTGTGAAGCAATTCAACTGCTTCAGCGAGTTGCGCAGGGAAGCAGAAGGACGGGACAACTCCTCTCGTTGCACGCAGGCTATCCACTTCTTCTCAGCAATTCGGTAAGATTCCAGCTTCGACAGAGTCGCTCCTTTCTTCGCCGAGCAGCGTCGTATGATCACAGCGATCCCTCTCAGCAGTGATGATTTGTCCGAGAACCGTTTCGCCCTTTCATCGAAGCTAGTGAAGGACACCTCCGTAGTATCAGTAGCCTTACAGACCTTCACCTCAACGTCATGCTCTGGAATTTCGAAGTACTCCGCTTTGCAGTAAACTTGAGGCTGCAAGAGAAACTCCGGTCCCAGAAGCCAACTTGAGGAGACGATGCCGTCCACCGTTAGACCACGAGACGCATGATCAGCTGGGTTCTCTTCAGACGCAACATAGTTCCACTGACTAGCCTTCTCAAACTGAAGAATCTCATGCACTCTGTTGGCAACGAAGATGTGAAACCGCTTTGTTTCGTTGTGTAGGTACGCCAGAACAATCTGAGAGTCTGTCCAGAAGAAATGCTGAATGTCGTCGTAATCCAACTCTTCCTGCAGAAACCTGGCTATCTTCACTGACAGTACGGCCGCTTGTAGTTCGAGGCGAGGGACAGTGACAGGACGAAGTGGAGTTACACGACCTTTGGCCATGACCAGAGTGCAGTGAACGTTGTTTCCGGAATCCATGAATCTCAAGTAAGAACATTGTCCGTACCCTATCGTAGACGCGTCGGAGAAATGATGCAGTTCCACAGCCACAACCGAACCGAAATCCAAGGGCAGGTAGTTCCTAGGTATCTGAATCAGACCTATGTTCAGCAGATCAGCCAGCCACGAACTCCAGCGCACCTCAAGTCGTTCAGGCAACGGGTCGTCCCAGCCAAGGTGATCACGACACATCTCTTGCAGAATCAGCTTCCCAAGTAGCACGAATGGAGCCAAGAATCCCAGAGGGTCGTACAGAGAAGCTACAGTAGAGAGAACTCCTCTTCTCGAGAATGAACTAGACTTGAGGTCACTGTTGAACCCAAGGGTGTCATTGTCTGTGTTCCACTGCAGTCCTAGTGTCCGTTCAACTGCAGGAATATGACTTGGGGCAGACAAGTCAGTAGACTTGGATGAGCTGACTTCAGAATCAGGGAAGTGTGACAGCATTTCTTCGGAATTGGACACAATCTTGTGCAGTCTCAGATTCCCTCGTGAGCAGATTTCTCTGGCCTTGGTGAGAACTTCGACGGCTTCCTTGACTGTGTCTTTAGCCTTGAGTCCGTCATCCACGTAGAAGTCCCGCTGCAAGAAAGCAGACGCGTCTGGACAGACCGCAGCATTATCCTTGGCCACTTGCTTCAAGCCGAAGTTCGCGCATCCCGGTGACGAAGTAGCTCCAAAGATGTGGACTTTCATCCGGTAGTCCACCAACGGCTTGCTGACATCTCCGTTCTCCCACCATAGGAACCGGAGGTAGTCACGATGAGGTTTGGTGACGTGAAACTGGTGGTACATCTTCTCGATGTCGCAGGCGAAGGCAATGGGGCCCTTCCGAAAGCGACACAGCACACCGACGAGAGAACTAATGAGGTCAGGTCCCTGAAGCAGCAGATCATTCAGGCAGGTACCAAGGTGCCGTGCACTACAGTCGAATACGACTCGAATCTTTCCAGGCTTCTTCGGGTTGTAGACGCCGTGATGTGGAATGTACCAGCGCGTACTTGTCTCGACCTCCTCCTCAGGCACACGTTCAGCGTCACCTCGATCCAAGATCACGTTCATGAATTTGACATAGTCACTGAAATAGTCCGGCCTTCGCTCAAATTGACGCTTCAACCCGAGCACACGCTTCATTGCGACGTTCCTGTTGTCCGGAAGAGATGGACTCTCAGGACGAAAGGGAAGAGGCATTTCGTAGTGTCCCGCTTCATTAATGAACACATTGTCCTCCACAATCTTCAGGAACTTCATATCATCTTGCGACATCACACCTGACTCAACATCAACAAAGTCTCTTTCCAGGGCATGCAACAAATCAGTGGCGGAGGCTTCCTCGACATGCGACCTGTACACGAAAGCCACTCTCTCGTCCTCTCTGCTGGTCTGTTGCAAGGCGACGTGGTGAGATGATCCCACAGCATCGAAGGCGACAGGTTGTGACGACTTTCCCACCACCGACCAGCCTAGCTTGGTTTCCACGCCGTAAGGCAGTCCGGGAATCACGCTAATCGGCATGAGAGCCTCGGGACAGTCAAAGCCAATCAGTAGACCGGCGACGCAATCCGGCAGCAAGGGACTCAGGCTCGAAGACAAGCGTCTCAGGTGAGGATGCTCAGCAACGGTATCTGGGGTCGGAATGTGAGACGTGTGGAGTGTCAGGAACTCTCTGGAGTATGCTGGAGGCAAGCTGACCCATTCACTGGAGAAGATCGATCTGACACGCAGTCCGGAGTACTTCCTGCAAGGAACAAGAGCGTCGTTGTCGGTCAAGGTGGTGAGCTTCAGGGTAGCCTCCCGTGACGAAGCTCCGACGTTCTCGACAACTGTAGTCACAGCGAAGGTGGCGTCAGACATGGTGTCCAGCAACGCATAGGTGAGTACTTCTTTTTCGGGGTTGTCGATACATGACATGTAGACTGGAACAATCATTGCAGTGAGCGAACTATCACCATCCGACTGAGACCGATGTGACGTAGCGACCACCACAGGATTGGATGACGTTTGATGACCACTGACGTTCACTGCTGTAGACTGCCTAGAGTTACTGCCGTTGCCCCTTCTGGCAACGAACGTCGACACGAAGTCGTTGTCGTGCAGACACGTAGGATGCTTCTTGCCACAGGTAGTGCACGTTACTCTCTGGGAACACTGTCGAGATCGATGTTCAGTTGTCAACAGGCACCCGAAACACAGTCCTTTCTTGAGTACAAAGTCTCTCCTCTCCTTGATTGGTTTCTTTTGAAAGCTACGGCACTCTGCTATTCCATGCTTGGTGTAACCGCAGAAATCGCACGTTGCTTCCATAGATTCGGACGTGGTAACCAGCGAGACCTTCTTGCTAGGTGGCGCAGACATACGAAGGACAGGCTTGGCAGCTGAAGAGGTGGCAGGAGTAGCGATTCCGAAGACTGGGTCGTTCGTGATCTCGGCCTCCAGCGTGACAAAGGTCACCAACTCCTCGAAGGTTGGGTAGCGCTTCTTGTAGAGTTTTGTGTTCACCACACTCCTACTCCACCGATGTGTCATCCAATCTGGCAGCTTTTCGACAATGCGCTTCAAGTAGTGGGCATCGTTCAGGATTTCGAGCCCACCCACCTCCTTCGCTGCTATGGCACACTGCTGCAAAAAGTCCGACAAGCAACGCAGGGCAACACCGTCCTTGTTCTTGACTATTGGCCACTCGTCGAGCTTGGTGCGGAAAGCTGTAGAAATCACATACGAATTCCCGAACCTCTGTTCTAGCACGGTCATGGCTTGTTCGTAGGCCCTAGTGTCCCTCAAGAGGAAAAACCCGCTCACTGCCTCCTTGGCTGGACCACTGACATATCTCTGAAGGTACAGAAGCTTCTCGCTGGCGTGAATGTTCTGCCGCTCAATGAGGAAGGAGAACGAGGACTTCCAGGTCGGATACAGCAGAGGGTCGCCGGAGAAGATGCAGGGCTCTTGTAGAGGCAGCCGGTTCAGCGTCAGTGCGTCCGCGAGAGTCTTGGTCACGGATTCCAAGTATGAGTCATGGAGCAAGGTACTCGAATGGAACAAACTGGGCTGTGGCGAAGACAGGCTTCCAACGTGAACGTGAGAGTCGCTCATAGGGACGGCAGTGAAGTCGACACCAGTAGAGGCAGCGCGAGGTCCGCCAATCCGTAACGACTCTGGGCTGACATGCCGATTGAGTCCAGGCACCCCTGGTGTGAAGAGGTTAGCTTGGGGACGTAGACGAGGGTCTAAGACGAATGAATCGGAGGGGATGCCGGAACGTAGACCATTCGCGTCCTTGTGACCAGGTAGCTGCTGTCCATAGATGCTGAACCGATCAGCACCCATCACGACGCCTGAATCAGTTGGGGCTGACCTAAACAAGCCCACCCTAGAAGTTGAGGGGTGTGTAGAGGGCTCGTCGATGTGACGACGCTCACCCGACGACAGGAAAGGCAGTGTGGACATAATGGGCTGGTGCATGGACGCCGTGGCCTGCACAGCAGCGCTTGAACTGTAGGCCGCTCCAGCAGTGACGTTGAAAGTCGTGGACACCACTGCTGGTCCGACGGAAGATCCGTAGACGGTCCTGGGAAGCGACGTAGTGACGGCAGAGAATACGGCGCCTTGGCTGTCACTGAAGCTCGGCGACATAGAGACGACAGCGGAGGCAGCGCTCGATGAGACAAGTCCATCTGTCGACGATGTAGGGACAGCGGAGGGGGCAGCAGTTGTGGTCCTCGCACCCGTTGACACCAGGGCAGCAGTTGAGGGGCCCGTGCCAGCCGACGTCGTGTGTTGATCGGCTCTGGTATCCAAGGGAGAGGTGGTCATGTAGCTAACGTATTGCCTAGCTGACTCATGGCTAACTACGGGATTAGCGAACTTAGGATAGGCGAGAGGTCCACCGGGTTGGTAGTCTAAGAGACTAAGAAGTGGAAGTTCAGGAGGATTGCTTGATTGTTCATAGCTTTCCAGCACATCTATCGTGGCTTTCTGCTCGGCGATTTGCGTTCTCAATTCGAGTTCAGCTAATTGTCGCTGCCTTTCTCTCTTCTTTCTTTCTTCCTTGGCTTGCTCAGCTCGCTCTTCTTCATCCGCAGCTTCAATCTCTCTATACATTTCATGTGCCAAACTCTGGCCCTTTGCCCTGGCGACAAGAGCTGCGGCGGTAGCTTTAGCTAGAATTTTGACGGAGGTATTAGATCTCGAGGAATTGACATCAGAGCGAGTGTGGACTCTGGAAGCGGCTTTGGAATGCTTCGACGTCTGACTATGCGCTGGTCTTGAGCATCTTGATCTCATGGAGTCTGCCTTTTCTGCAGTGGCTGTCACTAGCTGTGAGATGGCATTGAAAACTGCTGCCTGAGTTTCTGCTAGGCTTACAGCGACTGTCTCATTTGACTCGAGCTCTTGAAGGTCAGATTCACACTTGGAGAGACTAGCGAACTTCGACGAGATCTGTTCTCTGTGGTGTAGCAGGACCTCTCGTATTCTATCTTCCTTCCTGAGCTCTTCAGTAGCTGCTATGATCTCTCGAGTCACTTGAGTACTAAGGTGCTTGAACTGTAGCATCTTGTCACTAATGATAAGTCCTAGACCTTTCTTTGTGAGCTTTCTCACCCGCTTGGGTCTTCCATCAGGAGAAACATCTTTCAGGTCTATCTTTTCTTCGGATTCAATGGAACCAAACTCAACGTCTTCATCCAATCCAGCCATGATGACTCGAACTATCGTAGATCTTCTTGAGGACAAAGCTGTTTACTTGATCCGAAACTCCTGCCTAACAGATGCTTATCCATAGACTAATTTGGTCGTCTTCTTGTGCCTAGCTTCTGAAATGGTACTTAACTAAAACAACTTCGAAGAATAGGCGGAACTACATGGTACTATTTGAAGGAGCCAGTCTTGCATACCGCTACTTAGGGAAAGGTACCATACAATGTGTCGGGTTAGCGTAGAAACTTGCTGTCTTGATGCTTGACTAATACGATGACCTCACAGTTGAAGACAATCCTATGGCTTAGGGAAATCAACTGGACCAAACATCAAGGGAACTGACGATGGTAAGTATTTTACTGTGGTTGCTTGCGTGCTTTCAGATCCATCCAACTTTCGTCAATTCGCTTGGTAATAAGAAATAACTCGCACTACAGAGATGTTGAAACTATGATGACGTTTATTCATACAAAGCCATGAGTCATTTGGCAATAACGTTACACTAGTGACTACAACTACTCTGACGTTGCCGACGGCGTAAACAATGTCGACGTTGACAAAGGCGGTAAAATACTGCAATGAACAAAACACAATAGCAAAACTATGAGAACTAAGGCAATAAGCGTTGTGCCACAACATCATCAAACAATTTCATCAACAGTAAACAACGACATCAAAACACATTCCAAAAACGAACAAACGCGTAAACATCATTAGGAACATGTGAACTACCATAGACCATTACATATAAGCCCAAACTTCAGCCACGGAAATCCCCTTTAATTAGGCAACAACTTGACACATCCCTTCAGTTGCTATAACCTGGAAACCCCCTTTAAGTTGCACTAGCCCAGAGCACCCCCTTAGACAACACTGGCCCGGGAGAACCACTTCAGTTAAACATTGGCCCATGAAAACCCCTTTAACTGGGCACACAACTTCTCCTCAACATTGAACCAAAGCAATTAAAACTCCCTTGATAACTACACAAAGGGAAATAAGATCCCAACATCTAAGAACATCAATGAGCGACTTTAAAAGATATTATTTCGCAAAAGAACTTGACTACCAAGCAAAGGATTATTAATAACAAAATAATCATATCAAATAATAAAGCATATTTTGAACCATGAAAAATACATCAAACATTCAATATAATATAAAAGAAATGTAAAAAACATGCCTAAATTTACCTTATGGCCGAACGAACTGGAAGAAATCTTTGAAGCACAACAGAGCACTTTCTAGAAAACATTAGGTATCTTTCAAAACAACTGCTGAAAAGATGATGTAGTAACTGTGATGTAAATGTAAATATACGTCAAGGATATGACGCCAAATGTACAATGACGTAGATTGTTGTATTGATAAGTAAAATTGCATGGAGAACACGACCAGCAAACAAACACAGGCCTTAAACAACACACATCAGTCCAGTTACGTCAATGAAAGTCAGTCATATGATTAGTCATGAATCGTCGGTCAAGTCAATACACCGCACACACAGAGGCCACAACAAAAGGATCCACACACACACGAACATCCTGACAAACACACTGACACACACACAAAAAAACTTATGCACGCAACTAAGCAAAACAATAATACGCGCATGCAAAACACACTAGTGGAACCCAACATGGGCAAGACTGCGAGACAAAATACACTGCCACATCGGCAGTTACACTACATACAGTATTTATACGGCGCTGAATCTTGATATAAATCAAATCAAAGCGCACACACACGTTAGCATTCATAACGCATTCAAACAAAAATGCAATACAAAGCGAACACACACGTTTGACATAAATGGTATACAGCAGAAACAGACCTAAAGGCAAGAGAGAGAAGAGAAATAGTTATCAGTACTATCACCTTGGATTTTATCCAGCACATATGATGTGTAGTGAGATCCTCCATACTGTATATGTACTGTGACATAACACTGTATTGTGAATGTCAATGTTAACACATGTATTGATCACCTTGGATTTCATCCAGCACACATGATCTGTAGTGAGGTCCTCCATAGTGAATGATATGTACTGTGACACTATAACAACACTGTATTGTGAATGTCAATGTTAACACATGTATCACCTTGGATTTCATCCAGCACACATGATCTGTAGTGAGGTCCTCCATACTGTATGATATGTACTGTGACACTATAACAACACTGTATTGTGAATGTCAACACATGTATCACCTTGGATTTCATCCAGCACACATGATCTGTAGTGAGGTCCTCCATACTGAATATGTGCTGTGACATAACAACACTGTATTGTTAATGTCAATGTTAACACATGTATTGATCACCTTGGATTTCATCCAGCACACATGATCTGTAGTGAGGTCCTCCATAGTGAATGATATGCGCTGTGACATAACAACACTGTATTGTTAATGTCAATGTTAACACATGTATCAGAATATAAGGGAGGTTATACTGTACCGTTTTATTGACTGCCGTTACTGTTAAGTGAGTAGGTGCCGCCTGAAGCTTGTCGTCAACAGGGGGACGCAGATCTCGTTAAGGGTAGTAGGCTTTTATTATTCATTTGCGTCATCCTTGCACGAAAATGAGTCAGGCAAGTGGTAATTATAGGCGTTTATTAGGAAGCAGGGGTACTGTTCTTTTTGTTTACTAAAGCCATTGGAAAATCGCTACATCCCTTAACACATCTTGGGTTTTTGCTTCGTCCTGTAATGTCTTGGGGAAGGTTTTATGAATCTGCTAATAAAGCTGATGGATTGTCTAGATCTGTGGTGTGTGCGGGCGCGTGCTTGCCGATGGGTCGTCAGGCAAGTGTGGTGTATTTGTGTGTGTGCGTGTGTTGATGGCTTGTTTCGAATGTATGCTTGTGCTCTGATGTATTGCCTGTGGTGATTGTGTGTATGTGCCAAATAAGTTTCTGAGGCAGGCCTGGCATTTTGCTGCAATAAATGGAGAAGAAAAAAAAAAGTTTAGTCATGGAACAATCCAAAGGTTTTATAAGACAAATTTACAAAATCTTCATTTTTCTTCTATGGAACAGGCCTTTTTCTTTTATACTTTATACAGAGAAAACATTTTAAAAACAAGGTCAGGACGGCGAACATTTTTGCGTGGATGCCTTCCTTTCATGGTGACACACCACCACACAACATTTGAAGCGATTCGGTCAAGCGGTTCGGGAGATATCCTTGGGACAGACAGACAGACAGAAAACCAAAGAAACATACACGAACGAAAATAGACTCCTTTGCGATCGTAGATCGGCAAAGAACAATAAGATATATTTCTTTAAGCAGGGGTGCGTGTGGGCATGCCTGAAGCCTGAATTCAGGTAGTTTGTGAATCTAGGTTCAGGCAGTGATCTGCCCAATATAAGGCTGTTCTATACAGACCCCATGCTCTTGAAACGACCATAATATCAACTTTGGTGGAGGGGAGTTAATTAGAAAGAGAGTATTCCCCCTTTGTTCAATTCCATCATATCAAGGGTTGTGGTAGAAAGTTCAGGTGTACGTTTTGGTCACCGCATCATGCACCCATGTTCAAGTAAATGGTTTCTCAGTTTGAAAGATTGCTGAACCATTATGAACAGATCTCTGATGAAAGTCTGTGGAGGTATCTTGTCAACTCGAGAAAATTACGATTCCATGTGGTTCGATCAAGGCTTCTTTCGGTAAAGGTCAAGATGTGCCACCCTCCCTACCTATCTCGGTTAATTCTATTTTTCCGTTATTGCCTTTCTGACCATACATAAAGCTGTATTTTAGGAACATTTTTAGCTAATAACCTTTTTGGAATACTAACCCTAGCCCTAAACCTAACCCTACCCCCCACCCTATAAGACGATAAAAACAAAAAAACGCAACGAACCAGAACTGTGACAAATCGCGGTGTACTGCAGTACATAGTGGGGGGTAGGGTTAGGTTTAGGGCTAGGGTTAGTATTCCAAAAAGGTTATTAGCTGAAAATGTTCCTAAAATACAGCTTTATGTATGGTAAGAAAGGCAAAAACTTGAAAAATAGAATTAACCGAGAAATGCAGGGGGGTGGCACATCTTTACCTTTACCCTTCTTTCAATCTTCCTTGCACACCAAACCAAACCAACGCAACAGCTACAAGTATACTTCATTTATTTCCTGACGCCCACTCGCTCTCTGCAACGCACCATGCATGAACACAAACCACAGTCAACGTAAACGAAAGACATGCTGTAGCGTCCCAGCATGCACTTCATAACTTCGAAAGGAGAATCAAAATTAAGAATTCTTGCTTCGAATGAGACATTTCGGCATGTTAAAACAAAGTTTACCCATTTCCATCTAATTTTAACCATTCAACTTTTTCTCCGTAGCATTCGATACAAACAATCCCATGTGGTGGAGTAGTAACAGTTAATTCACTAAAAAGCAACAGTAACAAAATGTGAAGCAAACAGCAGCAACAAAATCAGATCGCCGTGCAAAAAACGTAAGGACACAAGTTGAAAGATGTCACTTCCTTTGAGGAGTTGAAAACTCAATATTTTGGTAATTTGGGGTCAAATTATGTGTCACATCAGTGTTTTAACTTTTATTCATTGAAATTGTTGTTTTACCGCGTTGTTAGATGATGCAGCTTGTCTTGATCAACTAAGTCCCAACACATCAAGTTGACCAATTTTGAGTAACGTCTCTATGGTTTACGCACAGAGAAATCAGGATCAGGATCAATACGTCGCAGGAACCAATACTGGCAATAGTCGCGACGGAACTAGGAGGGCGCATGTACCTATAGAAAACGTAGAAAGAAAAAGACCTAACGCTTGCACTGGGTTAAGACCATTAAACCCCCCAGTTCAGCCGGGAAGGAACAGGCCCCACTTCCAGCAACAAGCGGGGGAGGGGGAAATCTAATTTTAGTGGTCAATTTGCGCAGGCTCAGATGGAGATCTGATCAGTGCTGATGTAAATGCGCGGATAGAGCCTGCGTTGGTGGTGGCCTCGCTCAACTTGTTCCACTCCGCTGCACCGCATGAAGAAAGAGCTACAATATTGCTCTGTTCGACATTCTTGGACACGAAATCCACGCGAGTGGTTGATGACCTGTTGTTGGAGGATGTTTGTGGACTGGAAGCCTTCATACATGGTGGGTTTGATCCTGCAATGCTTTGTATTTGCTGGAGCGAGAAACTTTTCCGCTGGGAGTGCAGGAATGTGGCCCTCAGCTATCCTGTAGAAAAGACTGAGACCTAAGAATATATTTTCAACAAATCAGATGCGGGTTTATTCCTAACAAGCAATTCTACAGTGTATCCTAATTATCATGCTCCTCTGTGTGACAACTTGGTAGAAGAAAATAAATGTATAACAAAACGCAAAACACGAACTAACTTTCAAGCTAAACAACACCAAATCACAGTTTTCTTATAATGACGAATGAATCGTTTGATCAGACAACACTTATACATGCTGCAATTGCGGGGTGCTATTCCACACTTACAAGTAGGACTAACGATCCATCGGTTGAAGAAGGATGATTGTCTTCAAAGTTCAATTAACCCTACATCTAATTCTGACATATATCAAAGAATCTGTTTAAAAATAAAAATAACACATTAACCAGTTCAAACCAAAACAAATTGAAACGGCAACAACAAATTGAAATGTTATCTCTACATACAAACTAAATCCCATCTTTATTAACCTGCAAAGAGATTGTAGGCGATTAACGATAATCGCTTCATTCACGAGAAATCCTTACTTTTCACAAAATCTTTACTTCATACCCACTAGCTCTAACTTCTAGATAGTGCTTTTTTTTATACACACACATACGACACTAAGGCAACTACGGGAAGCGCATTCATCCAATCCTGACTGGGCATAAATATCCTTTTTTTATCTTCAAAAATGACCGACGAATACCCGTCCTACACACTAATGCAGTTGTTTGTTGTTGCCGTACCCTGGCTAAAAGACTCCAGGGATCATCCCAACAGCCGAAGCACTTGAAATGGTACAAATGCACCAGGCTAGGGACGAGAACATTACGTATGTGACCATTTTTATTACACCACCACGCAGGCAGCCACACTCCGACTTCGGAGGATTCTGGACTGATGATGTTATGCTAGGAGCTTGCCATGGCTAAAGACAATCCCCGCATAACTATGCAGAACATAACATTTTGATGTAGCCTTGGTGTTCTAGCTTATATCAACTGATCTGACACAGCCTTATGCCAAGGCGGACTAATGCAGAGAAAGATGTCTCAAACATTTGGTAAGAAAGGGTTGGCCATTTCATAGGAAACAATTCTTAGGCATGGGAAAAGAAGCAACCCCTGAACATCCTTAACTTTTTCGCAACACGCTGCTAGAATACTGGCAACGCCCGAGTTTACCGTTGCCGACACGCTGCTGGTATGTTAGCAACGCCCGAGTTTACCGTTGCCGACACGCTGCTGGTATGTTAGCAACAGGCAAAATGCCCCTGTGATCGACAGTGGTAGTGACTGTTTTCAACTCGTTCGGTTAAACACAAAATGACGAGATGATTTTCAAATTTTATATTGTTTAAAAGATTAAAGATAAATCTAAACCACCATACAACCTAAACAAGCCAGGGTGTAGCTGTGAATTGGGATTCGGAATGAGTGGCGTGGGAGCAACGCCACTGTACGACACAGAAGATGGGAGAGCAACAAAAAAAAAACCCACACCAAAAAACCGCCATACAAAAATAAAGATCTCCATGTTTTTAAAGATAATTTATTGAAAAGGGTCAAAATCGGGAGCCCTGAAGGGAATTTCTACTCCTTGTCTGCAGTGTCCTGAGGGAATACGGAGCAGTGAAAGGGCTGTGTTGAAAGTGTTAACCTTGAAACTGGTGTTCTTGGGCATAGGAAACGCAAGGCGTGTTCCACTTGCAGTTCAGAAATGCCAAGGGCAATACCTCTGCTACAGGATACTGGACTTTTATACTTTTAATATCAAAGAAAACAAATCTGACAACACGCAAAAACAAAATCATGTTGGTGATAATTTAATAAGTCTCAATAAGAGAAATTCCCCAGAAGTCGTGGTATGGCCGCCCATGTGGCGGGGCCCTTTAAAAGCAGCCATACACGTAATCTTCCCACCCAAGGCCATGCGAAATGTTCACATGGCACTGGGTGTGCCCCCAGAGCGCTTAAGCTGAGGAACGGAAACAAAAAACCCAACAACGAATCAAAACACAAACAACCTGTGATATAAAATTATGTTGGCGATATAATCTAGTACGTCACGATAACAAAATTAAGGAAAATAAATCAAACAGAACCTACACTAACACCACCTCTACACAATCATAGGATGGAGGTAACACAGACGAGGCGAAACTACTGTTATTTTTCAATCAGATTCACACAACAATCATCAACTTATCTCACCCCACATCCAAGCACAACATCACCCCCGGCCCCCTCTCTTCACTTTCACAGCTCTCTGACCAACAACAACAAAAAACCCAACCCCCAACCAGCCACAAGGCAGCAACCGCATTGAACAAATTCAACAGACCAAAATACAAAACCCCGTACACAGAGAGAGGGGTAGAGTAAGAGGGGGGGGGGGGGCAGCAGAAAGAAGCAGACTTGTCGCCTCCACCACGTGCCCCACATTGAAGAGGTGAAGTGGAGGTTGTGAGGCAGAGGTGTGAGGGGAAAGGGGGTGGGGAGTGGGAGGGAGGGGGGGGGGGCAGAAAGAAGCAGACTTGTCGCCTCCACCGCATGCCCCACATTGAAGAGGTCAAGTGGAGGTTGTGAGGCAGAGGTGTGAGGGGAAAGGGGGTGGGGAAAGGGGGTGGGGGAGGGGGTAAGAGGGGGGAGGACCAAATCAACGATGGTCTCCCTCAGTCGTGGAATGTGAAGCACCTTGTCACTGCTGGTCTCCTTCGGGCAGCTGGTCTGTGGAGAAGGAGAAGAAAAAAACAATAAATAATGACAAACATCGGCAGCACTGCATTAAAAAGCCGCATAGATACTGTCTGAAACCGTATCTATCCAGAACCTTTAGGTAGAATACTATTGTTATTGTCAGAATTCCTCTTCTTCTTTTTCTCCCCCTTTTTTTATGTGTCCAATTTGACTGAAATTTTCAGAAAAGTTGCGGGGTATTTAGGGATAGCGAAATTTGCAATATTAAATGATTTTTAAACAACGCTAATTGGGCGAATTTTTTATCTCGAATATCTAAAAAATGGCTGAACATAACTCGTTCATATTTTCAGAAATTACTATTGACTATCGGTGAAATTGTTTTCGGGCACATCTTAAGAGGGAGTCTTAACAGGGAAGCGGAAGATCTTAACAGGGAGGCTCCACTGTAGTACCTTCCAGCTTTTCGTCTGGCGCTAGTTGATCGTTTGATGTTGATCAGCAACAAAGCAACAACAAAGAGAGGGAAAAGGGGGGATAGAACCGTGTCTCAGCTTATCTAATTTGATATTATCTCTATTCACTTGTGTGCAACTCCACAAAATGAAAAAAAAACCTGAAAGGCAGGGGTCCAAGGACCCATGGCCCCGGCAGGGTACAGGGGCAGAGCCCCGTCGGACGATTCAGGGGGGCAAGTTAAGCGAGAGAGATAACGAGATAAGACAGTTAAAATGATAGACAGTTCGAGTCTGATAAGCCTCGTAAAATTATGACATTGCCTTTGAAAACTTCCAAGATAGAACAAAGTTCAAAATGCCCCAAATCGCTTGTGGTCTTTGTTTTGTTGAATTAAAAAACCCACCTGAAGTTCAGTTTCTGGTAAAATTAAAAATACTGAAATCAGAGTAAAAATGAAAGAGTAGCACGCATGCATTCACCACACACATCTCAACAATGTACTGCATTTTACGGACTATAAGGCGATACTTTTCTCCCCAGACTGAGACCCCTGTGCCTTATAATGTGACTAAAAATATAGTAAGAAACTATAATAACCAAATCAAAATTTTGAGTAAAATTTGGGGGGGTGCGCCTTATAATCACATGGATGCAACCTTGCCTTGGATACGAGGCAGTGCCTGTTTTTTTAAAAATTTTGACCACCCCCCAAAAATTGATTCAAAGTTCAAGGGGTAAAAAGTGTTGAATTCTCACTTTACAAGCCTGGAATAAGCTTCAAATTGAGTATGATTTTGCCTTTTCTTCAGCTTCCTGACCCCCCAGCCCTGTACCCTGCCTGGGCCCTGGGCGGCCCCTGGACTGTTTTTCGATTTTCTCCAGTTGCACCCATGTAATGATGAGCTCCTTATAGACTGTAAAATACGGTACTCAAGAATCAGGAACTCGAATGAAGAACAACATCATACACAGTTCATCTCTTGACGATAACGAAAACCGCTAAGAAGATGCAAGCAAAATCAGTTCATAAACCAAATGGCACAGACAAGATCTAACTAGTAAGCCTGGGCCTAATTACTGTAATACTCTTAACCCCTTGACTGCCAGAGAAAATTAAAGAAAAAATAATTGGGCAAATCATGCCATGAAAAAGACAGCTGATAGAGCCAATCTGGCAAAATGGTCTGGGGATATACTCTCTTGACTGTATTAGAGCAAAAGCCAGCATATTTATTAAGGTTATTCCTCTTCATCTGATGACATCATCAATGACATCATCAGGTCAGTACATGATACGCTGGTGGTAGTCAAGGGGTTAAAGACACATGACACATACACACACACACTAACGCTCTCTCTCTACACATATGACGAAACATGAACATTACCACATTTCTTATCTTCTATTTCCAATTCATCGATCAGACTTTTAAATCTACCTTCGGATGGGGATCTTTAACTCTGCAAGCACCACGGGCGGATACATTCGCCCAAGACATCACTCTACACTCCCACCAAGTGCAAAGACATTCACTGCCAAGCACCCTGCCATGTGTTTGTCTGTTTTTTAGAGCTTTTGTCAACGTTTCTGCCGTTAAAGCAATGCATGTGCACTCGAAAAAAAATAGTTGCTCCCT
Organism: Phymorhynchus buccinoides; assembly: GCA_017654935.2. Taxonomy (NCBI): domain Eukaryota; kingdom Metazoa; phylum Mollusca; class Gastropoda; order Neogastropoda; family Raphitomidae; genus Phymorhynchus; species Phymorhynchus buccinoides. The sequence continues at coordinate 3,917,521 of CM065689.1, forward strand.
TCTTGTCGGTTGAGATGCAACGGACAACCAAGAACGTCAGAAAATACATGATGCTAGAAGAGTTACTTAAAGCAAGTTTGACCCATACGCTTTATGCATGTAAAGCAACCCATTGTCAGCGAAAGGTCGGTAAGAGCAAGGAGATTCCGGCTGCCTGGTAGAAACCAAATTGTTGCCCCCCCCCCCCCTGAATCCAACCTCTACTCCCCTCCCCACCCAATCTCCCAAAAAGGTGGCGCAGCATTGGCAGTGACGCACTCTCCACGTGAGAGCAGCCTGAATTTCACATCGCCTAGAAACTAATACCATGTGATAGCCTAAAATTAGGACTCGTGGTGAGCTTGCTTTCCCTTTCCATCACCCCACCTCTTGGAACAAACTGCGTCTTCCACTCCGGGAGCTCAAACTCTCCGTCTTCATTCAAGCCTTCCCTCAAAACCACTCTGTTCAAATCCTAACCGTCATTCTTTTAATTTGTACCGACTTTGACACGTGCGCATGTGTGTGTGAGAGAGACAGTGGGAGAGAAGGAGAGAGAGTGTGTGTGTGTGCGTACGTGCATGCGTATGTGTGTGTGAGTGTGCTCACCTGTGCGATGGATGTTTTTGTGATTTATTTAAATTATGTTGCTTGGTATTATTGATTTATATATTTACTGAGTTTGTAAGTGCTTAGGGCTTTGCTTTAACTCATTCAAGTCGTTCCGGCCATATATGTCCGGAATTAATAGATAGCTGTCAATTTGATGCATTTACTTCAAAGGAAGTAAATCTGTGCACTTCTAAATTCGCTTCGCTCCCTTAGACCACAATTTTGCCTGACTGACTTTGCTTCAGTAGTGGTTTGTTGTGGGGAAACCAATCGGTGCAGAGAGTTTTTTCTATATAAACTATATATAAAGTCTATATATAAAAGAGTCTGATCTACCACTTCCCTATGTCTAAACCTGAAGTAAAAACCCGTAATCTTCTTTCATTTCTCCTTTCGTTTATGTACGTTTTGTTTGTGTGTACGGCTGGAGCGATTTGTGAGGTTCAAAATCGTTGGGATGCGAATGAGTTCAGATTAAGCAGGATAAATGCTTACTACTACTATTAATATTATTATTATACCTTGGTCGGGTTGGTCAGGCTGGGGGTTGCTGATCTGGGAGCGAAGTTGCTGCACCAGCTCCGGGTTCTGCTGCTGAATCTGTGTCGCCAGCTGCTGCCCTCTGCACACATCACACAGGGGTGGGACAGTTACGCAGAAACTCGTAAATGCTGCTTTTTCTATAAAAAAAAAAAAAAAAAAAAAAAGCACACACAAAACCCCAACAACAAACAATCAAAAATAGCGCCCAGATTGTCAAGTTCGGTAAGACTTTTCTTCTCGCGCACACGCCGAAAACTAAAAGCAAGCTTGCTTAGTAGAGGGACTACAATCCCTCGACTGAATTTTGTAAGCCTCTTTGTGATTGGCCGGTTACAGTGGATTCCTGCTAACTCAAAAACACTGGTCCGTTTAATAATCCTTATGCTAAAAAGTCTTTTTATTTCAAAATATTGGCTATCTCAAAATAAAACTTCAGTCCCTTCAATTTTGATTTCAGTGATTTCCACTATGTCCAACGGCTATGCGTCATATTCATGTGTTTGGCTACAACTTCCTCAGTGTCATTTCGAAGGAGGATTTTTGGATGTTTTCGCCAAACATTGGGATGAACGACGTGAGCATTTTTTAAATTTTATTTTATTTTTATATGTGCTTCATGTTTTTCTTCTTGATTGTTTTCTCATAATATTTGTAAAGTGTTTTGAGGATGATTTTTTTTCTCCATTGAAGAGCGCTACAAAAGCTTTATTTATTACTATTATTACTATATTTTTAGCTGAAAATTGGAGAATTTATAAAAAAAAAAAAGGCTGGCAATGAAACTTTCAAAAGGGTTAAAAAACAAAGTGTTACAATCCAGATGTACAATTTACGGTAAACTCACGCCTGTAACAAGGACGACAAGCCCCCTTCACCCCCCGTCTGGTTGCTCATGACGCTGGACAACCTGTAACAACAACACACATAACATACAAATGGCTTTCACCCAACAATGTCAACTGAACTTCTTCTTCGATCGCTCAGACAGTTTCCTGTCAATTATGAGCGCAGATGCGTCATGCTGTCATTATGCGCCTAACTAAGAAATAGTCAGGCCCAGCAAGTCCGACTTCGGCTGGAGGAAATGTTTTTGAAAGTGTTTCGTGAAAAAAGGCAGGAGAATGGACCGGTAAGGCAGAAAGATAGTAGATGACAGTAAGCAAAAGGGAAAAGGCAGAGTCAAAGAGAGTGACAGATTAGAGGAAGTTACAAGCACAGAACTTCCAGAAGGTGGGGGAACTATTTATACAACTGTATCTGACACTAAACTGACCCTAAACCTATCCCTATCCTGAAACCATCTAATCCACACACAAAAATAAAAAAATTATGGTATGTTACGAGATTGACACTTAACTGAAACCGTCTGAAATGAATGAAAGGGGCAGAGGAGGGAGCTTTTCTGAACATTTGCCGTCTAGAGAGATATATCTTTCCTGTCTTGTCTAAACCCCAAACCAGCACTCCAGTCCAGGGCTATGACATCAAAAGTTATGACATCATCAATGGCATCACGCGGGGGGGGGGGGGGGGGGGCATTGGAAGGGTTAAATGACCTAGTGGGAGCAGGACAATTCGCCCTGTTTACTTGTCTTTTTGTTTACGCTTGTATGTTTTACTTTTAGCAGTTCTGCCATGATTATACCTACATCTCCCCGTGGGGATACCGGTGGGTCTTTCGTGCAAATAGTTCCCCCACCTTCTGTGCTTGTAACTTCCTCTAATCTGTCACTGTCTTTGACTCTGCCTTTTCCCTTTGCTTTCTGTCATCTACTGTCTTTCTGACTTATTGGCCCATTCTCCTGCCTTCCCCCCAAAAAAAAAAAAAAAAAAAAATATTCCAAATAATTTATTCTTCTTTGAGCTCCTCCGAAATCGGAATGTGTCGGCTGTACGCAGCGGGGAGACCAGTGAAAACTGAAAACCGGACACATACGTACCTTACCCATTATGGCCATATGGCCTGGGAACGCAGAAGAAGACTATACCCATATTTATATTTCCCTGTAAAGAATCAAGCTTCAAACAGAGCACTCACATTTGCTGCATCTGGGGGTTGGACATCATGTTCGTTGCCTGCACACACACACAAACCAGCTGAAATCACGGGCACAAAAAACTTTCATACCACGTTCTATCCATCTCTTAAATTCATGATTCATTTTACTCTCTCTCTCTCTCAGTCCTTATTCTATCTTGTTCTGATTGAATATTAACAGCTATCTGACTGCAGTAATTGTAATGTGTGGAGATACTATTATCATGTGTATTGATACATTTCTACGATGATGTAATGAATTTTATTGGTAATTATTTGGTTGGTATAATTTCGCTTCACACGTTTGATTAATGTTCTTTCAGTTATGTTGTATCTCTGTCATGTTGTTGCACCTAACCTGAATTTCTCTTTTGGAGATATTAAAGTATACTTGAACTTGAACTTGAACCAGCTTCCATCAGATCGGTCTGGAAAATGAGAACAGGGCGTCTTTCTTAGGCATTACACAGGTACCGTATTCTTTTGACTATAAGACGCACCCCCAAAATTTTGTTTCATAACATATTTTATTTCTCTCTCTCATCCCTCCACTCCACAATTCCTTCATTCTTCCACACACCCATCCATCAACAAGCATTTTTCAATATTAAGCATATTAATTAATATCATTTGTACATGCATAATAAATGCATGAATCAGTCAAACAATAAATTCCATTTACAATCTAAAGTGTTTCTTTGTGCTTTTGAGTTGAAAGTGTGCAAGAGTGAGTGAGTTTGTAATAGTGTTAAAATGAGGTTGAAAATTTTATAACAATAACTTATTGATTACCATGAGGTTGTTTTTTTTTACACAAAATTCAGATTTTGTTAAAATGTTTTCTTATTATATTACTAGTCATATTATAAGGCGCAGTCTCAGTCAGGGGAAAAAAGAGTACTATGATAAATTGTTATATTTTGCAACAACAAAAAGAAGAAAAAGAAACCAACCACTACAATCAGTAACACCTAAACAACAACAACAACAAAAACAAACCACCCAAAACAACCACAAAAACAACAAACAAAGAAGAAAAAGAAACCAACCACTACAAATCAGTAACACCTAAACAACAACAACAACAACACAAAAACAAAACCACCCAAAACCCAACAAAAAAATACAAATGTAAATCTAACTTTTGACTGATTCTTGTCGCAAAATCTGTTGTCAATATTTCAAGCTAGATTAGGTATTAGGTACTTTATAGTCACAGAGGCATCTCTGTGAAATACAAAACGCATAATCAAATACATGTAGCAATAATTCTTTCTACCTTTCAAAGTCTCAATCTCTCTCTCTCTCTCTCACACACACACACAGAGACCATTATTCATAAGGTGAGATAGTTTTCTCTCTCTTTCACACACACACACACAACAACATACAGTATTTATATGGCGCTGAATCTTGATAGAAATCAAATCAAAGCGCGCACACACACGCACGCACACACACGTACACTGACCATGTTCATGAGGTGGGGGTTGCTGAGCAGAGAGCCGATGTCCATACCCCCCATGCCCCCGGCCGGACCTGCCGCAAAGCCCGCCTGCACACAGCGAACCACAGCCGCCGTCAACACCTCATCTTCACACAGCGCATCAAACACTACCCACCCCAATTTTCAGGGGGACAAAAACCTTAACTCATTCGCATCGCAACGATTTTGAATTATTAAAAAAACACTCACAAATCACTCCAGCCATACACACAAACAAAACAGACATAAATAAAAGGAGAAATGAAAGAAGACATAGGGAAGTGGTAGATCAGACTTTTTTATATATAGAATTATAGAAAAACTCTCTACACCGATTTGTTTCCCCACAACAAAAGCAAAATCAGAGGCAAAATTGATGTCTAAGGGAGCGAAGCGAGTTTAGAAGTGACCAAGGTATGGTGTGCACAGATTAACTTCCCTTGAATCAAACTGACATCTATCTATTAATTCCGGACATAAATGACTGGAACGACTTGAATGAGTTAATCAGATATTTGTCCTGACAGGGGAGAACACAATATGACGTTTTCATCTTTAATAGGTCAATGTCCTATGACCGGGGCCTCAGGACATCACTGCCTTGACACACACACACACAGCCTGAGCAAGTTAAAAACTAAAGAAAGCAAGGCAAGACATGCACGCACCCCGGCGGCGGCTTCTCGCAGCTTCTGCTCTGCGATCTCCAGGTTGTTCTGGTAGCTCTGGTTGTCCGGGTCCAGCTCCAGGGCCTTGCGGTAACACTCCCGCGCTGACTCCTGGTCGTTGAGCGCAGTGAACGCGATGCTGGAACAAACAAATCAACAAAGTTTGACTTATACTTTTACTTTCCATTACATTACATTACATTTTCTTTTTACTATGTTAGAAGTCATATTATAAGGCGCAGGGGCCTTATAGTAAAGAAAAATAAGGTATATATATGTGTGTGTGTGTGTGTGTGTGTGTGTGTGTGTCTGCCTTGCGGTAACACTCCCGCGCAGACTCGTGGTCGTTGAGCGTAGTGAACGTGATGCTGGAACAAACAAATCGACAAAGTTTGCTTTATGTGTGTGTGTCTGTCTGCCTTGCGGCAACACTCCCGCGCTGACTCCTGGTCGTTGAGCGCGGTGAACATGATGCTGTAGCTGGGGTCGATGGTGAGGGCCCTGTTGTTTTGCCGTATATACCGTGAAGCCCCTTAATACAGTGTGCTAAAGGGGAGACCTACCCCATTCTGCCTTGCTGTAGCTGATGGTGAGGGCCCTGTTGTTTTGCCGTATATACCGTGAAGCCCCTTAATACAGTGTGCTAAAGGGGAGACCTACCTCATTCTGCCTTGCTGTAGCTGATGGTGAGGGCCCTGTTGTTTTGCCGTATATACCGTGAAGCCCCTTTATACAGTGTGCTAAAGGGGAGACCTACCTCATTCTGCCTTGCTGTAGCTGATGGTGAGGGCCCTGTTGTTTTTCCGTATATACCGTGAAGCCCCTTAATACAGTGTGCTAAAGGGGAGACCTACCTCATTCTGCCTTGCTGTAGCTGATGGTGAGGGCCCTGTTGTTTTGCCGTATATACCGTGAAGCCCCTTAATACAGTGTGCTAAAGGGGAGACCTACCTCATTCTGCCTTGCTGTAGCTGATGGTGAGGGCCCTGTTGTTTTGCCGTATATACCGTGAAGCCCCTTAATACAGTGTGCTAAAGGGGAGACCTACCTCATTCTGCCTTGCTGTAGCTGATGGTGAGGGCCCTGTTGTTTTTCCGTATATACCGTGAAGCCCCTTAATACAGTGTGCTAAAGGGGAGACCTACCTCATTCTGCCTTGCTGTAGCTGATGGTGAGGGCCCTGTTGTTTTGCCGTATATACCGTGAAGCCCCTTAATACAGTGTGCTAAAGGGGAGACCTACCTCATTCTGCCTTGCTGTAGCTGATGGTGAGGGCCCTGTTGTTTTGCCGTATATACCGTGAAGCCCCTTAATACAGTGTGCTAAAGGGGAGACCTACCCCATTCTGCCTTGCTGTAGCTGATGGTGAGGGCCCTGTTGTTTTGCCGTATATACCGTGAAGCCCCTTAATACAGTGTGCTAAAGAGGAGACCTACCCCATTCTGCCTTGCTGTAGCTGATGGTGAGGGCCCTGTTGTTTTGCCGTATATACCGTGAAGCCCCTTAATACAGTGTGTTAACGGGGAGACCTACCCCATTCTGCCGTAGGCCTTGCTGTAGCTGGGGTCGATGGTGAGGGCCCTGTTGCAATCCTCGATGGCCTGCTGGTGCTTGTTCAGCTTGCTGTACGCCGCCGCTCTGAACAGGGAACCACACACAGAGGCATGATAATAATAATAAATACAGCTTACACTACCGGTATACATGTTTTAACCCTGTCACCGCCAGCCATCTTTGAGCAAAAAATGTCCATTAACCCTTTCATCGCCACTGTCGCCTCTTGGCACCACAATGATTTCATACCCATGTCACTGAAAGGCATCAAATGAGGGTCTGTTAACCAATGACCTTATGTTCTTTATTTGGGAGGTAATGATAGGCCCTATTTTATGCATGTCACAGAGGAATCCCCAATATTGCAGACAAAATCTTTTCTCTATCCAGTTAAGTTTAATGGAAAGTTTTGGGCTGAAAAATGGCTGGCGTTGAAAGGGCTAAACTTACTTGGCTACAGAAAAGATTTTGTATGCAATATTGTGGGATTTCTGTGTGACACCTTTATAATAGGATCAATCCTTATTGCCCAAAATTAGGACACAATATCATTGAAAAACAGACCCTGATTTCAAAAGTTTTAGTGACATGGGTGCTGAATCATTGTGGTGCAAAAATGCGACATTGGTGGTGAAAGGGCTAAAATAATTAATACATTTAATAAAAAAAAATTAAATTAAATTTTTTTTTTAATAAATAGAGTTTAGAGTATGTGTGTTTAAAAGAAGGACTTTTCGATTAAAAAAGTCATACTCAGTGCGTTTTACAAATTTGGAAAGAAAGGAAAAAAGAAGCATAATTACATAATATTACGAACAAAACTGAATTTAACATGATTTAAACTTTTTAAAAAAAAGCAAGACCACACCTGTCCCCCCTCCCCCTCCCCTCCCCACACACACACTCACAATTTCATGAACAATACACGGGAATAGAATGTCATACCAGAGAGAGACAAAAACATGCAAGAAGGAAAAAACACACATGCACATTTAACGCGAGGTAACATTAGAACAATAACACACACACACACACATTCTCTCAATCTTGAAATGGCACGTTTAACTCAATCAAATCCTTCTGCATAAATATAAAGCGATATGTTACGTCATCATTGAGGACGAATCGCCTAATTGTATGCGGAAGAAATACAAAGCTGTCAGCTTGACGAATTCACTTCAAGGGAAGTAAATCTGTGTGCATACCATAATTTGGTCATTTCTAAACTCGTTTCGCTCCCCTAGACCACGCTTACACATCTTACTTTGCGTTTGTAGTGGCAGGCTGACGTCAGAAGTTTTGTTGAGGGGGGGGGTAATGTTACAAAAAAATGTTCCCCGCACAAATAACTAACGTCAGAACTTTTGTTCAGGGGGGGGGGGGGGGGGGGGGGGTTACTAATCTGTTCCAAAGAAATGGAAACGGCGGAGCAGTTTTCATGCCTGATATTTCTTCTTTTTCACCCATTCTTTGTGCATGGCTTGCTCTTCAGACGCCATTTTTGAAGTGATGACGTCGGGAGGAGGAGAAGGCGCGAAATGATGATCGTGCCATTTAAAGACCCAGCATGTCGAGTTTTTATTCGATTTTCGAATTTGTTTTCATAGGCGGAGATTGGTCAATTTAGGAAAATAATTAGGCGGAGAAAACGGAGATGCTTTCATGCCTGAGTGGGGAAACCGATTTCAGTAAAAAGTCTCTCTATAAAAAATCTGAACTACCGTTTCCCTATGTCTATGCCTGAAGTAAAAACCTGTAATCCTCTTTCATTTCTCTTTTCCTTTATGCCTGTATGACTGGAGTGATTTGTAGAGATTCCGAATAATAATTTAAAAAAAGCGATTTCTAGGTTCGCAGCTAAGTGTAATGGCTGAGATATGATTGAGTTAACGTTCTCTGAATCTTCCCAATACTGAAGTGGTGACTGCATTAAAAACAAGGGCATCGCTGAGCGGCAGCAACGCATTGTGACAATGCAAACCCGGCCAGAGTTATGTCCTCTCTCCCCCCCCACCCCCCAATAAACACACCACTTTCCACCCTTACAGAACGCATAAAATACATACCCAAAATTTGAAGCGATTCTGTTCAGTAGTTCACGAGATACAGCTGAACTTTTATACAAACTCCTTGCACCATGGTACACCACCACACAAAATTTGAAGCGATTCTGTTCACTAGTTCACGAAATAAAGCTGGGGGGAAATTACATAGCCCAAAGAAGGAAATTTCGGTTTTCAAGGTCAAACTTCAAGGTCAAGGTCAGCACGGTGTTGATTAACGAAAGGAAGCTTCCTTTTCAAGCTGTCTACCCCTCTGCCAATTTTAATCAAAGTCCAAACAGTAGTTTTTAAGATAATCGATACACAGACACACACACAAACCAATCGCAAAACCCCAGCCTCTGGCCGGGTAATAATGTCCAATGTGTGTGCATACAACAGGGTGGGTAAGCATAGTGTTAGAATTGCGAGTCTATCATATCGTTTTAATCTGCCATCAATATTAGCAGAAAAGTTTCATTTCATAAGACCGTGGTTCCGGATGACAGGTTGGTCAATCCTGAAAAGGTTTAACTCATTCGCATCAAAACGATTTTGAATTACTAAAAAAACTCACAAATCACTCCAGCCATGCACACAAACAAAACATACATAAACAAAAGGAGAAACGAAAGAAGATTACAGGTTTGTACTTCAGGTTTAGACATAGGGAAGTGGTAGATCAGACTTTTTTTTTATATAGACTTTATATAGAAAAACTCTCTACAACGATTGGATACCCCACAACAAACCACTACAAAAGCAAAGTCAGGGGCAAAATTGTGTTCTAATGGAGTGAAGCGAGTTTAGAAGTGACCAAGGTATGGCGTGCATGCAGATTTACTTCCCTTGAAGCAAATGCATAAAACTGACAGCTATCTATTAATTCCAGACATATTTGGCTGGAATTACTTGAATGGGTTAATAGGAAAAAAAAATCAAAAACAAAAGTTCTGAAAGTAGACAGACAGCAGGCCATTTGGCAATTAATGTCTTTGTTCCCCCAGCGGGGATACTGGGGTGGGGGGTGTCTTCCGCACAAATAGTTCCCCCACCTTCTGGAAGCTCTGTGCTTGTATCTTCCTCTAATATGTCACTCTCTTTGACTCTGTCTTTTCTCTTTATTTTCTGTCATCAACCTTTTTGGCCCATTCTCCTGCCTTTTTTTCCCAAAAAAAATCTTCCAAATAAGTTTTCTCCTTTGAGCTCCTCCGAAATTGGAATGTGTCGGCTGAATGCGTGACCAGTAAAAACTGAAAATGTACCTCACACACACACGCACCTTACCCATTATGGCCTGGGAACACAGAAGAAGAAGAAGAAGGCAATGAATGTCTTTGCACTTGGTGGGAGTGAAGTGTGACGTTACCTGTTGCAGAAGTAGACGGCGTTTTTCCCGTCCCTCTTGATGGCCTGTGTGTAGCTTTCCAGAGCATCGGAGAACTTTTCCGATTTCATGAACTCGTTGCCTGAAACCATACACACCTCGACAGTAAGTTAGTTTCAAAACACACACCTTGAAAAATAGCAAGTCTGATTTTAACTATTTCGCTGCCAGCCATTTTTCAGCCAAAAAATACCATTAAACTTACCAGGGTAGAGAAAAGAATATATCTGCAATATTGCAAAAATTCCTCTGTGACAAGTATAACATTAGGCCAACACTTCTTTCCCTAAATTATAAAAATAGGGTCTTCAAATGACAGGCCCTGATTTGATGCTTTTTAGTGAAATGGGTGCTAAACCATTGTGGTGCAAAAATGCGACATCGGCGGTGAAAGGGTTAAGCTTCAGAAAAAAAATGACCAAAAAATTTCTGCCCAAAAAATAATTAAAAAATGTTGCAAAACGGAACTGGATGTTTATTCAGTGTTTACCCCTATTTTGCAAAGTTGTTATTTCTGAAACAAAAAAAAGTAATTAAAAAATCCAACGCGTGACCTATGAACGTTGATATCGTACTGACCTGAGTGTGCAATACTAATGTCCGTCGAGCAGTAGACACAGAACACATGCTCGTCACCTAGTGCTGAACGACGTATTCCTGGAATTTTGAGGTAATTTTCCCGGAATTTCTGTGCCACTTTTGATGTCTTTTCTTTTGATTTTCGACCAGAAGATACAGAAGCTTCGGAATGCACTCGCTTGGACGCCATTTTGAAACAGAAAATAAAATGGCGCGAAATGACTTTTCTCCGCATCGTTTCAAAAGCTTCGCTTACCGACGCAACTGTAGTTGGTTTTTTTTATATTTAGGATTTTTTTCCCCGTATTTTTTCTCCGTAGCCGTAATTTGACTTTCCCCCTGTAAAAATTACGGGGAAATCGGGATGGTAAACAGGTCTGTTTATTGCTTGCCTGAACAGATCTAAGTCTTTGTCAGCTATGCCAAAGAGGAATTTTCATCTTTTGAAATTAATACATTGCAGTCATGTGTGCTTTGTAAACACATCAAACTGACAATAATGAGAAGAAAATGTAAACAAAGAAAAGAAAGAAAAACACAGTGTGGAAACTCGAGTTTTTAATTTTAGAAACCATGGAAATGATTGACCGTTACACAACTGCTATTTCTTTTTCTTCGATCGTTCAGACAGTTTCCTGTCAATTATGAGCGCAGCTGCGTCATGCTGCCGTTATGCGCCTAACTAAGAAATAGTTAGGCCCAGCAAGTCCGACTTCGGCTGGAGGAAATGTTTTTTGAAAGCGTTTCGTGAAAAAAGGCAGGAGAATGGACCGGTAAGGCAGAAAGATAGTGGATGACAGTAAGCAAAGGGAAAAGGTAGAGTCAAAGAGAGTGACAGATTAGAAATTACAAGCTCAGAACTTCCAGAAGGTGGGGGAACTATTTATACAAAAGACCCCCCTGGTATCCCCACAGGGAGAAACTGCTATTTCAAGATTGAAAACAGAAGTTTTTTTATTTCTTAAGCAAAACGTAAAAATAAAGAGTCGGGATTTTACGCTTCCAAAACTTAGCAGGAATGGTCCCGCACACACAAAACAGACAGACACTCTCTACGATCTCTCTCTCTCACTTGTGCATAATGTTGTTGCTGTTGACGTACCCTGGCTAAAATCCAGGGATCATCCCAACAGCCGAAGCACTTGAACACTATGGCACAATTGCATCAGCTACGGATGAGAACATTACGTGCGTGTGACCGTTTTTTATTACCCCGCCACGTGGGCAGCCACACTCTTAACTTTGGAGGATTTTAGACTGATGATGTTACGCTAGGAGCTTGTCATGGCTAAGGGACAATCCCCGCAAAACTATGCATAGCATAACAACATTTTTATGTAGCCTTGGTGTTCTAGCCTACCTTTGTTTTTCAATCGTTCAGCTTCCTCTCTTTCCTCCGCAGTCGGCTCGTGTAAAGACAGGCTTGACAGGTCTGAATCAGTCTGCAACCACGCATGCCATCACCATTAGAAATGCTTTGAAAAGACAAAAAAATATATATAATATATTAAATAATAACATAGACCATACTTTCCGGACTATAGGGCGCAACCCCAAATTTTACACAAATTTCAGACTTTGTTATTACATTTTCTTACTATATTATTATCCATATTTATTTTATTATAAGGCGCAGGGGATTCATTCTGGAGAAAAAATATATTGCCTTATACAGACAAACCCCTATTTTACGACCCTCTGTTAAGCGACCACCTCTCATTTGAGACCGGATTTGTTGGCACGGATGCATTTTACTATGTAAACGACCTCTCTTAAACGACTTCCTCTAAAACGCGACTTACGACCGCCATTTTGTTGGTTTTTACGACCGTTGTTGTCGTCTGCATAGACTTCGAGCAAAGGGAAACAACCACGGTCAAAGGCCTGAAAGCGGAGTCGCTTCCCTTGTTGTAGAAAATATGGCGGAAAGCGCAGGAAAAGCATGAAAACCACTGACTTTGAAAAAGAAAACCACTGACTTTGGACGAGAGTGGAGGTGATTAACAGAAGTCAGCGAAGTGAAACTGTAATACATCGATTTCACAATCCTATGGAGTTGGAAAGATCCAAATCCAGTTTTAATATGTCATTGTATGTGTGCATGAAGAAGAGAGTATGAACTGTGCTGAACTTTTTCTTTCTACGGCTGCCAGTGAAAACCTCCGTCATACGACCCCTCCAATTTACGACCGATTTTTCCGGACATTTTGGAAGTCTTAAAATAGAGGTTTGTCTGTACATGTAGTCCAAAACATTCTGTAAAATATATGTATAAAATTGAACAAAAATGTCTTCAAATATCTCTTGCTCAGTTACCGGCAAAGAATACAAAAGATACAACTGAGTTAAACAATTCAGTTCATTTTTTCATTTTTTTAAAGCATGGAGTGAACATATTGCCATAGAGACGCAAGTTAAAATTGGTCAACTTCGATGTGTTGGACTTACCAGTTGATCAAGACATGCTGCTCCATTTAACAAAGCTGTAAAACAAAAATTTGCGAAGACTTTATAGTCATAGAGGTGTCTCTGTGAAATTTGGGTTGCTCCCATCTGGAGAGTGCGTCGCAGCCAGAGGCGCGCCACCCAATTTTTAAAAAAAAATTTGCATGCGATTTTTGTGTTTTTTGTGCGACTGATGAAGGAAAGGGAGGGTGGGGTAAATTTTGACCAAATGACAACTTTTTCGTTGCCACTGGGTTTAACGTGTGCTAAGTGCATGGGCACACAGGACCTCGGTTTATCGTCTCATCCGAAAGACTCCACGTTCAGACCGTAAGGCCCAGTGTAAAGTGAGAGGAAAAATCCCCTGTACCCAGGTTCGAACTCGGGTTTACTTGACACGAGGCTAAGGCACTACCTCTGTGCCACTCTACACTAATGGTGATGCCAAATGAATAAAAATGACGAAATTTGACTTGAAACGATCAAAATATTGAGTTTTCCATTCCTCATGTGAAGTGACGTCTTTTGACTTACGTCTCCTTGTTTTCCGTATGGCGATAAAAAAATTGTTAAAAGAAAATAGACACAATCAGGATCTGCATCAGTATCATGTATGCCTCCCTAGACACCTTTTTCAGCCATTGATAATTTGCAAAGAAAAAACCGTGATTTGTCAGTATGCTGGGAGTTGGGGGAAAAGGGGTTTGTTGTAGTTGGCTTAACCTGGCTAAAACAACACCTCCAGGGATCATCCAAACAGCGGGAAGCACTTGAACACTATGGTACAAATGCATCAGCTACGGATGAGAGAAACATGACGCTGCGTGACCGTATTTCATTACCCTGCCACGTGGCCAGCCACACTCCCGTCTTCGGGGGGGAGGCGTGAGGGGTGAAGAGAAAGATGACCCCCCCCTCCCCCATACCCCCCCTCCCCTTCTCCCTTCATCCCCAACTGACCTCGGACAGCTGTGAGTTGAAGATGTCCAGCAGGTTTCTTGGCACACGGTACTGGGCCGCCTGCCCCTGGTCAGAGGTGTTTAGGCCGTACACCGTTTCAAGGCACTGAACCGATACTGGAAAATGGACGACACACTCCAGTTTATACATACAGCACAGTCGTACATATATCACGGTACTGGGCCGTCTGCCCCTGGTCAGAGGTGTTTAGGCCGTACACCGTTTCAAGGCACTGAACCGAAACTGAAAAATGGACGACACACTCCAGTTTATACATACATGGGTACAACTACACAAAATGAAAAAACCCTGAAAGGCCGGGGTCTAGGGGTAATGTCCCCCTGCAGCTGAAGAAAAAAATTGATTTATGAAGGTATTTTAGTGGTTTTTTTTCACAATTTATACAAATGTTTATTCAAAAATTATTGTAAAGTTTTTTTCAAAAATACAGTAGACACACGAAGACCTTGTTTGACAAGTATTAAAAACAGGAAATTCCTTTTCTGGTAAAATTCAAAAACAGGAAATCCTTGTAGTTGTACAGCAGGAAACGTTGCACCCATGTACATACAGTACAGTTTATCATGGTACTGGGCCGTCTGCCCCTGGTCAGAAGTGGGACTGAGGAATGAGAGAGAGAGGGAGAGAGAGAGAGGGGGAGAGAGAGAGAGAGGGAGAGACTCAACTCAACTCTCAAAAACTTTTTAATGATTAGGCCATCTGCCCGTATCAAAAAGGGGAGACAAAGGGGAAGGGGTACCGGTGAAATAATATCAAAAATACTGATCATAATATAAAAAAAGAAATGACTGAAGCAAAACCAAAAATTAACCCAAACATCATACCACCATTATGGATATATTATAAGGAAAAGCAAAAAAACGAACAATACAATATTTAATAATATATACACATTTTAACAAGAGATAATGTAAACAGTGAGCATGACGGCATGAGAGAGGGAGGGAGGAGAGGGAGAGAGAGAGAGAGAGAGAGAGAGAGAGAGAGAGAGAGAGAGAGAGAGAGAGAGAGAGAGAGAGAGAGAGAGAGAAACGAAACAATTTTTTATTTATACAGGGTGAGATAAGCATTAGGCAGGGAGGGAGGGAGGGAGAGAGAGAGAGAGAGAGAGAGAGAGAGAGAGAGAGAGAGAGATAGAGGAGAGAGAGAGAGAGAGAGAGAGAGAGAGAGAAAAGAGAGAGAGAGACAGAGAGACCAAGAGAGAGAGAGAGACCGAGAGAGACAGTTCAGGACAGCTGTGTCTGGTTCCAAGCACAGCCAACAACCAGCATACTGAACTGCAGGAGTGGGCCCTGTCGCATGAAAATAGGTAGCTCGTAAAAATCAGTAGCTCCCTATTATGAGAGTCTGTATTTGCGACAACCACAAATTTCACTTTTTCTGTACTTTAACCATTTAACTAACCCTAACCCTATCCCTAACCCTAAAAAAAGTGAAATTTGTGGTTCATGCTCAATGTCACAAATACACACTGTCATAGGTAGCGAGCTACTTATTTTTACGAGCTACCTATTTTCATGCGACAGGCCCCAGCTACCATGCTAGATGGTGCTGGGGGTTGGCAAGTCCAGCTGTTCTTCACTTCAGCCGGATGAAAAGTGAAATGTTGTAGCCTGCTGATCATCACCCCCCCCCCCCCCCATTTTTTTAATTTTTTATTTTGGTTAGGGATCGACAGGTTTATCACTTTATGTCCTCTCCCCAGTTTTTCCCACGTTGGCCTTTACATCCAAAATTGGATCCTGCCGACGTATCCCATCAAGAGAGAGAGAGACAGACAGGCAGAAATCACAGAGAGAGTGAGAGAGAGATCAAAGAACAGTGCACTGTGACAGACCTTCCAGGCTCTCGACCTTTTCGTCGTCCAGACCCCCATCCGTCCTTCTCTGGTCCTCCAGGAAGATGAGAGAGAGAGAGAGAGAAGAGAGAAGAGAAAGAGGAGAGAGAGAGAGAGAGAGAGAGAGAGAGAGAGAGGAGAGAGAGAGAGAGGATCCAAGACAGTGCACTGTGACAGGACCTTCCAGGCTCTCGACCTGTTCGTCGTCCAGACCCACCCGTCCTTTTCTGGTCCTCCAGGAAGGACAGTATGGAGAACACCAGGCGCTTCACGTCCGCCATCGCTGACTGTGCACACGCTTTGTCGGCAACTGCAACGTCAATCAAATACAAGAAATTAATGCAATGGCTAAATTACCGTATTTTAGGTATTAGGGTACTTTATAGTCACAGAGGCGTCTCTGTGAAATTCGGGTTGCTCCCACCTGGAGAGCGCGTGCACAGCCAGAGGCGCGCCACCCAATTTTTTTTTGTTGCATGCAATTTTTGTGAGACTGATGAGGAAGGAAAGGGGAGGTGGGGGGGTAAATTTTGACCAATTTACAACTTTTTCGTTGCCACTGGGATTAACGTGTGCTGAGTGCATGGGCACCTTAAAATGCGTTGCGCATAGTGTATGACTGAAATCTGATTGAACAAAGTTGTGAGTTCCATTCATACCGTAAGTATCTTGCAAACTGAAAAGAACCGGCTGAATTCATAAATGGAGCCAACGAAGCAGATAACAGTCACACACTGTGACACAGAGAAGGGGGGTTGGGGTCCGGTGGAGGGGTGTGTGTGTTTGAATCAGGATATGACGCAGACCTGTCTACCCCAAATTTTCACTGTCAGTAATCCCAGGCTCTGAAATCAGTAAAAGCTATAGCTGCAGTATCGACGCCAATGATTTTTTTTCAAGTTATGAACTCACTGCTACTTCTGATCCCTTTCTCCAGGTCGGGATAGGGTTAGATACAGGAGAAGTTCTGTCTTCCCGCACACCATCAAAGACTGGAACTCGTTGCCTGAGGAGGCTGTGTCTGCCTCTTCAGCCGGCTCGTTCTAGTCCTCCATCAAGATGTTTTATTTTTTATTTCTGATGCCCGACTTCGGACCTCGACCGCATTATACTTGTGTTATAGTATCATAAAATCAAACTGATGATTGTGGATACTCAACGGTAGAAGATAGGGATAGGGTTAGAATAGAACACCCAGGAAAGGGATAAGATTAGGGTTAGGGTTAGAAATGAAAATAAGTCAAGACAAAATGGCCGCTTGCTGTTGCCCAATGAAACTGTAAGTAGCTGGCGTCGATACTGCCGATAGCTTTCTGTGAAAAAAAATAGACGAACGTTTCAAAATGTTGCGCCTGTCGCAGTCAAAAGCGTAGCTCGTGCAAATCTGCCGCTCGCTACTATGAGAGTGTGTATTTGCGACAACCACAAATTTCACTCTTTTTTTACTTGAACCATTTACCTAACCCTAACCCTAACCCTAACCCTAACCCTACAAAAAGTGAAATTTGTAAATTCATGGCTCTTGTCGCAAATACACACTCTCATAGTAGCGAGCGGCAGATTTGCACGAGCTACACTTTGACTGCGACAGCGCCTCCTTTTGCAAATTATTGATAAAAAACACATCTTCAAGGCAAGTTAAAGCTATTTTTCTCTCATTTTATTAGTACTACTATGAGAATTGCTTACATTTTTTTTCATGCACGTTCTTATACTACACTACAGTGACTGCAAGTGCAAGGGCAAGAGTTACACGGCAACTCGACAACTGAGAACTGAAACTTACACTCAGTGAACCTGAAAGTCAGAAAGACAGTACTATCACTGTACAACTTGATGAATAAAATCATGGGCGGTGACAACAATCTAATCAATACACTTTTTTTTCGAAATGTTATTGATGTTTAATAAAGATAATTAGGAAGCTTTCATCTTTCATACAATCGTGGATACCTTTAACTGAAGGTAAAATCAAAGTGGGCTTTTGCGCTGACTCAATTTTCCGGTCAACTCTTCACAAAAAAGAAACCAACAAAAGTATGGGGAGTTTTTATCCATTATTTTTACCGAAATCTTGCAAATTCTCATAAAACTATAGAAAATGACATGAACATTCCATATTTTTACGTCATTTTGACATTAGTTTTATGATTACACTCTCGATGAATAGTGTGAAACACACACACACACACACACACCACACACACACACACACGCGCGCGCGCGCGCGCGCGCGCGCGCCTGAAAAGACTCCTCAAGATGAAGAAAAGGGCATACCGGCAGGCTAGGAGAACAGGCAAGTGGGCTAACTATTGCCGGTTTTGCTCCAGAAAAGAGTGCAAGAAGGCCCTCAGAAGAGCGGAGTGGAGACACCGGCTTCAAAAACACCATCATGGA
>CM065689.1:3936568-3966568 GCA_017654935.2 Phymorhynchus buccinoides
TCCACTATGTCCAACGGCTATGCGTCATATTCATGTGTTTGGCTACAACTTCCTCAGTGTCATTTCGAAGGAGGATTTTTGGATGTTTTCGCCAAACATTGGGATGAACGGCGTGAGCATTTTTTAAATTTTATTTTATTTTTATATATGCTTCATGTTTTTCTTCTTGATTGTTTTCTCATAATATTTGTAAAGTGTTTTGAGGATGATTTTTTTTCTTCATTGAAGAGTGCTATAAAAGCTTTATTTATTACTATTATTACTATATTTTTAGCTGAAAATTGGAGAATTAAAAAACCACAAAAAGGCTGGCAATGAAACTTTCAAAAGGGTTAAAAAACAAAGTGTTACAATCCAGATGTACAATTTACGGTAAACTCACGCCTGTAACAAGGATGACAAGCCCCCTTCACCCCCCGTCTGGTTGCTCATGACGCTGGACAACCTGTAACAACAACACACATAACATACAAATGGCTTTCTCCACCTTTCACCCAACAATGTCAACTGAACTTCTTCTTCGATCGCTCAGACAGTTTCCTGTCAATTATGAGCGCAGATGCGTCATGCTGCCGTTATGCGCCTAACTAAGAAATAGTTAGGCCCAGCAAGTCCAACTTCGGCTGGAGGAAATGTTTTTGAAAGTGTTTCGTGAAAAAAGGCAGGAGAATGGACCGGTAAGGCAGAAAGATAGTAGATGACAGTAAGCAAAAGGGAAAAGGCAGAGTCAAAGAGAGTGACAGATTAGAGGAAGTTACAAGCACAGAACTTCCAGAAGGTGGGGGAACTATTTATACAACTGTATCTGACACTAAACTGACCCTAAACCTATCCCTATCCTGAAACCATCTAATCCACACACAAAAATAAAAAAATTATGGCATGTTACGAGATTGACACTTAACTGAAACCGTCTGAAATGAATGAAAGGGGCAGAGGAGGGAGCTTTTCTGAACATTTGCCGTCTAGAGAGATATATCTTTCCTGTCTTGTCTAAACCCCAAACCAGCACTCCAGTCCAGGGCTATGACATCAAAAGTTATGACATCATCAATGGGTGGGGGGGGGGGGGGGGGCATTGGAAGGGTTAAATGACCTAGTGGGAGCAGGACAATTCGCCCTGTTTACTTGACTTTTTGTTTACGCTTGTATGTTTTAGCAGTTCTGCCATGATTATACCTACATCTCCCCGTGGGGATACCGGTGGGTCTTTCGTGCAAATAGTTCCCCCACCTTCTGTGCTTGTAACTTCCTCTAATCTGTCACTGTCTTTGACTCTGCCTTTTCCCTTTGCTTTCTGTCATCTACTGTCTTTCTGACTTATTGGCCCATTCTCCTGCCTTCCCCCCAAAAAAAAAAAAATATTCCAAATAATTTATTCTTCTTTGAGCTCCTCCGAAATCGGAATGTGTCGGCTGTACGCATCAGGGAGACCAGTGAATACTGAAAACCGGACACATATGTACCTTACCCAGTATGGCCATATGGCCTGGGAACGCAGAAGAAGACTATACCCATATTTATATTTCCCTGTAAAGAATCAAGCTTCAAACAGAGCACTCACATTTGCTGCATCTGGGGGTTGGACATCATGTTCGTTGCCTGCACACACACACACACACACACACACAAACCAGCTGAAATCACGGGCACAAAAAACTTTCATACCACGTTCTATCCATCTCTTAAGTTCATGATTCATTTTACTCTCTCTCTCTCTCAGTCCTTATTCTATCTTGTTCTGATTGAATATTAACAGCTATCTGACTGCAGTAATTGTAATGTGTGGAGATACTATTATCATGTGTATTGATACATTTCTACGATGATGTAATGACTTTTATTGGTAATTATTTGGTTGGTATAATTTCGCTTCACACGTTTGATGAATGTTCTTACAGTTATGTTGTATCTCTGTCATGTTGTTGCACCTAACCTGAATTTCTCTTTTAGAGATATTAAAGTATACTTGAACTTGAACTTGAACCAGCTTCCATCAGATCGGTGTGGAAAATGAGAACAGGGCGTCTTTCTTAGGCATTACACAGGTACCGTATTCTTTTGACTATAAGACGCACCCCCAAAATTTTGTTTCATAACATATTTTATTTCCCTCTCTCATCCCTCCACTCCACAATTCCTTCATTCTTCCACACACCCATCCATCAACAAGCATTTTTCAATATTAAGCATATTAATTAATATCATTTGTACATGCATAATGAATGCATGAATCAGTCAAACAATAAATTCCATTTACAATCTAAAGTGTTTCTTTGTGCTTTTGAGTTGAAAGTGTGCAAGAGTGAGTGAGTTTGTAATAGTGTTAAAATGAGGTTGAAAATTTTATAACAATAACTTATTGATTACCATGAGGTTGTTGTTTTTTACACAAAATTCAGATTTTGTTAAAATTTTTCTTATTATATTACTAGTCATATTATAAGGCGCAGTCTCAGTCAGGGGAAAAAAGAGTAGTGCCTTATGATCAATTGTTATATTTTGCAACAACAAAAAGAAGAAAAAGAAACCAACCACTACAATCAGTAACACCCAAACAACAACAACAACAACAAAAAGAAGAAAAAGAAACCAACCACTACAATCAGTAACACCCAAACAACAACAACAACAACAAAAAGAAGAAAAAGAAACCAACCACTACAATCAGTAACACCTAAACAACAACAACAACAACACAAAGAAGAAAAAGAAACCAACCACTACAATCAGTAACACCTAAACAACAACAACAACAACAAAAAGAAGAAAAAGAAACCAACCACTACAATCAGTAACACCTAAACAACAACAACAACAACACAAAGAAGAAAAAGAAACCAACCACTACAATCAGTAACACCTAAACAACAACAACAACAACACAAAGAACAAAAAGAAACCAACCACTACAATCAGTAACACCTAAACAACAACAACAACAACAAAAAGAAGAAAAAGAAACCAACCACTACAATCAGTAACACCTAAACAACAACAACAACAACAAAAGAACAAAAAGAAACCAACCACTACAATCAGTAACACCTAAACAACAACAACAACAAAAAGAAGAAAAAGAAACCAACCACTACAATCAGTAACACCTAAACAACAACAACAACAAAAAGAAGAAAAAGAAACCAACCACTACAATCAGTAACACCTAAACAACAACAACAACAACACAAAGAACAAAAAGAAACCAACCACTACAATCAGTAACACCTAAAACAACAACAACAACAACACAAAGAACAAAAAGAAACCAACCACTACAATCAGTAACACCTAAACAACAACAACAACAACACAAAGAAGAAAAAGAAACCAACCACTACAATCAGTAACACCTAAACAACAACAACAACAACACAAAGAAGAAAAAGAAACCAACCACTACAATCAGTAACACCTAAACAACAACAACAACAACACAAAGAAGAAAAAGAAACCAACCACTACAATCAGTAACACCTAAACAACAACAACAACAACACAAAGAAGAAAAAGAAACCAACCACTACAATCAGTAACACCTAAACAACAACAACAACAACACAAAGAAGAAAAAGAAACCAACCACTACAATCAGTAACACCTAAACAACAACAACAACAACACAAAGAAGAAAAAGAAACCAACCACTACAATCAGTAACACCTAAACAACAACAACAACAACAACACAAAGAACAAAAAGAAACCAACCACTACAATCAGTAACACCCAAACAACAACAACAACAACACAAAGAAGAAAAAGAAACCAACCACTACAATCAGTAACACCTAAACAACAACAACAACAACACAAAGAAGAAAAAGAAACCAACCACTACAATCAGTAACACCTACAACAACAACAACAACAACAAAAAGAAGAAAAAGAAACCAACCACTACAATCAGTAACACCAAACAACAACAACAACAACAAAAAGAAGAAAAAGAAACCAACCACTACAATCAGTAACACCCAAACAACAACAACAACAACACTAACAAAGAAGAAAAAGAAACCAACCACTACAATCAGTAACACCTAAACAACAACAACAACAACACAAAGAAGAAAAAGAAACCAACCACTACAATCAGTAACACCTAAACAACAACAACAACAAAAAGAAGAAAAAGAAACCAACCACTACAATCAGTAACACCTAAACAACAACAACAACAACACAAAGAAGAAAAAGAAACCAACCACTACAATCAGTAACACCTAAACAACAACAACAACAACACAAAGAAGAAAAAGAAACCAACCACTACAATCAGTAACACCTAAACAACAACAACAACAACACAAAGAAGAAAAAGAAACCAACCACTACAATCAGTAACACCTAAACAACAACAACAACACAAAGAAGAAAAAGAAACCAACCACTACAATCAGTAACACCCAAACAACAACAACAACAACACAAAGAAGAAAAAGAAACCAACCACTACAATCAGTAACACCTAAACAACAACAACAACAACACAAAGAAGAAAAAGAAACCAACCACTACAATCAGTAACACCTAAACAACAACAACAACAAAAACAAACCACCCAAAACCCAACAAAAAAATACAAATGTAAATCTAACTTTTGACTGATTCTTGTCGCAAAATCTGTTGTCAATATTTCAAGCTAGATTAGGTATTAGGTACTTTATAGTCACAGAGGCATCTCTGTGAAATACAAAACGCATAATCAAATACATGTAGCAATAATTCTTTCTACCTTTCAAAGTCTCAATCTCTCTCTCTCTCTCTCACACACACACACAGAGACCATTATTCATAAGGTGAGATAGTTTTCTCTCTCTTTCACACACACACACACAACAACATACAGTATTTATATGGCGCTGAATCTTGATAGAAATCAAATCAAAGCGCGCACACACACGCACGCACACACACGTACACTGACCATGTTCATGAGGTGGGGGTTGCTGAGCAGAGAGCCGATGTCCATACCCCCCATGCCCCCGGCCGGACCTGCCGCAAAGCCCGCCTGCACACAGCGAACCACAGCCGCCGTCAACACCTCATCTTCACACAGCGCATCAAACACTACCCACCCCAATTTTCAGGGGGACAAAAAACTTAACTCATTCGCATCGCAACGATTTTGAATTATTAAAAAACCACTAACAAATCACTCCAGCCATACACACAAACAAAAGAGACATAAACAAAAGGAGAAATAAGAAGACATAGGGAAGTGGCAGATCAGACTTTTTTATATATAGACTTTATATAGAAAAACTGTCTACACCGATTTGTTTCCCCACAACGAACAACAACAACAACAACATACAGTATTTATACGGCGCTGAATCTTGATAGAAATCAAATCAAAGCGCACACACACGTTAGCATTCAAAGTGCATTCAAACACAAACGCAATACAACGCGAACACACACAGATAACATAAATGGAATATAGCAGAAACAGACCTAATGGCAAGAGAGAGAAGATAAAGAGAGAGGAGCTTTAATGACGGGGAAACAGGTGGGTTTTGAGGTTAGCTTTGAAAGCAGAGAGAGTCGGTCGCTGACGGAGGGAGAGAGGAAGTTTGTTCCAGGAGGTCGGTCCTGAGACAGCAAAAGAGCGCCGACCAACAGTTGAAAGCTTATACCTAGGGATCTGGAGAGAAAGAGGGTCAGAAACTGAACGTAAAGTGCGAGCTGGCGTATAGATGGAAATATTGTCGCAGAGGTAAGATGGAGCAGCTTTATGAATAGATTTATAGCAAAGTGTGTTTAATTTATACTCAATTCTGTCTGCGACAGGAAGCCAGTGCAAAGAACGCAGAAGAGGGCTAACATGATCGAACTTTTTCTTCCTAAGGACAAGACGAGCAGCTGTGTTTTGAATACGCTGGAGACAAGATAGAGAAGAGACTGATAGGCCAGAAAGGAGAGCATTACAGTAGTCAATACGAGATAGGATGAGGGAAGTAACAAGCTTTGCTGTGGCTTCATCTGAGAGGTATTTACGAATATAGCCAATGCGACGAATTTGATAGTAGCAGGACTGACAGGTCTGAGTCAGGAAACTCTGCATGGAAAGAGTATTGTCCAAAGTGACACCTAAGTTTTTGACTGAGTCTGAGAGGGGAATGATATTGTTACCCAGTTGGATTGACTCTATGGAAACAGAGGCTAGTTTGTTTTTTGTCCCTACAAGCATTGCTTCGGTTTTTTCACCATTTAATTGAAGTTTATTTTGAACCATCCAATTTTGAATATCAATATAGCAGTTGTTACTTTCTGTAAGAATGGAATCTAGATCTTCAGGGGTTGTACTGTTTTGGAGTTGTGAGTCATCTGCATAGAAGTGATGTTTCATGTTGTGCTGATCGATGACATTGGCAAGAGGTGACGTATACAAAGTAAACAAGACAGGACCAAGCACAGACCCCTGGGGGACTCCACAAGAAAGCCTAACCTGTTCAGACTGACGACCATTGACCAGAACTGATTGAAAACGATCAGAAAGGTAAGAGGAAAACCAAGAAAGAGCAGGGCCCTTAATTCCAAAAGTATGTTCAAGACGAGACAGAAGAATGGAGTGGTCTATGGTATCAAAGGCAGCAGAGAGATCAAGAAGTGTCAAAAGAGAGATTTGACCAGCATCAGAAGCAAGTAAGAGGTCATTGACGATTTGAACAAGGGCTGTTTCTGTACTGTGGTTGGTTCTATAGGCAGACTGATAAGGATGATGAAGATTGTTTGAGGATAGATGATCGTTAAGTTGTTTCAGGACAGTCTTCTCAAGGAGTTTGGAGAGAAAAGGGAGGTTAGATACAGGTCTGTAGTTTTTCAGATTATTAGGATCCAGATTGTTCTTCTTGAGAAGGGGCCTTACAAGAGCGGTTTTGAAAGCAGAAGGAAACACACCTGAAACTAAAGAAGAATTGATGATGTTGGTGATTGATGGCAGAAGGTGTTGATAGATTTGTGAGAAAAGAGAGGCTGGGATGGGGTCAAGATCACAGGATTTAAAATGCATTTCTTTCAAAGTAGAAAGAACTTCGGTCTCAGACACCGGCTTGAAAGAGAGAAGGGGGACACCAGTGAATGATGGGTCTGGAATAGTTGGTTGAAAAGGCATGGAGTCGATTTTTGATCGTAGATCGATAATCTTGGTGGAGAAGAAGGAGGAAAAGGTTTCTGGCAGTTTGTCAGGACTGATATTTGATGGCAGAGGACTTGATTTCTTGTTGCCTAGGAGATCAGACATGGTGGAGAACAGGACTTTTGTTGTGTTGGCTTCAAGAATTTTAGATGAAAAATAGCTTGTTTTTGCCTTGGCCAGAAGAAGAGTGAAGATGTTACGAAGAAACTGATATATCTGACGATGTATTTCTAGTTTTGAGGCCCGCCACTGACGCTCAGCCTTACGACTAGTGCGTTTACTTACTCTAAGTTCAGGCGTGTACCAGGGAGCGCAGGGACGATCGGGCACAACACGAGTGGATGGGGGAGCGTGTTTATCAAGCAAGTTACTCATAGTAGAATTAAAAGTCGAGGCAGGGTCGTCGGAAATACTCACGTTAGAAAGGAGTTCTGTTGCCTCTGAACTAAAAGTATGAATATCTATAGACTTGAGATTACGGCGTGTGACCGTACGTTTATTTCTGGGAGTTTTGGAAAGATTAAGACTGGCGAGGACGGCAAAATGGTCAGAGGAAAGGATCTTAGACACTGACACTGATGAAACAAGTTGGTCGGAATCACGCGCGATTAGCCAGTCTATGATGTGGCCCTTGTTGTGTGTAGGCTCAGTTACAAGCTGAGAGAGGGAGTGGTTAGCAAGTGAGAGGCAGAGACGCTTTGTGTGAGAGGACTGTTGGTTGTCGAAGTGAAAATTAAAATCACCTAGCACAATAAGAGGACTGCGGTTCAGAGAATAGGAGTCAAGGAGGGCTTCAAATTCGGGATGAAACATTGAATCGGTGAGATTGTTAGTTCTGCTAGGGGGAGGGCGATAGATACAGGAGAAGACAACAGATTGACCAGACATGCTAAGAACAACTTCTACAGCCTCGAAAGACAGATGGGGGAAGGGGAGGGTTGTGTTGAAGGAAAGGAATTTATCTAACACGTCCCTATACAGTACAGCGAGGCCCCCACCTAAAGAAGAACGGGGGAAGGATTTAATTTTGTAGCCAGGAGGAGTTAGCTGCTTTAGTTTAGGTTCATGTCCATTACTTTTGAGCCACGTTTCGGTTATAAAAACTAAATCAAAGTCATGCTCAAAAACATAGTCCGCAATATAGTCCGCTTTGTTCTCAGGGCAGACAGACTGGGCATTAAATACACATACACTAAAACTATCAGAGGATGGAATAGAGTTCAGTGACACAGATGACACGTCACACTGGTGGCTGGGTGCTGTAGGGGGAGGTGGAGATGGAGATCTGGGCGTTGAAGGCAGCAGTAGAGAAGCAAAGGGCTGGTTAGAAGACACATCACAGTCAGAGTCACAGTCGTTGGTCACGCAGTTGTCAACACATGGTTCAGGAACACAACACGGGGATGAAGGGGTGGAGGATAGAACAGGTACAGAGTCACAGTGCTGGAAGGCTGATGAAGGAGAGGTTGTGGCAGATGAAGCAGGAGACACAGGAAAGTTGAGTGGTGGCACAGGAGTGGAGTCGTCATGGTCGTCAGGCAGGCAGGAAGAGGTGGAAGGAGGCAAACATCTAGATGGTGAGGGTGGAGTGAGTTGGTCAGATGATGAAGTTGAGGCAAGCGGCGCAGATAGAATTGGCACACTTGTCCGGGGTTTGTTTTTACGGGGGTATCTTTTTCTGGGTAAAGACACGCCGAGGCCAAGTAGGCGAAGCTGCGAGATGGAATTAGCTTGCAGGCGAGCACATGGAATCGCCAACAGCTCAGAGCGCGAGTACTTGATGCGCGCGCAGTCTGGGATTGGGTCAGGCCTAGCACATTCTCTTGTCTGATGGCATGGTTGCTGGTGGTCAGTTGGAATAGCGCGGTCAGCAATGACAGGAGCATTGGAAAGTGGCTGTTCTTGCCTGGCTGAATAGGACTGCTGAACAGGCAAACAGCTGGCGTTGGACGAAAATGGCTGTGCCGGCAGATTCAAATTGGCAGCTCTTGCCAACAGAAAAATATGAATGAAAAGAATTCTAAAGCTCGGATGGACAAACAAAGCCCATGGAAATAAAAAGTCCCACATGATGAACTATCATGCACAGTATGGAGAACAAGCACACACTAGAACACAGCAAACAGAGACAAAAGCGGGAGGAGCTCAGTCACTCGAACCGATGGCAAGCGACCTCGACCTCACACACACACAGAACCACTACAAAAGCAAAATCAGAGGCAAAATTGACGTCTAAGGGAGCGAAGCGAGTTTAGAAGTGACCAAGGTATGGTGTGCACACAGATTAACTTCCCTTGAATCAAATTGACAGCTATCTATTTTAGAAGTGACCAAGGTATGGTGTGCACACAGATTAACTTCCCTTGAATCAAATTGACAGCTATCTATTAATTCCGGACATAAATGACCGGAGCGACTTTTAATGAGTTAATCAAATATTTGTCCTGACAGGGGAGAACACAATATGACATTTTCAATTTTAATAGGTCAATGTCCTATGACCGGGGCCTCAGGACATCACTGCCTCGACACACACACACACAGCCTGCACAAGTTAAAAACTAAAGAAAGCAAGGCAAGACATGCACGTACCCCGGCGGCGGCTTCTCGCAGCTTCTGCTCTGCGATCTCCAGGTTGTTCTGGTAGCTCTGGTTGTCCGGGTCCAGCTCCAGGGCCTTGCGGTAACACTCCCGCGCAGACTCCTGGTCGTTGAGCGCAGTGAACGCGATGCTGGAACAAACAAATCGACAAAGTTTGATTTAGACTTTTACTTTCCGGACTATAAGGCAGAAAATTCAGATTTTGTTATTACATTACATTTTTGTTTTACTATGTTAGAAGTCATATTATAAGGCGCAGGGGTCTCGCCTTATAGTAAAGAAAAATAAGGTATATATATGTGTGTGTGTGTGTGTGTGTGTGTCTGCCTTGCGGTAACACTCCCGCGCAGACTCGTGGTCGTTGAGCGTAGTGAACGTGATGCTGGAACAAACAAATCGACAAAGTTTGCTTTATGTGTGTGTGTCTGTCTGCCTTGCGGCAACACTCCCGCGCTGACTCCTGGTCGTTGAGCGCAGTGAACGTGATGCTGGAACAAACAAATCGACAAAGTTTGCTTTATGTGTGTGTGTCTGTCTGCCTTGCGGCAACACTCCCGCGCTGACTCCTGGTCGTTGAGCGCAGTGAACGCGATGCTGTGGCCTTGCTGTAGCTGGGGTCGATGGTGAGGGCCCTGTTGTTTTGCCGTATATACCGTGAAGCCCCTTAATACAGTGTGCTAAAGGGGAGACCTACCTCATTCTGCCTTGCTGTAGCTGATGGTGAGGGCCCTGTTGTTTTGCCGTATATACCGTGAAGCCCCTTAATACAGTGTGCTAAAGGGGAGACCTACCTCATTCTGCCTTGCTGTAGCTGATGGTGAGGGCCCTGTTGTTTTGCCTTATCTACCGTGAAGCCCCTTAATACAGTGTGCTAAAGGGGAGACCTACCCCATTCTGCCTTGCTGTAGATGATGGTGAGGGCCCTGTTGTTTTGCCTTATCTACCGTGAAGCCCCTTAATACAGTGTGCTAAAGAGGAGACCTACCCCATTCTGCCTTGCTGTAGCTGATGGTGAGAGAGAGAGAAAATGGAGTTTTACGTCCTCTTGGTCTGAATCAGACACATATGGGACATTTGTAAATACAAATATGGTTGGAACAATACTGGAGGCAATGCCCGGAGGCAGTACGAAACCAGTAAATTCCCGATTTTGTTTTATTAATACAGATAGCTGTAGCGGTGACCACGCCTCGGTTAAACCTCATCGGCTATGGCACCGCCACAAGTAATCGTAGTATACTTCTTCGCTGATGGTGAGGGCCCTGTTGTTTTGCCGTATATACCGTGAAGCCCCTTAATACAGTGTGCTAAAGAGGAGACCTACCCCATTCTGCCTTGCTGTAGCTGGGGTCGATGGTGAGGGCCCTGTTGCTTTGCCTTATAGACTGTGAAGCCCCTTAACCCACCATTCGAACCGAGAATCGATCCTTACTTCCAGTGATGGGAAGTAACTCTGAACGTCACACCAAATCTTTTATCTAAAAAAATCACCCAGAATAAAGTCGAACTCACATTTAATTTCTGAAAGATGCATATTGAATAGCAATGATGATATTTTCATTTGAAAGTTAACACAATGTCACACAACAAACCATGAATTAGAATAAAAAATCCGTAATGGCGCTCCGAGCATCGCGCCGATTCAATACTGCACACGTCACGTGGAAAGAAGAAAATTTTTGGGGGGTCACTTCGAAAAATCCGTTCAAAAAGACTAGTGGGTGCTTTCCCTTGCTGTAAAAGCCAAAAACGGACCAGCGAGACTGAGGTAAAGGAAGCACTAACTTAGTATATTGCATTGTGGGTAGGGCAAAAGTGAGAGTAAAACTACTAGACCGGGCGTTCAGCGGGCGCAATTGGTGCATACAGTAGCCAATGGTAAGAAAAAAATCGGTCACATTTGGCGTCTGTGTCCCAGAGAGGGTTAATACAGTGTGTTAAAGGGGAGACCTACCCCATTCTGCCGTAGGCCTTGCTGTAGCTGGGGTCGATGGTCAGGGCCCTGTTGCAATCCTCGATGGCCTGCTGGTGCTTGTTCAGCTTGCTGTACGCCGCCGCTCTGAACAGGGAACCACACACAGAGGCATGATAATAACAATAAATACAGCTTACACTACTGGTATACATGTTTTAACCCTTTCACCGCCAGCCATCTTTGAGCAAAACATTTCCATTAACCCTTTCATCGCCACTGTCGCCTCTTGGCACCACAATGATTTCATACCCATGTCACTAAAAGGCATCAAATGAGGGTCTGTTAACCAATGACCTTATGTTCTTTATTTTGGGAGGTAAGGATAGGCCCTATTTTATGCATGTCACAGAGGAATCCCCAATATTGCAGACAAAATCTTTTCTCTACCCAGTTAAGTTTAATGGAAAGTTTTGGCTGAAAATGGCTGGCGTTGAAAGGGCTAAACTTACTTGGCTACAGAAAAGATTTTGTATGCAATATTGTGGGATTTCTGTGTGACACCTTTATAATAGGATCAATCCTTATTGCCCAAAATTAGGAACACAATATCATTGAAAAACAGACCCTGATTTCAAGAGTTTTAGTGACATGGGTGCTGAATCATTGTGGTGCAAAAATGCGACATTGGTGGCGAAAGGGCTAAAATAATTAATACATTTAATAAAAAATAATTTAATTAAAAAAAAGAATTAATAAATAGAGTCTAGAATATGTGTGTTTTAAAAGTAGCACTTTTTGATTAAAAAAGTCATCCTCGGTGCGTTTTACAAATTTGGAAAGAAAGGAAAAAGAAGCATAATTACATAATATTACGAACAAAACTGAATTTAACATGATTTAAACTTTTTAAAAAAAAGCAAGACCACACCTGTCCCCCCTCCCCCTCCCCTCCCCACACACACACTCACAATTTCATGAACAATACACGGGAATAGAATGTCATACCAGAGAGAGACAAAAACATGCAAGAAGGAAAAAACACACATGCACATTTAACGCGAGGTAACATTAGAACAATAACACACACACACACACTTTCTCTCAATCTTGAAATGGCACGTTTAACTCAATCAAATCCTTCTGCATAAATATAAAGCGATATGTTACGTCATCATTGAGGACGAATCGCCTAATTGTATGCGGAAGAAATACAAAGCTGTCAGCTTGACGAATTCACTTCAAGGGAAGTAAATCTGTGTGCATACCATAATTTGGTCATTTCTAAACTCGTTTCGCTCCCCTAGACCACGCTTACACATCTTACTTTGCGTTTGTAGTGGCAGGCTGACGTCAGAAGTTTTGTTGAGGGGGGGTACTGTTACCAAAAAAATTTTTCCCGCACAAATAACTAACGTCAGAACTTTTGTTCAGGGGGGGGGGGGGGGGGGGTGTTACTAATCTGTTTCCAAAGAAATGGAAACGGCGGAGCAGTTTTCATGCCTGATATTTCTTCTTTTTCACCCATTCTTTGTGCATGGCTTGCTCTTCAGACGCCATTTTTGAAGTGATGACATCGGGTGGAGGAGAAGGCGCGAAATGATGATCGTGCCATTTAAAGACCCAGCATGTCGAGTTTTTATTCGATTTTCGAATTTGTTTTCATAGGCGGAGATTGGTCAATTTAGGAAAATAATTAGGCGGAGAAGGCGAAGAAAACGGAGATGCTTTCATGCCTGAGTGGGGAAACCGATTTCAGTAAAAAGTCTCTCTATAAAAAATCTGAACTACCGTTTCCCTATGTCTATGCCTGAAGTAAAAAACCTGTAATCCTCTTTCATTTCTCTTTTCCTTTATGCCTGTATGACTGGAGTGATTTGTAGAGATTCCGAATAATAATTTAAAAAAAGCGATTTCTAGGTTCGCAGCTAAGTGTAATGGCTGAGATATGATTGAGTTAACGTTCTCTGAATCTTCCCAATACTGAAGTGGTGACTGCATTAAAAACAAGGGCATCGCTGAGAGGCAGCAACGCATTGTGACAATGCAAACCCGGCCAGAGTTATGTCTCTCTCCCCCCCCACCCCCCAATAAACACACCACTTTCCACCCTTACAGAACGCATAAAATACATACCCAAAATTTGAAGCGATTCTGTTCAGTAGTTCACGAGATACAGCTGAACTTTTATACAAACTCCTTGCACCATGGTACACCACCACACAAAATTTGAAGCGATTCTGTTCAGTAGTTCACGAAATAAAGCTGGGGGGAAATTACATAGTCCAAAGAAGGAAATTTCGGTTTTCAAGGTCAAACTTCAAGGTCAAGGTCAGCACGGTGTTGATTAACGAAAGGAAGCTTCCTTTTCAAGCTGTCTACCCCTCTGCCAATTTTAATCAAAGTCCAAACAGTAGTTTTTAAGATAATCGATACACAGACACACACACAAACCAATCGCAAAACCCCAGCCTCTGGCCGGGTAATAATGTCCAATGTGTGTGCATACAACAGGGTGGGTAAGCATAGTGTTAGAATTGCGAGTCTATCATATCGTTTTAATCTGCCATCAATATTAGCAGAAAAGTTTCATTTCATAAGACCGTGGTTCCGGATGACAGGTTGGTCAATCCTGAAAAGCTTTAACTCATTCGCATCAAAACGATTTTGAATTACTAAAAAAACTCACAAATCACTCCAGCCATGCACACAAACAAAACATACATATGATTTTGAATTATTAAAAAACCCTCACAAATCACTCCAGCCATGCACACAAACAAAACATACATATGATTTTGAATTACTAAAAAAACTCACAAATCACTCCAGCCATGCACACAAACAAAACATACATAAACAAAAGGAGAAACGAAAGAAGATTACAGGTTTGTACTTCAGGTTTAGACATAGGGAAGTGGTAGATCAGACTTTTTTTTTATATAGATTTTACAACGATTGGATACCCCACAACAAACCACTACAAAAGCAAAGTCAGGGGCAAAATTGTGTTCTAATGGAGTGAAGCGAGTTTAGAAGTGACCAAGGTATGGCGTGCATGCAGATTTACTTCCCTTGAAGCAAATGCATAAAACTGACAGCTATCTATTAATTCCAGACATATTTGGCTGGAATGACTTGAATGGGTTAATAGGAAAAAAAAATCACAAACAAAAGTTCTGAAAGTAGACAGACAGCAGGCCATTTGGCAATTAATGTCTTTGTTCCCCCAGCGGGGATACTGGGGTGGGGGGTGTCTTCCGCACAAATAGTTCCCCCACCTTCTGGAAAGCTCTGTGCTTGTATCTTCCTCTAATATGTCACTCTCTTTGACTCTGTCTTTTCTCTTTATTTTCTGTCATCAACCTTTTTGGCCCATTCTCCTGCCTTTTTTCCCCAAAAAATCTTCCATAGTTTTCTCCTTTGAGCTCCTCCGAAATTGGAATGTGTCGGCTGAATGCGTGACCAGTAAAAACTGAAAATGTACCTCACACACACACGCACCTTACCCATTATGGCCTGGGAACACAGAAGAAGAAGAAGAAGAAGGCAATGAATGTCTTTGCACTTGGTGGGAGTGAAGTGTGACGTTACCTGTTGCAGAAGTAGACGGCGTTTTTCCCGTCCCTCTTGATGGCCTGTGTGTAGCTTTCCAGAGCATCGGAGAACTTTTCCGATTTCATGAACTCGTTGCCTGAAACCATACACACCTCGACAGTAAGTTAGTTTCAAAACACACACCTTGAAAAATAGCAAGTCTGATTTTAACCCTTTTGCTGCCAGCCATTTTTCAGCCGATAAATACCCGTAAACTTACCAGGGTAGAGAAAAGAATATATCTGCAATATTGCAAAAATTCCTCTGTGACAAGTATAACATTAGGCCAACACTTCTTTCCCTAAATTATAAAAATAGGGTCTTCAAATGACAGGCCCTGATTTGATGCTTTTTAGTGAAATGGGTGCTAAACCATTGTGGTGCCAAAATGCGACATCGGCGGTGAAAGGGTTAAGCTTCAGAAAAAAAATGACCAAAAAATTTCTGCCAAAAAAATAAATAAAAAATGTTGCAAAACGGAACTGGATGTTTATTCAGTGTTTACCCCTATTTTGCAAAGTTGTTATTTCTGAAACAAAAAAAAGTAATTAAAAAAAAAATAAAATCCAACGCGTGACCTATGAACGTTGATATCGTACTGACCTGAGTGTGCAATACTAATGTCCGTCGAGCAGTAGACACAGAACACATGCTCGTCACCTAGTGCTGAACGACGTATTCCTGGAATTTTGAGGTAATTTTCCC
Organism: Phymorhynchus buccinoides; assembly: GCA_017654935.2. NCBI lineage: Eukaryota > Metazoa > Mollusca > Gastropoda > Neogastropoda > Raphitomidae > Phymorhynchus > Phymorhynchus buccinoides. Next base: position 3,952,527 of record CM065689.1, read on the forward strand.
GGAATTTCTGTGCCACTTTTGATGTCTTTTCTTTTGATTTTCGACCAGAAGATACAGAAGCTTCGGAATGCACTCGCTTGGACGCCATTTTGAAACAGAAAATAAAATGGCGCGAAATGACTTTTCTCCGCATCGTTTCAAAAGCTTCGCTTACCGACGCAACTGTAGTGGGTTTTTTTTATATTTAGGATTTTTCCCCCGTATTTTTTCTCCGTAGCCGTAATTTGACTTTCCCCCTGTAAAAATTACGGGGAAATCGGGATGGTAAACAGGTCTGTTTATTGCTTGCCTGAACAGATCTAAGTCTTTGTCAGCTATGCCAAAGAGGAATTTTCATCTTTTGAAATTAATACATTGCAGTCATGTGTGCTTTGTAAACACATCAAACTGACAATAATGAGAAGAAAATGTAAACAAAGAAAAGAAAGAAAAACACAGTGTGGAAACTCGAGTTTTTAATTTTAGAAACCATGGAAATGATTGACCGTTACACAACTGCTATTTCTTTTTCTTCGATCGTTCAGACAGTTTCCTGTCAATTATGAGCGCAGCTGCGTCATGCTGCCGTTATGAGCCTAAGTATGAAATAGTCAGGCCCAGCAAGTACGACTTCGGCCGGAGGAAATCTTTTTGAAAGTGTTTCGTGAAAAAAGGCAGGAGAATGGACCGGTAAGGTAGAAAGATAGTGGATGACAGTAAGCAAAGGGAAAAGGCAGAGTCAAAGAGAGTGACAGATTAGAAGTTACAAGCTCAGAACTTCCCGAAGGTGGGGGAACTATTTATACAAAAGACCCCCCTGGTATCCCCACAGGGGGAATCAGCTATTTCAAGATTGAAAACAGAAGTTTCTTATTTCTTAAGTAAAACGAAAAAATAAATCGTCGGGATTTTACGCTTCAAAAACTTAGCAGGAATGGTCCCGCACACACAAAACAGACAGACACTCTCTACGATCTCTCTCTCTCACTTGTGCATAATGTTGTTGTTGTTGACGTACCCTGGCTAAAAGACTCCAGGGATCATCCCAACAGCCGAAGCACTTGAACACTATGGCACAAATGCATCAGCTACGGATGAGAACATTACGTGCGTGTGACCGTTTTTTATTACCCCGCCACGTGGGCAGCCACACTCTTAACTTCGGAGGATTTTAGACTGACAATGGTACGATAGGAGCTTGTCATGGCTAAGGGGCAATCCCTGCAAAACTATGCATAGCAATAACGACATTTTGATGTAGCCTTGGTGTTCTAGCCTACCTTTGTTTTTCAATCGTTCAGCTTCCTCTCTTTCCTCCGCCGTCGGCTCGTGTAAAGACAGGCTTGACAGGTCTGAATCAGTCTGCAACCACGCATGCCATCACCATTAGAAATGCTTTGAAAAGACAAAAAAATATATATAATATATTAAATAATAACATAGACCATACTTTCCGGACTATAGGACGCAACCCCAAATTTTACACAAATTTCAGATTTTGTGATTACATTTTCTTACTATATTATTAGCCATATTTATTTTATTATAATGCGCAGGGGACTCATTCTGGAGAAAAAATATATTGCCTTATACAGACAAACCCCTGTTTTACGACCCTCTGTTAAGCGACCACCTCTCATTTGAGACCGGATTTGTTGGCATGGATGCATTTTACTATGTAAACGACCTCTCTTAAACGACTTCCTTTAAAACGCGACTTACGACTGCCATTTTGTTGGTATTTATGACTGTTGTTGTCGTCTGCATAGACTTCGAGCAAAGGGAAACAACCACGGTCAAGGGCCTGAAAGCGGAGTCGCTTCCCTTGTTGTAGAAAAGATGGCGGAAAGCGTAGGAAAAGCATGAAAACCACTGACTTTGAAAAAGAAAACCACTGACTTTGGATGAGAGTGGAGGTGATTAACAGAAGTCAGCGAAGTGAAACTGTAATACATCGATTTCACAATCCTATGGAGTTGGAAAGACCCAAATCCAGTTTTAATATGTCATTGTATGTGTGCATGAAGAAGAGAGTATGAACTGTGCTGAACTTTTTCTTTCTACGGCTGCCAGTGAAAACCTCCGTCATACGACCCCTCCAATTTACGACTGATTTTTCCGGACATTTTGGAAGTCTTAAAATAGAGGTTTGTCTGTACATGTAGTCCAAAACATTCTGTAAAATATATGTATAAAATTGAACAAAAATGTCTTCAAATATTTCTTGATCAGTTACCGGCAAAGAATACAAAAAATACAATTGAGTTAAACAATTCAGTTCATTTTTTCATTTTTTTAAAGCATGGAGTGAACATATTGCCATAGAGACGCAAGTTAAAATTGGTCAACTTCGATGTGTTGGACTTACCAGTTGATCAAGACATGCTGCTCCATTTAACAAAGCTGTAAAACAAAAATTTGCGAAGACTTTATAGTCATAGAGGTGTCTCTGTGAAATTTGGGTTGCTCCCATCTGGAGAGTGCGTCGCAGCCAGAGATGCGCCACCCAATTTTTAAATTTTTTTTGTATGCGATTTTTGTGTTTTTTGTGCGACTGATGAAGGAAAGGGAGGGTGGGGTAAATTTGACCAAATTACAACTTTTTCGTTGCCACTGGGTTTAACGTGTGCTAAGTGCATGGGCACACAGGACCTCGGTTTATCGTCTCAACCGAAAGACTCCACGTTCAGACCGCAAGGCCTGGTGTAAAGTGAGAGGAAAAATCCCCTGTACCCAGGTTCGAACTCAGGTTTACTTGACACAAGTCGAAGGCGCTACCTCTGTGCCACTCTACACTAATGGTGATGCTAAACGAATAAAAATGACGAAATTTGACTTGAAACGATCAAAATATTGAGTTTTCCATTCCTCATGTGAAGTGACGTCTTTTGACTTACGTCTCCTTGTTTTCCGTATGGCGATAAAAAAATTGTTAAAAGAAAATAGACACAATCAGGATCTGCATCAGTATCATGTATGCCTCCCTAGACACCTTTTTTAACCATTAATTATTTGTAACGAAAAAATATGAGATATGTCAGTATGCTGGGAGTTGGGGGGAAGGGGTTGTTGTTGGCTTAAAAACCTCCAGGGATCATCCCAACAGCGGAAGCACTTGAACACTATGGTACAAATGCATCAGCTACGGATGAGAGAACATGACGCGCGTGACCGTTTTTCATTACCCCGCCACGTGGACAGCCACACTCCCGTCTTCGGGGGGGAGGCGTGAGGGGTGAAGAGAAAGATGACCCCCCCCTCCCCCATACCCCCCCTCCCCTTCTCCCTTCATCCCCAACTGACCTCGGACAGCTGTGAGTTGAAGATGTCCAGCAGGTTTCTTGGCACACGGTACTGGGCCGCCTGCCCCTGGTCAGAGGTGTTTAGGCCGTACACTGTTTCAAGGCACTGAACCGAAACTGAAAAATGGATGACACACTCCAGTTTATACATACAGCACAGTCGTACATATATCACGGTACTGGGCCGTCTGCCACTGGTCAGAGGTGTTTAGGCCGTACACCGTTTCAAGGCACTGAACCAAAACTGAAAAATGGACGACACACTCCAGTTTATACATACATGGGTGCAACTACACAAAATGAAAAAACCCTGAAAGGCCGGGGTCCAGGGGTAATGTCCCCCTGCAGCTGAAGAAAAAAATTGATTTATGAAGGTATTTTAGTTTGCTTTTTCCACAATTTATACAAATGTTTATTTTAAAGTGTAAAAAAAAACCCCAGTAGACACACAAAGATCTTGTTTGACAAGTATTAAAAACAGGAAATTCCTTTTCTGGCAAAATTCAAAAACAGGAAATCCTTGTATAGCAGGAAAAGTTGCACCCATTACACACAGTACAGTTTATCATGGTACTGGGCCGTCTGCCCCTGGTCAGAAGTGGGACTGGGGAATGAGAGAGAGAGGGAGAGAGAGAGAGAGAGGGGAGAGAGAGAGAGAGGGAGAGAGAGAGAGGGAGAGACTCAACTCAACTCAAAAACTTTTTAATGATTAGGCCATCTGCCCGTATCAAAAAGGGGAGACAAAGGGGAAGGGGTACCGGTGAAATAATATCAAAAATACTGATCATAATATAAAAAAAGAAATGACTGAAGCAAAACCAAAAATAAACCCAAACATCATACCACCATTATGGATATATTATAAGGAAAAGCAAAAAAACGAACAATACAATATTTAATAATATATACACATTTTAACAAGAGATAATGTAAACAGTGAGCATGACGGCATGAGAGAGGGAGAGAGAGAGGGAGAGAGGGAGGGAGGGAGGGAGGGAGAGAGAGAGAGAGAGAGAGAGAGAGAGAGAGAGAGAGAGAGAGAGAGAGAGAGAGAGAGAGAGAGAGAGAGAGAGACCGAGAGAGAGAAAGAGCTCGAGAGAGACAGTTCAGGACAGCTGTGTCTGGTTCCAGGCACAGCCAACAACCAGCATATTGAACTGCAGGAGTGGGCCCTGTCGCATGAAAATAGGTAGCTTGTAAAAATAAGTAGCTCGCTATTATGAGTCTGTATTTGCGACAACCACAAATTTCACTTTTTCTGTACTTTAACCATTTAATTAACCCTAACCTACAAAAAAGTGAAATTTGTGGTTCATGCTCAATGTCGCAAATACACACTGTCATAGGTAGCGAGCTACTTATTTTTACGAGCTACCTATTTTCATGCGACAGGCCCCAGCTACCATGCTAGATGGTGCTGGGGGTCGGCTAGTCCAGCTGTTCTTCAGCCGGATGAAAAGTGAAATGTTGTAGCCTGCTGATCATCACCCCCCCCCCCCCCCCCCCCTGAGAGAGAGAGAGAGAGAGAGAGAGAGAGAGAGAGAGAGAGAGAGAGAGAGAGAGAGAGAGAGAGAGAGAGAGAGAGAGAGAGAGAGAGAGAGAGAGAGAGATCCAAGATCCAGACAGTGCACTGTGACAGACCTTCCAGGCTCTCGACCTGTTCGTCGTCCAGACCCCCGTCCTTTTCTGGTCCTCCAGGAAGAGAGAGAGAGAGAGAGAGAGAGAGAGAGAGAGAGAGAGAGAGAGAGAGAGAGAGAGAGAGAGAGAGAGAGAGAGAGAGAGAGAGAGATCCAAGACAGTGCACTGTGACAGACCTTCCAGGCTCTCGACCTGTTCGTCGTCCAGACCCCCCGTCCTTTTCTGGTCCTCCAGGAAGGACAGTATGGAGAACACCAGGCGCTTCACGTCCGCCATCGCTGACTGTGCACACGCTTTGTCGACAACTGCAACGTCAATCAAATACAAGAAATTAATGCAATGGCTAAATTACCGTATTTTAGGTATTTAGGTATTAGGTACTTCATAGTCACAGAGGCGTCTTTGTGAAATTCGGGTTGCTCCCACCTGGAGAGCGCGTCACAGCCAGAGGCGCGCCACCCAATTTTTGGTTGTTGCATGCAATTTTTGTGAGACTGATTATGAAGAAAAGGGGTGGGGGTAAATTTTGACCAATTTACAAGTTTTTCGTTGCCACTGGGATTAACGTGTGCTGAGTGCATGGGCACACGGAACCTCGGTTTATTGTCTCATCCGATAGACTCCACGTTCAGACCTTAAGGCCTAGTGCAAAGTGAGAGGAAAAATCCCCTGTACCCAGGTTCGAACTCGGGTTTACTTGACACAAGGCGAACGCGTCACCACTGTGCCACTCTACACTTGTAGAGTTTTGACTGTATTACTATCAGTGAAAAACACTTTGTGAAATGAAGTTGAAGGTAAATGAGACAAAATAATAGTGATGATGGCGGCAGACAACCGTTTTCTGAGATCAGCAGGAATTTCCCACGATGCTTTGCAGCTTTTACAGACTACAACTTGTACAAGGCAATACTTTTTTCCTCAACTGAGACCCCCGCACCTTAAAATGCGTTGCGCCTAGTGTATTCATGAGTACTATGACTGAAATCTGATTGAACAAAGTTGCGAGTTCCATTCATATCGTAACTATTTTGCAAACCGAAGACAACAGGCTGAATTCGTAAATGGAGCCAACGAAGCAGATGACAGTCACACAGAGAAGGGGGGTTGGGGTCCGGTGGAGGGGTGGGTGTGTTTGACAGTACCCACATGTCTTTATGCTTATTTTGTTTTGATTTTTCACCCTCTATAAGTTCACCCTGGGGGTGAAGAGACCCTCTATAGCTGCTTCCTGGGGGTGAAAATACCCTCTATGATCAAACAAAATGGGGAGTCCTGAATCAGGATATGACGCAGACCTGTTTACCCCAAATTTTTACTGTCAGTAATCCCAAGCTCTGAAATCAGTAAAACTAAAAGCTATAGCTGCAGTATCGACGCCAATGATTTTCTTTCAAGTTATGAACTCACTGCTGCTCCTATTCCTTTCTCCAGGTCGGGATAGGGTTAGATACAGGAGAAGTTCTGTCTTCCCGCACACCATTAAAGACTGGAACTCGTTGCCTGAGGAGGCTATGTCTGCTTCTTCAGCCGGCTCGTTCTAGTCCTCCATCAAGATGCAAATCCCCCACCCCCAATTTAGGTGTTCCTGCCAACTCAGCATCACGTTGGGTGCTCGATCAGCATGACCCGACTGGCTGGGTCATCTTCGTAGAGTAGGTTTTTGTTTTATTTTTTTACTTTTTGATGCTCGACTTCGGACCTCGACTGCTTATAGTATCATAAAATCAAACTGATGATTGTGGATACTCAACGGTAGAAGAAGATAGGGATAGGGTTAGAATAGAACACCCAGGAAAGGGATAGGATTAGGGTTAGGGATGAAAATAAGTCAAGACAAAATGGCCGCTTGCTGTTGCCCAATGAAACTGCAAGTAGCTGGCGTCGATACTGCAGATAGCTTTCTGTGAAAGAAATAGACGAACGTTTCAAAAGGTTGCGCCTGTAGCAGTCAAAAGTGTAGCTCGTGCAAATCTGCCACTCGGCTACTATGAGAGTGTGTATTTGTGACAACCACAAATTTCACTCTTTCTTTACTTGAACCATTAACCTCTCTTAACCCTACAAAAAAAGTGAAATTTGTGGTTCATGCTCTATGTCGCAAATACACACTCTCATAGTAGCGAGCGGCAGATTTGCACGAGCTACACTTTTGACTGCGACAGCGCCTCCTTTTGCAAATTATTGATAAAAAACACATCTTCAAGGCAAGTTAAAGCTATTTTTCTCTCATTTTATTAGTACTACTATGAGAATTGTTTACATTTTTTTCATGCACGTTCTTATACTACACTACAGTGACTGCAAGTGCAAGGGCAAGAGTTACACGGCAACTCGACAACTGAGAACTGAAACTTACACTCAGTGAACCTGAAAGACAGTACTATCACTGTACAACTTGATGAATAAAATCATGGGCGGTGACAACAAAATGAACAATCTAATCAATACACTTTTTTTTCGAAATGTTATTGATGTTTAATAAAGATAATTAGGAAGCTTTCATCTTTCATACAATCGTGGATACCTTTAACTGAAGGTAAAATCAAAGTGGGCTTTTGCGCTGACTCAATTTTCCGGTCAACTCTTCACAAAAAAGAAACCAACAAAAGTATGGGGAGTTTTTATCCATTATTTTTACCGAAATCTTGCAAATTCTGATAAAACTATAGAAAATGACATGAACATTCCATATTTTTACGTTATTTCGATATTAGTTTTATGATTACACTCTCGATGAATAGTGTGAAACACACACACACACACACACACACGCACGCACGCACGCACGCACGCACGCACGCACGCACGCACACGCACACGCACGCACGCACACACACACACACACACACACACACACACACACACACACACACGCCTGAAAAGACTCCTCAAGATGAAGAAAAGGGCATACCGGCAGGCTAGGAGAACAGACAAGTGGGCTAACTATTGTTTTGCTCAGAAAGAGTGCAAGAAGGCCCTCAGAAGAGCGGAGTGGAGACACCGGCTTCAAAAACACCATCATGGACGGTTTGAACCAGAATAACCCAAAACTCCTGGAAGTCGGTAGGTGAAGTCGAAGAAACAGGACAACATCAGTCATGGGGTTGCGCCTCTGAACATGAATGGGACTCTACATAGCGACGCCAGAACCAAAGAAAATATTCTGATCAACAAATAGGGCATTTGCCACGTGAGGGCGACCTTGATCGAGTTTCACCAAGTTGAATTTAGAGAGTTGAATTGGAAAGGTCAGCGTAACTCGGGCAGAACGAGTGCGGGCAAATTAGTAGTCTAGCATAGAGAACGAAAACTCGTGGCAAATGCCCTATTCCAGTCTGTCTTCACCCCTCCATCATCATCTCTTCCACCCCCCCCCCCCCCCCCCCCCCCAAACCTCACAGACACCCCTTGATTGGAGACCTGGATATCAACATAAATGGGGTAGAAAAGCTGCTAAGGAACATCAAGGTGAACAAAGCAGTAGGCCCTGATGTCATCCCAAACCAGATTCTAAAGGAGTCAGCTAGTAGAAGAGCTGATGGCAATCTTTCAAAAATCGGTTGAGTGACTCTGGAACCGGCACTGTCTGAGGATTGGACTAATGCCAACGTCGAAGTCCTGTCTTCAACTGAGAAAGAGGACAAACACCGCTTCGCTGAAAATTACAGGCCTGTGTCACTCACATCAGTATCAATTGCAAGCTCATGGAGCACATTTGCAGCCACATGATGAGACATTTTGACCAGCACAAAGTCCTCACTAACCTCAACCCCGGCTTTGGTGCGGGGTACTCCTGCGAAACGCAACTGGTACTGACGCTACATGATCTCTGTAAGGCATTCGACACCGTACGTACCACATGCAAAGCTCCTGTCAAAGCTAGAAGACCTAGGCATCCAGGAAAAGCTTCACCAGTGGCTATCCGCCTTTCTTACTCGCATACGTATGAAGGTCGTCGTAGAAGGCGAAATATCATCCCAACAGCCGAAGGAAGCACTTGAAGGAAGTCAGTCAGTCTCAAAACATCATAGCGCAGTTCGCAAGAAACAACACCCGCTGCTACATCAAGTTCAGCAATGCGGAAGTCTATAAGAACAGTTTCTTCCCGCGAACTGTGCGAGACTGGAACAGCCTCAGCGAAGAGACCGTGGGAGCTGAGACGATCGAGGCCTTTAAGAACCGCCTCTCGTCTCCAACAGCAAATCATTAGAATAATAATTTAAAAAAAAATGTCTTCTTTGTCATTTATTTATTTATTTATGTTATGCTCTCCCCAAGTCTTCCGTTGGCGTTTATGCCAACGTACCCGTTGCAGATGCAGACAGACAGACAGACAGACAGACAGACAGACAGACAGACAGACAAACACACACACACACACACACACACACACACCACACACAAACACAGAGAGAGTGAGTGAGAGAGAGAGAGAGAGAGAGAGAGAGAGAGTAGAGAGAGAGAGAGAGAGAGAGCGAGAGAGAGAGAGAGAAGAGAGAGACAAACAGATAGAGAGAGAGACAGACAGACAGAGAGAGAGAGTGAGAGACGAGTTAGACAGACAGACAGAGAGAGAGAGAGAGAGAGACATACAGGGAGATAGACACAGAGAGAGTGAGACAGACAGAGAGAGAGAGAGACAGAGACAGAGAGAGAGGGAGAGAGAGAGAGAGAGAGAGAGAGAGAGAGAGAGAGAGAGAGAGAGAGAGAGAGAGAGAGAGAGAGAGAGAGAGAGAGAGAGAGAGAGAGAGAGAGAGAGAGAGAGAGAGAGAGAGAGAGAGAGAGAGAGAGCACAACAGTTCTTCTTTCCTTTCCGTGACCACAGTCACTGGCTCGTTGCTGACTATTCCCCCGAAGACGGAGTGTGGCTGCCCATGTGGCGGGGTAATTAAAAACGGTCACACGCGTAATATGCTCTCATCCGTAGCTGATGCGCTTGTGCCATAGCGTTCAAGTGCTTCCTTCGGCTGTTGGGATGATCCCTGGAGTCCTTTAGCCAGGGTAAACCAACAACAACAACTTGACAGCTACTGACTATTCTGACGCTGTAAATTTTTAGAAGGAACGCTCGAGATGGTGCAGAAATTAAGAAGAAGACAGCAGGCAGGAGAAAAAGAAGAAGACGGAAAGCCTGCCCCAGCCAGCCAGGTCCCGCTGATCGGGCCCCAACGTGATGCCGGGTCATTAGAGGGGGGAAAAAGTGGGTGGGGAAGGGGGGGGGAAAGAGGTGCAGTTTGTGTGATTTAGTGGAGACCTGTTGTGACACAAAGGTGCCGAAGGTCCCCCTCCCCCGACCCGTCAACAGCCTGTTCGGGGAGGTTGTTCCATGCCTTGATCATGGTATTTACGCGGCAGGAAACTGGCTTGTCTGTATTGAATGCGGTACCCCCCCCCCCCCCCCCCCCCCGTGGGAATACCGGGGGGATCTTGCCTGTCCTTGAGTGAAGGCCATTGCAGCTAGGTCAACATGTCCACCCTGGATGTTCACATCTGACTATGTGAACGCGATAACTTTTGAACGGAGGGACCCAGAAGGCTTAACTTTTGCACGAGGATAGGTATTTAAGGATATCTAGGCCTAGTTCGAAAACGAAGGTCATTGGTCAAAGGTCAAGATCACTGGAGCCGAAAATGTTGCCACGCACCCGCCTGTCAATAGTCACGCGCAATTAAGCGACAGTTAAAGATCCTCGCTGGCGCAGGTGGGTACTATAAAGTACAGGTCATGTAGACGGTTTGACTGGAGTTTAGTTTCAGGGGTGTTGTTTGTCGGTTTGTTCCTGCATGGTTACTGGACTCGGAAATGCTGCCGCGCGGTTGGTTGGTCTAGCGTTCTCACGCTCTATGGTGTTTGTTTTTTCGATATGTATGCTGCCAATGTGACTTGGGGTAACATTATTGACTTTGCTCTTTTGTGAAAATCAGTATCTGACCTCTTTAGTTCGCGTGCGTGTGTGTATGTGTGTCTGCATCGAATTTCATCAATTTTTTTTTTTTTTTTTTTTTCTCAATTTTATATTTATTCCGGTGTTGGTTGACCTATTTCCATATTGCAAGGGTTTTTTTCTGATGTTTAATTCTGGACATCTTTTTAGAATCAAGTTCACGAGGGGTGAGCTTCATCAAATTTCATCAAATTTCGATCTGGTGAATAGCTGGATCAATCTGAAATCATACCGTTTTGGCCGTCAAAGTGTTAGCATAATAATGTATGTGTGAGTGTGTGTGGTGTGTGTGTGTGTGTGTGTGTGTGTGTGTGTGTGTGTGAGTGTGTGTGTGTGTGTGTGTGTTTGTGAGTGCGAGTGCGAGTGTGTGTGTGTGTGTGTGTGTGTGTGTGTGTGTGTGTGTGTGTGACTGTGTGTGTGTGTGTAACGGGGGGGGGAGATGGACAGTGTGTGTGTGTGTCACTGTGTGTGTGTGTGTGTGTGTGTGTGTGTGTGTGTGTGTGTCTCTGTGTGTGTGTGTGTGTGTGTGTGTGTGTTTGGTCATTCTCTCTCCTTGTGTGTCGTGAGTGTGAGTCAAAAGTCAAAATTTTATTTCCAGATGGACATGGAATAAGCATTACATTATGCTTTTTTACATCAAGCCATCCATAACAAAACATAAATCAAATAATAAACAAGCAGAACATGAAAATGCACAAACTACACACACAAACCTGTACATACACGCACACAGAGTTCCCCTGACAAAAATGTGGACAAATGGGGAAGAGGGAACTAGTGTGTGTATGTGTGCGTATGTGTGTGAGAGAAAAAGAGAGAGAGAGAGAGAGAGAGAGAGAGAGAGAGAGAGAGAGAGAGAGAGAGAGAGAGAGAGAGAGAGAGAGAGAGAGAGAGAGAGAGAGAGAGAGAGAGAGAGAGAGAGAGAGAGAGAGAGAGAGAGAGAGAGAGAGAGAGAGAGAGAGGAGCGCTCCGAGAGAGAGAGAGAGAGAGAGTGAGAAAAGAAAGTAGGAGAGAGGGGTCTTTTCGCAGCACATCAGTGGGTGTATTTTTCCCCCTTTAATGCCTTTAAAAGGAAAGCAACCTAACCCTAACCGCCCCTCACCTATCTGTATTGTTACAAAATCGGGACTTTACTGGAGTTGCACTGACTCCGGGCATTGCCTCCAGAATTGTTCCCACCATCTTTGTATCTACAAATGTCCCATATGTGTCTGTTCCAGACCGAGAGGACGTAAAACACCATTTTTCGTACCCTAATCGTCCCAATGTTTTTCCTTTGAGCTCCTCCGAAATGTGTCGGCTCTACGCAGCGGGGAGACCAGTGAAAACTGAAAACCGGACACATACGTACCTTCCCCATTATGGCCATATGGCCTGAGAACGCAGAAGAAGAAGAAGAAGGGGGGGGGGGGGGAGAAAGACTGTGTACCATACAAGTCCGTGGTGTGCACAATTGAACGACGCATGTTTATTTTCCCACGGGTATGTTGCCAGTGTGACTTGGGAAGTGTTTGACTCTTTTAGGAAAATCAGTATCTGACCTCTTTATTTCAGAAACAAGAATGTTGCCCCCCCTACCTCCCTGTGTGTGTGTGTGTGTGTGTGTGTGTGTGTGTGTGTGTGTGTGTGTGTGTGTGTGTGTGTGTGTGTGTATGTGTGTGTGTGTGTGTGTGTGTGTGTGTGTGTGTGTGTGTGTGTGTGTGTGTGTGTGTGTGTGTGTTGTGTGATGGTGGTTGTAAGTTGGAAAAAACAAAGAGAAATAGATTTTAAGTCCATCTTTTGTTCACAGGCCTTAGAACTAGGTACCACGATGGATTTTTGAGGCATCACATACAAAGGGTTCGCATAGCGCTGTGCTCTACAATGTTCAATGCTCACATTATATTTAAGACATCACATAAACAGGGTTCTCATACCGTTGTGCTCTACAGTGTTCAATGTCCACAGTATGTCTAAGGCATCACATACAAAGGATTCACATACCGCTGTGATGTACAGTTCAATGTCCACACTATGTTTATGGCATCACATAGGGTTCACATACCGATGTGCTCTACAGTGTTCAATGTCCACACTATAATTATTCAAGGCATCACATACAAATCGTTCATATAGCGCTGTGCTGTACAGTGTTCAATGTCCACACTATACTTAAGGCATCACATACAAAGGGTTCTCATACCGCTGTGCTCTACAATGTTCAATGTCCACACTATGTTTATGGCATCACATAGGGTTCACATACCACTGTGCTGTACAGTGTTCGAAATTCACACTATACTCAAGGCATCACATACACAGGGTTCATATAGCGCTGTGCTCTGGGCAGAGACCCTCTCTGCGCATCCTGACCCACCTCCACCACCGTACTGTTTCCCCGGGAGGTTCTCTCCCCTGACCTTGACCTGTTCCTGGGGCCCTTCCATGGCAGCGCGCAGCCCGGGGACCTCCTCCCCCAGGCGGACCCTGACTGCCCGGCATCCAAAGAAGCCTCGGGGTGAGAGGAGAAGGGCGGGGAGGGGGAGGAGGAGGGGAGGGAGGTTCTGGAGGAGGCCGTGGAATAGCCCGAGGAAGCGGAGTCCAGTCTTGAGTACACCGGGGGGTCTCCTTTCTCCCCTTTCTCCTTGACGTTGGACACAGCCTGACGCTGGGGATGGGTCTTTTTGCTACTAGATACGTAGCAGACCGGAACGTCCTCTTTGTTCTGATCGGAAGAAGACTGGGCCTCGATCTTCCTTTTGTATGCCGGGTGTTCTTCAATGTTCGCACCATCCGGGCGTTGCCCCTCGCCCTTTCTTCTAGACCCTGGACGCCCCTCTCTTTCTGCACCGCGATCCCTCTGGGCCTTGGCCTTTTGTTTGGACCCTGGACGCTCCTCTCTTTCTACACCGCGATCCCCCTGGCCCCTGCTCTTTCTTCTATACCCTGAGTGATGCCCCTCTTTATTACCCCCGCCCCTAGCACTCTGCCCCTTGGCCTTCCTCTTGGGCATGGCCAGCTCCAGCCTCTTCCAGAACTTGCTCAACTGCTTCTGGTCCTGGTCCTCGGGCCATCGCAGGTAGGTGATGGTGTTGAGCAGGGCCCGCAGGGAAGCGTCCATGGCCTTGGTTTCCCTGGAGACGTCCTGCAGCACCAACGGGACGATGCGGTGCCGGTGCCGCACCATCTGGTACAC
>CM065689.1:3981568-4004068 GCA_017654935.2 Phymorhynchus buccinoides
CCCCCCCCAACCTCCTTCCCCGTGGGGATACCGCGGGGTGTCCTTCATACAAACAGTTCCTCCACCTTCTGTGCTTGTAATCTCCTCCAATCTGTCACTCTCTTTGACTCTGCCCTTTCCCTTTGCTTACTGTCATCGACTATATTTCTGCCTAACCGGTCTAGGTCCAACTCTCTTGCCTTTTTTCCATTGAAATTCTTTCTAAGATGTTTTTTTTACAGCCGAAGACGGACATGCTGGGCTCAACTATTCTTAGTCAGGCGCATAACGGCAGCGCGACGCATCTGCGCTCGTAATTGACAGGAAGCTGTCCGAGCGATCGAAGAAGAAGAAGTCTGGAGCTCATTCACAGATTATGCTACAAAACTGAAGATTGGATACAGGACCCATTATGGTCATGTTTAGGGAACACAGATGTCTTTGTTACATACACCGGATTTATGCCCTGTACATGTGTTGATAGTTTCAAAGTCAACATTTTATTTCCAGATGGAACATTGAATAAGCAAATAATATACTTTTTTTCTCATCATTTTTAGTGTGGTTACATTCGTACCTTATTCATCAAGGCCATGACCTGGGAACACAGAGGTCTTTGTTTCATACACTGGATTTATGCCCTGTGCACGTGTTGATAGTGTGGATACAATTGTACCTTACCCCTTATTAAGAACACGGATGTCTTTGTTACATACCAGGCATCAGAACTGTCAGAGGATCTGCAAATTTCAGAGCATTAAGAATTTCTGACAGAGGATTGGCTTCTCTTGTCAGATGTTTTGCTCCCCCCCCCCCCCAGTGTTTTCTGTTAAATAGCATTTCAAAGTGATTTCTTACTTTATTAAGCCTTTCTGGTGGTGTTGGGAACTAATTTAATTGTTGTCCCTCTTCAGTCTAGAACATTCAACATTGAACTTTTACCGCGGTTTTCAGAGGATTAGACTTCAGACTGTTCTGATGCCTGATATACACTGGATTTATACCCTGCACGTATGTGGTAGTGTTAACTGTGTTATAAAGTAATGTTGAAAGAAATATTTTATTCACACGCACGCGCACGCGCACGCACGCACGCACGCACGCACGCACACGCACACGCACGCACACGCACACACACACACACACACACACACACACACACACACACACACACAAGCCTTGTAAAATAACCAACGCTACTTGTCAAAATAAAGGCCTTGTGGGTCGTATTTACATACAATATTCCATTAATTTGTTATGTTCCTTACTGGCACCCTGTAAACTAATCAATGATGTTTTTCAACATGAGGGCTTTCTGGGTCAATGCTATGTGTTTTATATGTGTTCTTTTCCATTTGAAGGGGGGGGGGGGGGTGAATTCTAGTGATCTGTCTCATTTATTTTTTTCGCTTTATACCTGAGTGGTTTTTCGGGTTCTCGCTGTATTTGTAAATTAGATTTTTTGCACGTCCGCGATCTCTCTCTCTCTCTCTCTCTCTCTCTCTCTCTCTCATACACACTCTATCAGGCTCCTTTAAAAAAAAATTGTTCTCTTCTTTACGATGTCTCTATCAGCGTCTATGTCTCAATCTTTTTTTCTTGTCCCACCTCTTGCTCTCTCCCTTTCAAAGTATGATTGCATTTCTATTTATATTTTGTACATAATGTATTTGCAAGTCATGATTTATGCATGATTTGTTTTTGATATTTGTTCATTGTGTTTTGGTTCCGTACGCCAATTTTCATTGTTGATCTTTACATTTTATTTGATTCAGTATGATTTTTCTTTTCATGACGACAGGATGAAAAAAAGCTTGTAGCTTACTCCTTTATCGTCATTAAAGAAAATTTTGACTTGACTTGACACACACACACACACACACACACACACACATTTGCAGCCGCATAAACCAAAACAAGAGTACAACAAGCCAAGGTTTATAAAGGTACTCAACATAATATGCATTTGGTACAAGCAATAAATAGGCTGCATCTAATTCTACACAAGTTTTGGATACTGACCAACAAGGCCTTAACTCTTGCCATCAAGGGCGTTAATAGCCCTAGTTGCAGTGGCCAATAATGACAGAACATGACTACATGGGGGTGACTGGGCATAATAATAATAATAACAAAGACATTTATAGAGCGCACATTCTAGACGAACTACTCATGGCGCTTAACAAAACAAAATTCACTCCACATGCAAGATTACACCATACATATCGAACATACTCAGACGCGCTCGTATTCCCACCGTCACCCCCACGCAAACACATACTCATACAAACATGCACAGGCATATAATACACATTGGTATACACAGACGCATCCTTCCCTCCCCACACACAAACACACTCACATCAATGCACACAAACACACACATGTACACACACATATATGCGCGCGTGCACAAACACACACAAACGCAAGTACATGCACACGCACAAACAAGCAAACTCAGTTCCTACTGTGGGCATAAGTGTAGTAATGGTGAAATGGGGGTGACAAAATGAAATGCAGACCATAACAAAACCTGGATGACGTACACTTGTTTTCTCCCCCGTGAGGATACCAGGGGGATCTTTGGTACAAATAGTTCCCCCACCTTCTGGAAGTTCTGTAATAATATGGGGAAATGGGGGTGACAAAATGAAATGCAGACCATAACAAAACCTGGATGACGTACTCTTGTTTTCGCCCCCGTGAGGATACCGGGGGGGGGGGGGGGGGGGGGGGGGGAGATTTTTTGTACAAATAGTCCCCCCACCTTCTGGAAGTTCGGTGCTTGTAACTTCCTGTAAATCTGTCACTCTCTTTGACTCTGCCTTTCCCCTTTGCTTTCTGTCATCTACTATCTATCTTTCTGCCTTATTGGTCCATTCTCCTGCTGCTGTTTTTTTCTCTCAAGACACTCTTCCGTCTTTCTTCAGCCGAAGATGGATAAGCTGAGTCTAACTGTTTCTTAGTTAGGCGCATAGCGTCAGCATGACGAATGCACATACATTGACACTTTAAGCCCAGAACTAAGTTAACGGACAACCATTCAAATGGCTGGAAAAGTCTGCATATATTTCAACACACATATATAAATACTGACATCCCATGAAGACTTGCTAACAGGACGTAAATCTCACCATCTTCTCTGTAGATATGTACTAACAGATCTACCCAGAAAAATGGCTGGGCCAGTGTATAGTAAACACTGAAATACATATATATATACTTATTTATTTATTATTTATTAAGACTATATATAGAGCGCTTGATCTTGAAGCTCTAAGCGCTTTACAATTTCACTAACATTATACATTGATAAAAACAAACAAACAAACCGTATACACTCAAACACGAGAAGGGTGAACAATGAATAAACCTTGATGTACAAAAGCAAAAGCTAAATGCACAGGTTTCGTTAAAACCCCATTTACATTAAATTACATACTCACACCAACGTGACCAACCGATGCACCCAGGCACGTACTCACCGCCCCCCCCCCCCACCCCTCCCACCCCCCAAAACACACACACACTCTCTCACACACACTCTCACTCACACACACACACACACACACACACACACACACACACACACACACACGCGCACGCGCGCGCGCACACACACGCACGCACGCACACACACACACACACACACACACACACACACACACACACACACACACACACACACACACATATATATATATATATATATATTTTTTTTTAAACACCCAGATCCACACTAGGTTTTATTCTATGTTTACTTTCCTTTCCATTAGGCTATTTCTATCTCCTCAGCTTTCTAATTTCTTGTCTTCTTACTACCCCCCAAAGTGCAGCAGAATCTTCAGCCTGATGAAGTTGGCTGCCCTGAGGCGAAGAAGAAGATAACACACACACACACACACACACACACACACACACACGTCTGTTTGTTCTAGATCACCAGACAAAAACACATTTAAACGGCTGGATCTGCATAAGCCTAAATATAAAGCACTAACATGCATACATCTACAAACCAGACAGGCAAAACACACGGACTGAATCTATGTAAATCAAACACCAAGAATGCCTTCCTGTAAATCCTGACACGTGCACGACATTAGGCCCTAGTGAGGAAGTTCCTCTACTACGGGGGTCAGTCCTAGGCCCCTGTTATAATAAATGATTCTTCTTCCATTCTTTGGCTCACTCGTGTTAACGAAGTTAACACGAAGTGAGTTTATACAGTGAAACCTCCCTTATAAGATCTCCAATTATAAGACTCCCTCCCATATAAGACCTACTTATCCGAGACATTGCCCTTCTTTGTAAGTATTAAAATTACCTCCCTTATAAGACTTCATTTTGGAGGTCTTATTAGGGAGGTTCCACTGTAGTATGATAGTTGTTCGGTTGTGTGTGTGTGTGTGTGTGTGTGTGTGTGTGTGTGTGTGTGTGTGTGTGTGTGTGTGTGTGTGTGTGCGTGTGTGTGCGTGCGCGTGCGTGTGCGTGTGCATGTGCGCGTGGTCTAATCTCCAAACTTTAACTTAGGCATTTTCTCGGGAAATAGAAGGCATACATTGTTCAAACTTTGCACACATCTAGATGTCTATGCAAGCTTTCAAATAATGATTTGAATAATTAAATACTTAAAACAACACCGTAAACAGATAACAAACAGATTACATTTTAGATTAGTGGGTTAGAGAGTATTCAACAGTCAACATGAGTTCAGAAACTCATCAACACTGAAAGCCTCAATAGCTCATTGGTAGAGTGTCAGTCATGCCAATGGTTCCGGGTCCGATTCTCGGCACGGGCACTTTTATTTTATTTTTATAGTTGTATCCATTAACGATAGTTTCATTTGTACTTTAACATGTTATTGGCAATCTTGTACTTTAGACACCCCCCTCAATCTCTGTTTGTTGTTGTCCCACATGTTCCTGTTCGAGTGAGCCGTGAAGGCTTTGCCTCTTTTTTTTCTTCTCTGCGTAAGCGCTTCCTCCTTTCTCATCATTGCCCGTCTTTGTTCCTTCCCTGCGCTAAATCACCCTTCTGGCAGCGCTTAGTCTTTGTCTGTGTCAGCTAAACTGTCCTCTCTAAATACACTGTAATTGTCCGTCAAAGAGCGGACTTTGCGAGGGAGGTTTGTATTTTTTTTTTTTTTTTTTTTTTTTCTGAACAAAGGATATCTCCCGAACCGCTTGTTAAAGAATGAAATAGTGAGGCCAAGCGAGGAGATAACGAAATTGAACAAAGTGCGGATACTCTCTTTCTAATTGACTCCCCTCCACCTTTGTTTGATCACTTTGGTTCTGACCCACGCACTGCTAGGTGATTGGTATCGTAATCAACTTTTGGTGGAGGGGAGTTGATTAGAAAGAGAGTATTCACCCTTTGTGCACTGTAATAATAATAATGTGTCCTCCTCTGAGTACTGTTCACCAAAAGGGCCGGCTACACTGCATACGATTCGATTCACTACGCTCCGATTTTGACATTTGTGAGGCATGGTTGACGTGGAATTCTACCGTCTATGATGAAATTCTGCTTAACGTTCCTTCGGTCTGGAACAGACACATATTATGGGACATTAGGGGAAGACGGGGTAAAAAGCGCAAGGGCGGGTAAGAAGCCCACCCCAATTATCTCATGAAATAAAGAAAGTTTCAGTCAAATTTGCCCATGAGACGAATGCTAGACATTAACGCTCGTCTCATGGGCAAAATGAGACTGAAATTTGCTTCATTTCATGAGATAATTGGGGTGGGTTTCTTACCCTCCCATGTGCTTTTTACCCCGTCTTCCCCTAGTAGATATAAAGATGGTGGGAACGATACTGGAGGCAATGCTCGGAGGCAGTGCAACACCAGTAAAGTCCCGATTTTGTTCAGCAAAACATGTATGAAATTCTACCGTCTAGTAAATCTGTTTAACGTCCTCCGGTCTGAAACAGACACATATGGGACAGTAGTAGATACAATATAAAGATGGTGGGAACGATATTGGAGGCAATGGCCAGGAGGCAGTGCAACACCAGTAAAGTCCCGATTTTTAAAAACCAAACTTGTATGAAATTCTACCGTCTAAATAAATCTGAGTAAGTCCTACTAGTTATTTTCACTGTATTTCTAGTCTCCCGTACACGAATCTGATCAAATATCTTTTAATTTTGTTATCAGGCATTTCATTTGAATCGTGTATTGCGGTCTACATGGGTGTAGTGAACTGATAAACTATCTGACTTTTGCATCCGACATTTTATTTGATTGAATTCGTGTGTTTTTGCGGTCTACCTGGGTATATATAGTGAACGGAAATAGTAGAGTTATTTTTAGACGGAAGCATTGCACGTGAATCATGACTCACAGACATCGTCACAGTCGTATCGGGGTCAAATCGTATGCAGTGTGGCGCCGGCTTAACCCTTTCACCGCCAGCCATATTTCAGCCAAAAAATTTACCTGGGTAGGGAACTTCTTCTTCTTCTTCTTCGTCTTCTAGTTCTGCGTTTCCAGGCCATACGGCCATAATGGATAAGGTACGTATGTGTCCGGTTTTCAGTTTTCACTGGTCTCCCCACTCCGTACAGCCGACATATTCCGATTTCGGAAGAACAAAATCCATCTGCAGTATTGGGGGTTCTTCTACGATATATATAAAATAAGGTCTATCCTGACTTCCCCAAACTAAGACAATAGGGTCTTTGGATAATAGACCCCAATTTGATGCCTTTTAGTGACATAGGTGTTAAATCACTGTGGTGCTAAAATGCGACTTTGGCGGTGAAAGGGTTAAGTCTTCGGGCATTGTAGTGCCTGTCGTCTTAGTTCTGCTCCTTTCTTCTCCCCCTTCCTGGGTCAGAAAAGCACAGTAAACGTGTTGCCCTGACATCATTCTGTCTGTTTGTCACTCTGTTCGTGTGTATCTCTTTTTAACAGAACATAGCCTACACCAGTTTCCGTAAAGGTCCCATGAGAGCATTTAACCCTTTCACCACCAGCCATATTTCAGCCATAAATGTCCATTACATTTACCTTGGTAGAGAACAAAATCCATCTCCAGTATTCGGGATTTTTCTGTGACATATCAAATAAGGTCTATCCTTACTTCCCAAAACTAAGACAATACGGTCTTTGGATAGGCCTAATAGACCCCAATTTGATGCCTTTTAGTGACATAGGTGTTAACTCACTGTGGTGCTAAAATGCGACTTTGGCGGTGAAAGGGTTAAAGACCCCCCACGTCACGTGTCACATTCCCTCTTAGGCTAGGAAGATTCCTTAAGATTTCTTACTAGCCATAAGAGGGAAAACACGTGAAAACCGTGATTGTGACACGTGACGTGGTGGGTCTTTAAAGACCATAAACTCTCAGCAGGTCGCGGCCAACAGGACCCACCCCAAAAACCCATTGAAGTTATCCTGAAATATGTGGAATGGCCGAGAAGAAGAAGAAGAAGAAGAAGAAGAAGAAGAAGAAGAAGAAGAAGGAGAAGGAGAAGAAGGAAGATGAGGAGGAGGAGAAGATAAAGAAGAAGAAGAAAAAGAAGAAGAAGAAGAAGGAGAAGAAGAAAGATGAGGAGAAGGAGAAGATAAAGAAGAAGAAGAAGAAGAAGAAGAAGAAGAAGAAGAAGAAGAAGGAGAAGAAGAAGAAGAAGAAGGAGAAGAAGGAGGATGAGGAGAAAGAGAAGAAGAAGAAGAAGAAGAAGAAGAAGAAGAAGAAGAAGAAGAAGAAGAAGAAGAAGAAGAAGAAGAAGAAGAAGAAGAACAACAACAACAACAACAACAACAACAGGAAGAAGAAGAAGAAGGAGGATGAGGAGAAGGAGAAGATAAAGAAGAAGAAGAAGAAGAAGAAGAAGGATAATAATAATAATAATAATAATAATAATAATAATAATAATAATAATAAGAAGAAGAACATGGAGAATAAGGAGGATGAGGAGAAGGAGAAGATAAAGAAGAAGAAGTAGTAGTAGTAGTATGGGTAGGGACTAAATAAGCCGTCAAGCTTTTTGGCAGTCCCATCGTATCATCAAACTTGGATTTTATATCTTTGGTCAAGGTGTAATTCGGTGGAATTTTCCTATCATGCAATGTTAATCAATGCTTCTAAATATATTTATAAAATTGGGATGATTATCTAGACGATTTTTGAATGTATTAGTATTGGGTGCACATTTTAGGTCCACTGGTAAATCATTCCATAGGTTAGCAATTCTGTTAGTGAAACAATGTTTACTAATGTTAGTGTTATATCGCTTAATAAAAACCTTACCATTTGAATTTCTTGTTATATCATATTGCACAGATGTAAAGAAATCATCCCATGACAAATCAACATGACCATTACATATTTTATATACTTCAATCAGGTCTCCCCTGACTCTTCTGCCTTTAATGGAATAGAGATTAAGATAAAGAAGTCTGTTTTCATAATTCATATTTTCGGCATTTCTTAACAAGCTTTGAAGTCCTTCGTTGAACTTTTTCAACAGCTACTGATTGATATTTATATTTAGGATACCATATATTGTTGCCATACTCTAAATGTGGCCTTACTAGTGCTTTACATAGTTTGGCAAATATGTCATAATCAATATTAACAAATGTTCTTTTAATTAACCCTGTCATTTTGTTCGCTATGCAACTTTGGATATGTGCATCAAAAGACTAATATTTATCAAACATAACTCCCAGATCCTTCTCATTCTCACATGTTCTTAAGAAGCAGAAGAAGAAGAAGAAGAAGAAGAAGAAGAAGAAGAAGAAGAAGAAGAACAACAACAACAACAACAACCACAAGAAGAAGAAGAAGAAGAAGAAGAAGAAGAAGAAGAAGAAGAAGAAGAAGAAGAAGAAGAAGAAGAAGAAGAAGAAGAACAAGTATAAGAAGAACAAGAACAAGAACAAGAACAAGAAGAAAAAGAACAAGAAAAACAAGAAGAAGAATGATACAGCATCACACCCACCTTCAAGTTTCACTTTGTATAGTTCCTATGAATGACAGATCTTTCTGTTTGTCTGACAGAAGCCTGTCTTCAACCTGCAAAACAACGAGATGTTGTTGGTTTTTGTTGTTGTTGTTGTTGTTGTTGTTGTTGTTATTTTAATTAGTATTGGGACACATTTTTGTTCCCCACGTATCTCTATCTCTTAAACAACAGAAACTACACTTTCCTCCACGTGAACACAATCTGTCTAAACTCTGCACGTGAAGTCCGTTTTTGATTGATTGTTCCACTCGCAAGCAAAAAGCTTATCTCTGCACGCAGAAACCCTCTCTGTTTCAATGGTCATAATTTGAATCGACGCTTCTGCATAGAAACTATATATCTATGGAAATCAACAGTCAAAACCTATCTCTGCACGCAGAAACCCTCTCTGTTTCAATGGTCATAATTCGAATCGACGCTTCTGCATAGAAACTATATATCTATGGAAATCAACAGTCAAAACCTATCTTTATGCAAAAACCCTCTCTGTTTCAATGATCATAATTCGAATCGACGCTTCTGCATAGAAACTATATATCTATGGAAATCAACAGTCAAAACCTATCTTTATGCAAAAACCCTCTCTGTTTCAATGATCACAATTTGAATCGATGCTTCTGCATAGAAACTATATATCTATGGAAATCAACAGTCAAAACCTATCTTTATGCAAAAACCCTCTCTGTTTCAATGATCACAATTTGAATCGACGCTTCTGCATAGAAATTTTATATCTATGGAAATCAACAGTCAAAACCTATCTTTATGCAAAAACCCTCTCTGTTTCAATGATCACAATTTGAATCGACGCTTCTGCATAGAAACTATATATCTATGGAAATCAACAGTCAAAACCTATCTTTATGCAAAAACCCTCTCTGTTTCAATGATCACAATTTGAATCGATGCTTCTGCATAGAAACTATATATGTATGGAAATCAACAGTCAAAACCTATCTTTATGCAAAAACCCTCTCTGTTTCAATGATCACAATTTGAATCGACGCTTCTGCATAGAAACTATATATCTATGGAAATCAACAGTCAAAACCTATCTTTATGCAAAAACCCTCTCTGTTTCAATGATCACAATTTGAATCGACGCTTCTGCATAGAAACTATATATTTATGGAAATCAACAGTCAAAACCTATCTTTATGCAAAAACCCTCTCTGTTTTAATGATCACAATTTGAATCGATGCTTCTGCATAGAAACTATATATCTATGGAAATCAACAGTCAAAACCTATCTTTATGCAAAAACCCTCTCTGTTTTAATGATCACAATTTGAATCGACGCTTCCATTTTATTTTTCTAACAGAGTTGTCCAAGAATGGAATCATTTGTCAACTAACATTTTTGCTGCACCTAACACAAACTCTTTCAAAGATTTTCTGGACCAAGATCCTATAATGTCAAAAACAATATATATTTTTGATGAATAAAAAAAGGTCCATTCAAATTTTGATAAACTTCTAGTTCAGCTTAAGTAGCAACCACCACGAAAACAACAAAGTAACAAACGAGAAGGGCGTAAAAGGGCCGCGAGGCCCACTTCTTGCCCTGAACTACTACCACCACAAAAACAACAAAATAACAAGGGCGTCGCCGAGCGGCAGACATGTCCGTCACCAGCAATGCCACGCACTTGCGACACCCCGTAGAGTGTCACATCCTGACACAAAATTGGAAGGGATTCTGTCTTCTAGTTCACGAGATACAGCTTGAAGAAGAAACATATAGTGCAAAGAAGGAAATTTCGGTTTTCAAGGTCACACTTCAAGGTCAAGGTCAGCATGGTGATAATTTATGCTCGGATGTTTTCTTCTCTAGGGTATACAGTACCACACACAATCTGAACCGCTTCTGTCAAGTACCAATGTGGAAAATACGGCTTAAAACCCAATGTGTAGACCCCTATCACTTTCAAGGCCTACGGATCGCCCGGACCGTGACCTTGACCGGTATGCCACCATCAGAACGGGCATAAGCCAAAGTACCTTCATGCCAAATTTGAAGACTCTAACACTAACGGTGTGGGAGTTATGGCCCCTGAAAGATTTTCGGTTTTCAAGGTCGTACGCCAAAGTCAAGGTCACGACGGCAATATGGT
Source organism: Phymorhynchus buccinoides (assembly GCA_017654935.2). Classification (NCBI taxonomy): domain Eukaryota; kingdom Metazoa; phylum Mollusca; class Gastropoda; order Neogastropoda; family Raphitomidae; genus Phymorhynchus; species Phymorhynchus buccinoides. The sequence continues at coordinate 3,992,649 of CM065689.1, forward strand.
TTGCGCGGATGCCTTCCTGTCATGGTGACACACCAGCACACACAATTTGACGTGATTCTGTCAACCCGTTCGAAAGATATCCTTGGGACAGACAGAAGGAGAAAAAAATGACCCTCCGATTTTCAGACTCCAGCGATCTTTTTGACCTTGACCTTGACCTTGATCGGTATGCCATCATCAGAACGGGCATAAGCCAAACCACCTTCATACCAAGTTTCAACATCCTATGTTGATCGGTGCCCGAGATATGGCTAAAAATAGATTTTCGGTTTTCAAGGTCGTACGTCAAGGTCAAGGTCACGACGGCAAAATGGTTTACGCCGATCTCTTCCTATTAAGGAGGCACACCTTCACACAAAATTTGACGCGATTCGGTCAAGCGGTTCGGGAGATATCCTTGGGACAGACAGAAAACCCCCCAAACACCCCCCAAAAAAAAAACAACAACAAACAAACAAACAAAAATACAAACCAGCCCATCGCAATAGTCCGTCTTGGTGACGGACTAACAAACGAGAAAGGCTGTAAAAGGGCCGCGAGGCCCACTTCTTGCCCTGAACTACTACTACTACTACTTCTGCATAGAAACTATATCTGCGTGGAAATCAACACAGTCCAAGTAATAGCTCTCACAATACTCCTGCGCAAAAACCACACCCTCTCTCTTTTTTCTTCTTCTTCGTATGATCGTACAATTCCTCTATCTGTCCATCTCTCTGTGTGTCTCTGTCCCTGCGGCTGTTTCCCTCACGGTGTGGTCAGGCGTGGCCTTCAATGACCATCTTAAATCCGCCTCACTGACATAGATCTGTCCAACCAAGTCGAATGAAAATGGTTGCGACCTTTCTGCAGTTTTCCTTTCTTTTGACACAGTGAGTATAATAAACATTCAGGCTTTTTGGTATAAATCACAAACGCGAAATTTGCTCGGGTGAAACGCTTCCAACCAGGTCGGAAGGAATAGGGCATTTGCCACGTGAGGACGACCTTGACATTCACTGAGTTGAATTAGAAAGGTCAGCGTAACTCGGGCAGAACGAGTACGGGCAAATTAGTAGTCTATTATAGAGCACGAACACTCGTGGCAAACGCCCATTTGAATTGGCGCGACTGCACCATTTTACTTCTAATTCATTCAGGCAGTTGTTGTTGCTGTTGCGGGAATACAGCCAAAGCTTGCTGATAGCGAAGCCGGAACACGGCCACAAGTAGTAAGTTCTAACACAGTTCACAACTGAATTTTGAAGATGGAAAGTGTGAGTCGGCTGGGGGGTGGGGTATACCTGTAATGTGGAGGCGTAGGTCTATTGTGAACTACATAACACGGAAATCCCTACACTAGGTCCGTGAGTAGCGTGCGGCGTGGTGTGGTGTGGTGTGGCCAAAAAGCCTCAATGTCACAAAGAGGGATTATACTTTGCAGCCTTACAAACCCTGCAAAGAATGAAGCCATCTTTCTCATTTCCCACCTGGAAAGGTGGAAGGTGGGAAGTATGTGTGTTAAGCATGTCAGTGAGTGAGCTCCACAACGATCCCCACCTGTAGTGTAGGTGAAAGGGTGGGCGGAGTAAAACAACCGGCTTCAGTCAGCTGCGGACTGATATTGATGAAATTCAGCTTAACGTCCTCTGGTCTGGACCAGACACATATGCGGGACATTAGTACATATAAAGATGGTGGGAACGATCCTGGAGGCAGTGCAACACCAGGCAAATCCCGTTTTTTTTGTAACAATATAGATGTGTATATCTAAAGCCGTGGACAGCGAGCTCTTTGTATATTCAAGCTTTTTGGTGTGGCCTTGACAGCGCCAGTGACGATCTGGGGCCTACGGGGGGTGGGGCATATACGGGAAGGGGGTGGGGTGGGGTAGGGGTTTACGGGGGTGGTGGGGGTGGAGGGGGGGTGGGGTTATAACCTGTATATTGTAGAGTACTGTCGGCTCCATCGTAGGGATAGAAATCCCTTCAACTGGGTCCGTGTTCCGCCCCACTAACCCCCACCCACGTCTGTCGCGCGCGCGCGCTGCTGTGTGTGTGTGTGTGTGTGTGTGTGTGTGTGTGTGTGTGTGTGTGTGTGTGCGTGCGTGCGCGCGTGTGCGCGCGTGCGCGTGTGCGTGCGTGCGTGTGTGTGTGTGTGTGTGCGCGCGTGTGTGCGTGTGTGTGCGTGTGCGTGCGCGCGCGCGCGCGCGCGTGTGTGTGTGTGTGTGCGTGTGTGTGTGTGTGTGTGTGTGTGCGTGCGTGCGTGTGCGTGTGCGTGTGCGTGCGTGTGCGTCCGTGCGTGTGTGTGTGTGCGTCTCTCTCTCTCTCTGGTTTAAACGTTTTTATTGTCTTTACATAACAAACATACATAGCAACAAAACTGAAACAACAAGAAGCTAGGCTTATGGCGTGCTCAGTATAAGAAAAAGTGCATATCAGACAATATAGGCGGATTTAAATAACTATATGCTTCAATCAAAATAAACAAATGACACAAAACCGAGTGTCAAGATAAAGAAAATAGGGGTAAATCATAGTAGAATCAAGACCCCCCCCCCCCCCCCCCCCAACAAAACCAAAAAAAAACAACAACAAAAAAACACACACAAAAAACACATACCCAAAAAACAAACAAAATCAAATTAAAATTGATTATTTCAAAGCAGAAAACAATTGCAAATCAAAGATGATGATCTCATATAAAACACGCTAATGCCTTACTTTTTAAGAAACAAAGCTTAAACTTACAGACACGAACAAACAGACATAAACATAGAAAGACAGAAAGACACACCAGCAGATATATACACTCAGAGAGGGAGAGAGGGGGGAGAGAGAGAGAGAGAGAGAGAGAGAGAGAGAGAGAGAGAGAGAGAGAGAGAGAGAGAGAGAGAGAGAGCGAGAGCGACGTCCACCTTAATTAGCGACCTTAGCCCTGTGTCAATAGTAAATGATGAAAGCAATCACATCATGCACAACATCACTAAGTCATCAATTACAGCATACACAATAGCATCAAACACTGTCACTAATTACAAATACAGAAAACAGAAAGAAAAGGATACAAACTCTCGTATGATAACGGCAAGAAACAGAGGATGAAGAAGACCACATCAACAGATATATTCCAGCAGGCACACAAGCAAACAAAGAAACTGATGAGCAAGCAGACAGGTAAGAAAGAGCAGGTATCTGAGCCATAGTAATAATAGAATTCAACAATCCTTTTCCTGTTACAACCTTTTGCTTTGAGCAATGAAATAGTGCACTATTTTGAAAATTGTTTCATTTTCTGCTATCGATAACGTTTGGTCACCAAAGAGAAGACTGCGGGTGTTGACTTTGTTAGGATCTCTCTCTCTCTCTCTCTCTCTCTACATTTAAGCTCAGAGATAGATATATAAATCAGATGAATGTATTGCTTGAATGTTCATGTTTCCCCCCCCTTTCTAATGTGGCCAATGCCTTTTGAATAAACCATTCGAATTCGCATTCTCTCTCTCTCTCTCTCTCTCTCTCTCTCTCTCTCTCTCTCTCTCTCTCTCTCTCTCTCTCTCTCTCTCTCTCTCTCTCTCTCTCTCTCTTTCTCTCTCTCTCTCTCTCCCCCCCTCTCTCTCTCTCTCTCTGTGCGTCTGTCTGTCTCTCTCTCTGTGTGCATGTGTGTGTCTCTGTGTGTGTCTGTATATGTCTGTGTCCGTGTGTGTGTGTCTATCTGTTGTGTGTGTGTGTGTGTGTGTGTGTGCGTCTGTGTGTGTGTGTGTGTGTGTCTGTGTGTCTGTGTATGTCCGTGTGTCCGTGTGTGTGTCTATCTGTTTGTCTCTCTCTCTATGAGTGTGTGATATAAAAGAAAGAGAGGGGAGCTAGAGTATTTGACTTCATTCCCTATCATCATGAATTGATTCTCGGGTACTTCTATGGGTATCTGGTATTTGGTATATTCTTTTTAGCCAGGGTACACCAACAACACCAACAACCACCACCTAGTATAGGGCGCTCCATCCCTGTACCCATCCTCTTCACCACAACCCCCCCCTCCCTCCCACCCACCCCCCCACCCCACCCCTTTCTCTTTGTTTGTGGTGTCTCTTTCTGTCCTTTTGTTTCGTCCATCAATACAAAAATAATTATTGCACCCCCCCCCACCCACCCACCCCCACCCCTCTCGGTATTAGAAGGAATGACGGGCTCCAGTTAAAGACCCACCAGATCACGTGTCAAAATCACGGGTTTCACGTGTTTTCCCTCTTATATAGCTGGTAAGAAATCTTGTTTTGACCAGGTTTGACTCCCATACAAATCCCCCCCCCCCGAAACATCATTTTAAAGAGCAGCCTCAATTTGAAGTTGGGGACATTTGTATGTGGGTCACAGGTACCTAGAAAAAAACCCCCAAGGGACTTAGTCGTGGTGCATCAGTGTGTCTTTAATACCGTTTATAGTAGAGGGTGGTTTACTCGTTTAATGAGCCATCACTGTAGATATACAGGTCTACGATTATTCTATGGGTTGTTTATGAACTGGAGGTAGGCCTACCAGTACATCCTTAAATACTGTCCTTTGTATTGATGTGAGCGAAGAATTATACCACCCTCTCTCCTCTCTCTCTGTCCTTCCCTCCTTCTCTCTCTCCCCCCTCTCTCTCTCCTCCCTCCCTCCCCTCTCTCTTCTCCCTCCCTCCTCTCTCTCCTCCCTCCCTCCTCTCTCTTTTTTCTCTCTCTCTCCTTCCTCCTTCCTTCATTCTCTCCCTCCTCCCTCCATCCTTCCTTCTCTCTCTCTCCGCTCTCTCCTCCCTCCCTCCCTCTCTCTGTCTATCTCTCTCCTCTTTCTCTCCCTCCCTCTCTCTCTCTCTCTCTCTCCCTCCCTCCTTCTCTCTCTCTCTCTCCCCTCCTTCTCCCTCTCTCTCTCTCTCTCTCTCCTCCCTCCCTCCCTCTCTCTCTCTCTCTCCTCCCTCCCTCCCTCTCCTCCTCTCTCTCTCTCCTCCCTCCCTCCCTCTCTCTCCTCCCTCCCTCCCTCTCTCTCTCTCTCTCCTCCCTCTCTCCCCTCTCTCTCTCTCTCCCCCCTCTCTCTCTCTCTCTCTCTCTCTCTCTTCTCTCTCTCTCTCTCTCTCTCTCTCTCTCTCTCTCTCTCTCTCTCTCTCTCTCTCTCTCTCTCTCTCTCTCTCAGTGAAAAAACGTCACGACAGGTCAAACTAAACAAAAACTTAATCATTTCATACTACGTATATCCTCCCGTAACTAGTGAACCGTGACCCCTACATGCTTCACAGCACACAATAGCCACGCTTCACCGATTTCAGTGCAAAACTCCGCCAAGCAAGCACATCTCTGACCACAGCTGAACTCACCAGAAACGGCGTGCTTTTTTCAGTGGACTCCTAAGTAGAGATGTGTGCCTGGTCGGTTATTTGTGGATAATTATAAAGTGAAAATCAATGTTTGAAAATGGCTGAAATTGAAACGAAACTCCAAATGGCAAATTTCTTCATCAAAGTTTGTGAATAACTTTGTATTGTTGCCGACACATAGATAACGAGACAGGGGAAAAAAAGGCACAAACATTTATACCTCCTTGGTGGAGGTCGAAATTCTTACTGTAACATGTACATACCTAGATGAGTTGGGTATGTGGTACCTTGGCATTGTCTCTGTGGTCCTTGTTAAGGAGACTTTTTTTCTCATGAAAAATATGAATAAATTATTGAACTAGTCTTAAGATCGTTAAGTTCAAGAGAGCGCGGTTGAAGAAGAAGTAGAGAATGAAAGTGAGACAGGCAGACATAAATACCATCTTGTTGAAAATGTTACAGGACATCTTTGCCTCAACTCACTTTGCCTAATAAGCCCTGTAGTTTTGGATGACGTCTGCCCATTTCTCAAGGTAAGCCAGCAATGCAACAGGCATTTCTATTGGATGATCCTCCCCTGTCTGTAACAGAACAGGCCTTGCTATTGGCTGCCTGTGGCCTTAGACCACTGATAATAATAATTCGAGCATTGTTATGGCTTTTCGCTCCGCTGCCTTTCAAGGACGGTAACTCGGGGAAGGAAAGTGATTATGCCCACAGGGAGAGAATGCTATGGTCACTATGAGAATCGCGAACAGCGGTTATGCTTCGCAGTTTCTGTCTGTCTGTCTGTCTGTCTGTCGGTCTGTCGGTCTATCTAAAGGGACAGCCACACGTCCACTAAAATCGTACGACTGTGCGCGATTCGATTCGATCACGTGATCTCCAAGAACAAATGTGATTGGCGCATCGAGATCACGCGATCGAATCGCATCGTACAGTCTTGCGATTTTAGTGGACGTGTTTTAACCCTTTAAGGCCTAGCCACATTGCATACGATTTGACCCCAATACGATTGTGACGATGTCTGTGAGTCATGATTCACGTGAAATACTTCTGTCTAAAAAGAACTCTTCCTACCGCAATACACGAATCAAATAAAATGTTCGATACAAAAATAAGATATTTGATCAGATTCGTGTAGGCTACCGGGGAGACTACACATATAGTGAACGCAACCAGCAGGATTTCATCAGATTTAGTTATTCAGACAGTAGAATTGCACGTCAATCATGCCTCACAAATGTCAAAATCGGATCGCAGTGAATCGAATCATAGCCTATGCAGTGTAGCCGACCCTTAACACGAACGTTTTCTAGTTATATTCCTGCTGCTGTTTCTATTACTACTGCTGTTTCTATTACTACTGCTGTTTCTATTGCTGTTTCTATTGCTGCTGCTGTTTCTGCTATTACTACTGCTGTTTCTACTGTTGCTGTTGCTGTTTCTGCTGCTGTTTCTGCTATTGCTGCTGCTGCTGCTGTTTCTACTATTGCTGTTGCTGTTTCTGCTATTGCTGCTGCTGTTTCTGCTATTGCTGCTGCTGTTTCTGCTACTGTTTCTACTATTGCTGTTGCTGTTTCTGCTATTGCTGCTGCTGTTTCTGCTATTGCTGCTGCTGCTGCTGTTTCTGCTGTTTCTGCTGCTGTTTCTGCTATTGCTGCTGCTGTTTCTGCTATTGCTGCTGCTGCTATTGCTGCTGCTGTTTCTGCTATTGCTGCTGCTGTTTCTGCTATTGCTGCTGCTGTTTCTGCTATTGCTGCTGCTGTTTCTGCTACTGTTTCTACTATTGCTGTTGCTGTTTCTGCTATTGCTGCTGCTGTTTCTGCTATTGCTACTGCTGTTTCTGCTATTGCTGCTGCTGTTTCTGCTATTGCTGCTGCTGTTTCTGCTATTGTTGCTGCTGTTTCTGCTATTGCTGCTGCTGTTTCTGCTATTACTACTGCTGTTTCTGCTATTACTACTGCTGTTTCTGCTATTACTGCTGCTGTTTCTGCTATTACTGCTGCTGCTTCTGCTATTGCTACTGCTGTTTCTACTATTGCTGCTGTTTCTGCTATTGCTGCTGCTGTTTCTGCTATTTTTGCTGCTGTTTCTGCTATTAGTAATGCTGCTTCTACTATTGCTGCTGTTTCTGCTGTTTCTGTTGCTGTTTCTGCTATTGCTGATGCTGTTTCTACTGTTGCTGTTTCTGCTGTTGCTGCTGCTGTTTCTGCTATTGCTGCTGCTGTTTCTACCATTGCTGTTGCTGTTTCTGCTATTGCTGCTGCTGTTTCTGTTACTGTTTCTACTATTGCTGTTGCTGCTATTGCTGCTGCTGTTTCTGCTGTTTCTGCTGCTGTTTCTGCTATTCCTGCTGCTGCTGTTTCTGCTATTCCTGCTGCTGCTGTTTCTGCTATTCCTGCTGCTGCTGTTTCTGCCATTGCTGCTGCTGCTGTTTCTGCTATTACTGCTGCTGCTGTTTCTGCTATTGCTGCTGCTGCTGTTTCTGCTATTGCTGCTGCTGCTGTTTCTGCTATTGCTGCTGCGGTTTCTGCTATTACTGCTGCTGTCTCTGCTATTGCTGCTGCTGTTTCTGCTATTGCTGCTGCTGTTTTTGCTATTGCTGCTGCTGTTTCTGCTATAACTACGGCTGTTTCTGCTATTGCTGCTGCTGCTGTTTCTGCTATTGCTGCGGCTGTTTTTGTTATTACTACTGCTGTTTCTGCTATTGCTACTGCTGTTTCTGCTATTGCTGCTGCTGTTTCTGCTATTGTTGCTGTTTTTGCTATTGCTGCTGCTACTACTACTAAAGTTTATGCTGCTACTGATACTAATGTTACTGTTTGTGCATTGTCAGAACGTTAAAAGCTTAAACCATCCATCTCCCAGTGGGGATACCGGGGGGGTCTTTCGCAAACATAGTTCCCCCACCTTCTGGAAGTTCTGTGCTTGTAACTTCCTCTAACCTGCCGCTCTCTTTGACTCTGCCTTTTCCCTTTGCGTTCTATCATCTACTATCTTTCTGACTTATTGGCCCCATTCTAACGCCTTAAAAAAAACAAAAAAACATTCCAAATAACTTATCTCCCTTGAGCTCCACCAAATTCGGAATGTGTCGGCTGTACGCAGCGGGGAGACCAGTGAAAATTGAAAACCGGACACATACGTACCTTCCCCATTATGGCCATATGGCCTGAGAACGCAGAAGAAGAAGAAGAAGAAGAAGAAGACACTGAAATACAAACGACACGATGCGCGTGATATACAAAGTGGTACGTGACCGTACAAAGGTCGCGAGGTCACCGGGTAAACAACAAGACATAATGTTTCTCTTTTCAGATCCTCCGAAATCGGAATGCGTCGGCTGTGCGCAGCGGGGAGACCATTGAAAACTGAAAACCGGACGCATACGTACCTCACCCATTATGGCCGTATGGCCTGGGAACGCAGAAGAAGAAGAAGAAGAAGAAGAAGAAGAAGAAGAAGAAGAAACCATCCATGAAAGTGTTGAGTTAGTCAAGGTCGTCATTGATGAAAATGGTGCAGAGACTCATCGTTCTGTCATCTTTTTCTCTCTCGTGCCTAAATGCAAAACTGCACTTAAACATCTCCTTAGAAACTTCTTCTTCGTCACGCAACAAACAAACAAACAGGCAGGCACACAACAAGAAGTGTAAAGTGACGTTATTTTATTCACAAGAGACAGAACAAAACATCTGGATATTTCGGCGAATGCGCCTTTGTCAACATAGACACACAAGAAAACAGCAAACAGCAAAAGTAGCAAAACAGAGCAAAAAACAATAGCATAGCATAGCATAGCATAGCATAAATGGCACTAGGGGAAGACGGGGTAAAAAGCGCATGGGCGGGTAAGAAGCCCACCCCAATTATCTCATGAAATGAAGCAAATTTCAGTCTCATTTTGCCCATGAGTTAATGTTTAGCATTCGTCTCATGGGCAAATTTGACTGACATTTTCTTTATTTCATGAGATAATTGGGGTGGGCTTCTTACCCGCCCATGCGCTTTTTACCCCGTCTTCCCCTATAGGCTATTTTGTTTAGCCCTTTGCCCTCTAAATATGTTTTTGATTTTTATTTGGTTTGGCTTCATTCACTGATGACTACTAAGGCATCTGTGTTTTATTCCTTTAAATCTGTATATTAACTGAATACATTTTGTTTTGGAAAAACTTGTCTATGATTTTTTTGAATGAATTTAATGACTTTGCATTAACTGCTTCATCGGGAAGGTTATTCCATGCATTTATTACTCTGTTAGTAAAAAAGTTTTGTGCTAGTCTGGTATTAGTATCTTTTTTGCACAGCTTCTGTGAATAAACGATTTTCGGAAGAAAAAACCCACCTAGGGGAGAGCACTTCGTGAAAATTAGAGTTGTTTACCTCCATTACTCGGTCAAACACCATAGCAACAATGCAACAATGGCGTCGAAGATTGAAACCGCAGGATGCGAGTCAGCGACTTGCAAACATTTTTTCATAAGAAAAATTAGGGGTGGCCAGTGGCCACAAACTGGTAAAACTTGCAAACGTATAAATATAAATGACATACATTTTTTAGAATGACGCACGGTTTTCTAAGTGCTGTATGTCTGCTCAAACACACGAGTCGATAGGCTACGAGAGCTGATGGTACAGTGACTTCCCCTGTTTGACCGATTGAATTAGGCAAGATCACTCCCACACACCATGAAATTACTCCCTTTCATTATTTCCGAACAATTCCTATTGATGATTCACAGGTTGGATTGTAGAGGGAATATGGCTTACATATCACTGTGTTGTCGTGGGAAAAGAGTGAACAATGTTCACCTGTACAGAAACATAAACCGCACTCATACGTACTACCCCCCCCCCCTCCTCTCTACCCCCTTCACCCCCACCCCCACCCCCCTCCTTTACTTTCAGCCTTGCAGGCTGGTTTTTTTTATATCTTGAAGTTCCTGCAAAAAGACGTAGGTATATATATATATATCCACGATTCAGCGCCACCTGTGAGATAGATGGCTTGATGTCAGCGAAACAGTCAGGATACTATCATTATATGTCTTGTTGTTTACCAGGTGACCTCGCGACCTTTGTACGCCCACGTACCACTTTGTATATCACGCGCACTGTGTACATCGTGTCGTTTGTATTTCAGTGTCTTCTTCTTCTTCTTCTGCGTTCTCAGGTCATATGGCCATAATGGGGAAGGTACGTATGTGTCCGGTTTTCAATTTTCACTGGTCTCCCCGCTGCGTACAGCCGACACATTCCGAATTTGGTGGAGCTCAAGGGAGAAAAGTTATTTGGAATGGGTTTTTTTGGGGAAAAAAGGCATTAGACTGGGGCCAATAAGTCAGAAAGATAGTAGATGATAGAAAGCGAAGGAAAAAGGCAGAGTCAAAGAGAGTGGCAGATTAGAGGAAGTTACAAGCACAGAACTTCCAGAAGGTGGGGTAACTATTTTTACGAAAGATCCCCCGGTATCCCCACGGGGAGAGACTCGTGGACGGGGCGGGCGGGGGTCGTCCAGCTCCCCGTATGGAGGCACGAGGCATCCACCCACTGCCCCTATTTCAGTGTCAACTTGAGCATGTTCTTGTCACGACAGAAAATGAAGTAGGGCTTGATGTGATAGAGACAGTGATTTGGACTTGGGTTTAAGGGACAGACACACTGCATACGTCGCGATCTGATTGCGATCCGACTCTGACGATGTCTGTGAGTCAATGATACGCCTGAAATACTTCCGTCTAAAAATAATTCTACCGTTTCCGTTCACTATATATACTTATGTAGACCCCAATACACGTAAGGAGGAACGTCCTCTATTCTATTGTTGTTGTCCTACCCTGGATACAAGAATCCATGGATCATCCGAGGCACTTGAACACTATGGTACAAATGCACCAGCTAGGGATGAGCCATTACGTGTGTGACCATTTTGTTTATTACCCCGCCACTTGGGCAGCCACACTCCGACTCCGGGGGATTTTGGAGACTGATGGTGTTACGCTAGGAGCTTGTCGCGGCTATAGACAGTCCCTGCATAACCAGGCAGAGCATAACAACATTTTGATGTAGCCTTGGTGTTCTAGCCTATGT